>JALAZF010000032.1:19607500-19610000 GCA_022829125.1 Lathyrus tuberosus
AAGTGCTCATCGACAGCTTCGATTCGGTATAAAGAACTCTTAAATACGATAAACGGTTGACAAGATATGAATATTTCAAAATAACGCAAAAACATAAACCGGACACCCGACACTACGAAACGGTTCGTAAAAACTGCACCGATTGGACCAAGTTCAGACCCCAAAACTATTTTTCCTAGAAAGAACATCTCGTTAGCTTTCCAACGCTTCGAACGGGGATCAAAACCGACTTACGGTTCAAGAGATATGAATTTCCGAAGTTTTTCCAAAACAGAATTTTTTCACCTACAGCACGCGTCCGTACGACTGCGCACAAAACCAGAAATTCTGCTACATTCTGGTACAGCTGCGTAATCGCCCGAAACCCGACCGATTCAATTACTTTCTCCCGAATAAATACATGGTAATATCACATAAATACATACCAACATATTAGGATCAAGAAAAACCCGATTCCACGACTTTTATTTTTCACCAAAATCTCACATTTTCAAAACCCAAAAATGTCAAAACTCACAATATCAACCGATTTCAACCAAACGAGTTTCTATAATCTCGGCCTAACCTCATACGACTAATCTACGCAATTTATTTCGAAATTCATCCGTGAAAACATCGATTTCTATCGATTTCCTACAATTCGACCTAAACGGAAAAATATGGAAAACCAACCAAAACATCCACACAAAACACATACATAATCATACACAAAGTTAGGATAACAATATTTCGCACCCTTACCCGATTATTCGCGCTTGAAACGGAGCTTTTCCCGATTTTTCCCACTTTCTCCTCTTTTCTCTCTTCTTCCTCTTCTTTTCTCTTTCTCTTCTTTCTTCTTTTCTTCTTTCTCTCAAAATTCTGTTTTTTTTTCTCTCTTTCTCACCTCTAACTTTCTATTTATATAAAAACATAAAACTTACCCAAGCAAAAGACCAAAATACCCCCCAGCTCAAATATCTCCCAAACGTTCTCAAAATGCGATAAAACATAAACAACGATGAAAAATAATATATTGTCAAATAAAAGTCAAGAATAAAATAATATAAAACCAAAACCAATTAAATCTACTCTATTAAATAAATCTAACAAAACTGGGGCGTTACAACTCTCCCCCACTTAGATATTTTCGTCCTCGAAAATATACTGATACGAACAACTCCGGACACGACTCTTGCCACCGACCCACAAACTAACATGCCCACAAAAGGCACGCCGCGAACAACACAAACTGACAAACCACCGTGCTAACTACAACAACGCCACGACAACGACGACCACTACATCGACAAGATGCAAAGCCCATACAATGCACTTGACGACAAACTCACAACTCAAAGAAAACCACGATACCAACACACAGGTTCACTCTAGAACCAAAACACAACAAGATCGTTACCATCACCACATGTAACACTCCCCTAATTCCCCATCATAGGAATTAGCTACACACACTCGAACCATCACCATGGAAACGAGGCAACAACACAAACAAGAACACAAAGTTCCAAGACACAACATTACCTCAACAACATCCACAAAACCAGAATACCTGCATCCTTGTCTCACAACAACCAATACAACAATTTCACACTTCCGCTGCGCACTCTGATTACTCACAACTAACAAACCACCCATTTCATAATCAACATTTGACTCTTGTACTATACACTAGAAAATCATAGTTTACTTTTTATATACACCACTTCTCTCTATGCGGTATTAGCTTACACACCAAACACACTCCTCTGAATAATCCAATTCAAATTCATAACTCGTTTGGAATTCCAACCATCATTGTTGTCTCATACTCTATTCATTTGGACCAAACAGGTACTCTATCCTCTTGCGATTACTAAACACTCCGAACTTAGAACCATAAAAATAATACCTCCAAATATTCCAACACAATACCCCACAACCGGTTTATTAGGATCACACAAAATCAAAGCTGAAACCGTAGACAACTTCTACTCCAGCTCACAAAAACTTACTCACAATGAACATCCAAACAAACGACTTACCCTTTGCAAGTCAACTAAGATACCAGAAGTACAAACTTAACAAAGTCTTCCATAACCTGTAATAACAACCAACTGAGTCCAAAAGTTTCTAATCTCCTTAACTAACTTCGGAGCCTCTCATGTAGAACTACATCTACTTCCGATGGATCCATTAACCATACTCTCATCTGAAATAACATTTCCAAGAAACCAACCCTTTTCAACCAAAATTCTCACTCGAATAACTTAGCATAAAACTTCGTCTCTTTTCAACACTTGTAATTCAAATCTCAAACACTTTACTCATTCTTCCTCTGAGTTAATAACAAATCCAAATATCCTCAATCGAAACCACTACGAACTTATCCAATTAAATATGGAAGATACGATTCCTCTACTCCATAAACATTAGAGACGCGTTACTAACACCAAATACCATCACTGTACGTTGCAATTCCCAACCAAAATCCAAAAGATATAAATCCTTAAAGCTTTTG
>JALAZF010000032.1:19755000-19770000 GCA_022829125.1 Lathyrus tuberosus
CATTGTTTACACCCACAAAGGGATCTACAATGTCTTCATGCATTGTTTACACCCACAAAGGGATCTACAATGTCTAACTGCATTGTTTACACCCACGAAGGGATCTACAATGTCTACCACATGATGCATGTCATATAATGACCCATGGCAATCAAAGCTCATACATTAAATCATGCATTTCAAGTACATATAAAGTAATGCACACAATTGCCCAAAATGGCCACAAACACCAATATACCATCAAAGAATCATCACACAAACCATCTCATAACATATCACATTATATCGCACAATATAGAAAATAACTCAAAAATTCCATTTTACGGTTTCTCGGAAAAGTCGGCTAAAAGTCGGCCAAAAATAATATTTTCTACCATCATCAACAAGTACTCATCGATAGCTTCGATTCGGTATAAAGAACTCTTAAATACGATAAACGGTTAACAAGATATGAATATTTCAAAATAACGCGAAACATAAACCGGACGCCCGATACAACGAAACGGTTCGTAAAAACTGTACCAATTGGACCAAGTTCAGACCCCAAAACTATTTTTCCTAGAAAGAGCATCTCGTTAGCTTTCTAACGCTTCGAACGAGGGTTAAAACCGCCTTACGGTTCAAGAGATATGAATTTCCGAAGTTTCCCCGAAAAACCAGATTTTCATGGTTCAGCACAGTATGTATCGATACATAGGCTTATGTATCGATACAAAAAGCCACATGTATCGATACATAGTGTAACGCCTCAGTTTTGTTAGATTTATTTAATAGAGTAGATTTAATTGGTTTTGGTTTTATATTATTTTATTCTTGACTTTTATTTGACAATATATTATTTTTCATCGTTGTTTATGTTTTATCGCATTTTAAGAACGTTTGGGAGATATTTGAGCTGGGGGGTATTTTGGTCTTTTGCTTGGGTAAGTTTTATGTTTTTATATAAATAGAAAGTTAGAGGTGAGAAAGAGAGAAAAAACAGAATTTTGAGAGAAAGAAGAAAAGAAGAAAGAAGAGAAAGAGAAAAGAAGAGGAAGAAGAGAGAAAAGAGGAGAAAGTGGGAAAAATCGGGAAAAGCTCCGTTTCAAGCGCGAATAATCGGGTAAGGGTGTGAAATATTATTATCTTATCCATGCTTATGATTATGTATGTGTTTTGTGTGGATGTTTTGGTTGGTTTTCCATATTTTTCCGTTTAGGTCGAATTGGACATAATCGATAGAAATCGATGTTTTCACGGATGAATTTCGAAATAAATTGCGTAGATTAGTCGTATGAGGTTAGACCGAGATTATAGAAACTCGTTTGGTTGAAATCGGTTGATATTGTGAGTTTTGAAATTTTTTGGTTTTGAGAATGTGAGATTTTGGTGAAAATCAAACGTCGTAGAATTATCGTTTTATGGTCCTAAAACGTTGATATATATTTGGTAAGGATTACTGTGTATTTGTTTCGTATCATAGAATTGAATCGGTCGGATTTTCGGGCAAAATAGCCGAAATCCGTAGCAGCCCGCAGGCGTACGGACGCGTGCTGTAGGTGGAAAATCCTGATTTTTCGGAAAACTTCGGAAATTCATATCTCTTGAACCGTAAGTCGGTTTTGATCCCCGTTCGAAGCGTTGGAAAGCTAACGAGATGTTCTTTCTAGGAAAAATAGTTTTGAGGTCTGAACCTAGTCCAATCGGTACAGTTTTTTTGAACCGTTTCGTAGTGTCGAGCGTCCGGTTTATGTTTTTGCGTTATTTTGAAATATTCATATCTTCTTCGCTGTTTATCGTATTTAAGTGTTCTTTATACCGAATCGAAGCTGTCGATGAGCACTTTTTGATGATGATAGAAAATATTATTTTTGGCCGACTTTTAGCCGACTTTTTCGAGAAACCGTAAAAATGGAATTTTGAGTTATTTTTCAATATTGTAAGACATATTATGATATGTTATGAGATGGCTTGTGTGATGATTCTTTGATGGGAATTTGATGTTGTGGAATGGTATATTGGTGTTTGTGGCCATTTTGGGCAATTGTGTGCATTACTTTATATGTACTTGAAATACATGATTATTGTTAATGCATGAGCATTTGATGTTGGCATGAGTCATTAATGTGTCAAGTATCATGATATGCATTCTTGCATTGGAAGATTCATAGATGAATCAGTTTTATCGTCTTACGCCCTGAAATAATGGTAGAAGCGATTAATCACAATCAGTTTTATCGTCTTACGCCCTGAAATAATGGTAGAAGCGATTAATCACAAATGATTGTGCGCCCTGAAATAGTGGTCGAAAGCAATCCATAAACGTCGTTCGCCCTGAAATAATGGTTTATAGCGACGGGGAACATCGTAGGCCCGACGGGGAGTTACTCTATGTAACAAGCGATGATTCCAAGAGTTCCTGGGGGACTAATGAATTACGAGGTTGAGTCGGTACCGCATTGCATTTGCATAGAGTCGTGAGTCGGTCTCTATGATTTGCATTTATCATCTTTATAATGATGTGTTGGTGAGTAAACGTAAATGTGTATGTTTATGTGGAATGATTAAGGATTGTGAAAGTATGCATGATGAATATGCTTGATTATATATATATATATATATATATATATATATATATATATTTATATATATATATATACATTGTGATGTATATGAGTGAGTTGGGATGAATTGTGGTGAGAATTATAAATGGATTGATTATGTGTGAGCTTGTGATAGCCTTGGTGAATTAGTTTGCATAAGAGATGAATGCATTGGTTGTGAGTGATATGTTTTGTATATAAACATATGCATTATGTGTGAATATGTGATTATGTCGGTATGATTAATATATGTTATATTTTGTGGTGATGTGGTGGTGTGGTTCCATATGTCATAATCGTGGTGGGATTATGTGTGATATGTTTTGTATTGGTGGCATGCTATATGTGTTAGTATGTGATGTAATTGGTGAGAAATATTATATATGTGAATTTATCTGTGTTGTGGCATATTATTATGCAATCTTGTTATAGTTGTTATTTCTCACCCTTCTGCTGGAATATGCTTTTTATGGCATAGTGCAGATTGTCAGCTTTAGAGGCGTGGAGGCAAGTGGAAGAGTTAGATCTTCGTCTTTGCTTAGGTCTTGGTGTCTGCTCTGATACGTAGCACGGGAGTCGGGGAAACGATTATTTTATTTATGTATATAATTGTTGAATATATTTGGTATTACCTTTATATGGAAAAGTTTCCCAATTGAGGGTAACCTATTTTATGCTATGTATCAAATTTATGAGCAGGGAGTGTGTATTCTTATTTTAAAATGTGGCATCCTTGTTTCTGTCGGAAAAATAAATTTTTAGTTACTCTGATTTTATTAATTGTTATTTATTTATGATGGGGAATTGGGGTGTTACATTAGTGGTATCAGAGCAGGTCGGTCCGTCCGGCCAAGCTATTGAGTCAGTTGGTGTGACAGTTTAATACTGTCGTTGTTGTTTATCTCTTAGTACGTGATAGGTGTGTGGAACACTGTCAGTACTTTCTGGGTTTTCTAATCCTTTGTTTTCAGGATTGAGTTTGAGATAAGTGGGGGAGAAGTTGGTACTTCTCCATGTTGCTTCAGGTGTGGAGCGTTGGCTCAGTGTATTGTGAATTGCAAGATTGTAAGTGTTGTTCGGACAATGTTGTTCTCAGTTCCGAAGGGGATGCGGAGGTAAGGTTTATGTCAACTAAGGATTTGTGCCTTAGGTAGTTTTGTGTACAGGATGTAAGAAATGTTATTATAGTTTGGTAAAGACGGTTTATGCCCCATCGTGATTGTCGGCTGTCTATTGACAAATTGAGGAACTGATCACCCTTAATCTCTTGTTGATAGCAGACGGAAATTATGTTGGATGGAATAGGCGGGTCTTTCCGGCTTTGATAGTGTGTGAAATGAATTGTTTGGAATTTAAGGAGATGATTACAGATTGTTTTGATGAGTCGATGAAGATGCTAATATCGGAAGATGAAATGGATTAGAGGTTTTGGTGTGTTAGTCCAGTTGGGAAGTCATTGAGAGAGAATGATTGGGTTTTATTTAAGGACTGCTTCACAGAGAGTAGAGATTGAACTTAATTGGACGAAGGTGAATAGTTGAGGTTTATATCTGCTAAGTAAGTAGGAAACTCTTAGTAGATGGGAATAATATGTTTGTTTTGTCTGTGATGGTAGTGTTCTGGGAATTGGCAGGAAGTCGCAGTGATGGGCCGTCAGTTGGGCATAATTTTCAGATGTGTTTTTGGATGTAACATTGTGTTTGAGAATTCTTTTTGGTTGGTTGTTGATACATGTTGGAATTGCGGAATTGGACGGTCAGGAGAAGAAATTGGGTATGGATTACTAATAGTTGAATAGGGTAATGATTGAGAATAAGTGTCCACTTTCATGAACAGATGACTAGAATGGTTTGGTTGAGTTTGAGTGAATTACAATTGTTTGGAATATTTGATAAGAGTGGTGAATTGTGTGAGTTGAGCCTTTGATCGATTTAATGTGACTGGTTAGGTTTGTTATCCTCGGAATAGGTTGTTATTTACTCGGTTAAGCTTGTATGTGAGTAACCAGTTACCCAGTGAAAAGTTTTGCAAAAGCTTTAAGGATTTATATCTTTTGGATTTTGGTTGGGAATTGCAACGTATAGTGATGGTATTTGGTGTTAGTAACGCGTCTCTAATGCTTATGGAGTAGAGGAATCGTATCTTCCATATTTAATTGGATAAGTTCGTAATGGCTTTGATGGAGGATATTCGGATCTGTTGTAAACTCAAAGGAAGAACAGGTAGAGTGTTTGGGATTTGAATTACAAGTGTCAAAAAGAGATGAAGTTTTATGCTAAGTTATTCAAGTGAGAATTTGGGTTGAAAAAGGTTAGTTTTCTTGGATATGTTATTTCAGATGAGAGTATGGTTATGGATCCATCGGAAGTAGATGTAGTTCTACAATGAGAGGCTCCGAAGTTAGTTAAGGAGATTAGAATCTTTTTGGACTTTTAGTTGGTTATTACCGGAGGTTATGGAAGGCTTTTCCAAGTTAGCGTTTTCGTTACTTCAGTTGACACGCAGAGGGTGAGTCGTTTGTTTAGATGTTCGTTGTGAGTAAGTTTTGGTGAGCTGGAGTAGAAGTTGTCTACGGTTTCAGCTTTGATTTTGTGTGATCCTAATAAACCGGTTGTGGGGTATTGTGATGTGTCTTTGATGAGTTTAGTCAACGTGGTAATGCAAGGGGGTAAAGTCGTGGCTTATGCTTTACGACAATTGAGGATTTATAAAAGGATGTGTATTATTATGGATTTGGAATTGGTTGCGGTGGCATTGTGTTGGAATATTTGGAGGTATTATCTTTATGGTTCTAGGTTCGAAGTGTTTGGTAATCGCAAGGATATTGAGTACTTGTTTGGTCTAAAGGAATAGAGTATGAGACAACAAGGATGGTTAGAGTTCGTGATGAGTTATGAATTTGGCTTGGATTATCCTTCGGGGAAAAGCTGTTGTTGTGCCTGAAAAGTTAAGTTGGAAGTTTCTATGCATGTCTATTTTGATGGTCAGGGAGTTAGAATTATTTGAGCAATTCTGAGACTTGTGTATGGTGTATGAGATAACACAGGAGAGTGTGAGGTTGGTAATATTAAAGTGAACAGTGATTTTTGGCGAATATGAGAAAGAGTTAGACTTTGGACGTGAAATTGATAGTTTTGATGGTTGCGAGTAATCAGAGTGCTCAGCGGAAGCGCGAGGTGGCACATTTTGTATTTACATGTGTGACTTGTAAGAGTTCATAGGTTGAACATTGGAAACATGTAGGAATGATGAGACCATTGGACGTTTCAGAATGGAAGTGTTAGGTGAAAGGTTTAAATATTATTCATGGGCTACTATGTAAATGGATGTTTTGATTGTATGTTCGATTGGGAATCGTAGCATTGTTGTAATAAGGTTGTGTGACAAGGATGTTGGTATTCTGGTTTTGTAGAGGTTGTGGAATCGATGTTGTGTCGTGGAACTTGTGTTCTTGTTTGTGTTGTTGCCTCGTTTCCATGGTGATGGTTCGAGTGTGTGTAGCTAATTCCTATGATGGGGAATTAGGGGAGTGTTACCTGTGGTGATGGTAACGATCTTGTTGTGTTTCGGTTCTAGAGTGAACCTGTGTGTTGGTATCGTGGTTTTCTTTGAGTTGTGAGTTTGTCGTCAAGTGCATTGTATGGGCTTTGCATCTTGTCGATGTAGTGGTCGTCGTTGTCGTGGCGTTGTTGTAGTTAGCACGGTGGTTTGTCAGTTTGTGTTGTTCGCGGCGTGCCTTTTGTGGGCATGTTAGTTTGTGGGTCGGTGGCAAGAGTCGTGTCCGGAGTTGTTCGTCTCAGTATATTTTCGAGGACGAAAATATCTAAGTGGGAGAGAGTTGTAACGCCTCAGTTTTGTTAGATTTATTTAATAGAGTAGATTTAATTGGTTTTGGTTTTATATTATTTTATTCTTGACTTTTATTTGACAATATATTATTTTTCATCATTGTTTATGTTTTATCGCATTTTAAGAACGTTTGGGAGATATTTGAGCTGGGGGGTATTTTGGTCTTTTGCTTGGGTAAGTTTTATGTTTTTATATAAATAGAAAGTTAGAGGTGAGAAAGAGAGAAAAAACAGAATTTTGAGAGAAAGAAGAAAAGAAGAAAGAAGAGAAAGAGAAAAGAAGAGGAAGAAGAGAGAAAAGAGGAGAAAGTGGGAAAAATCGGGAAAAGCTCCGTTTCAAGCGCGAATAATCGGGTAAGGGTGTGAAATATTATTATCTTATCCATGCTTATGATTATGTATGTGTTTTGTGTGGATGTTTTGGTTGGTTTTCCATATTTTTCCGTTTAGGTCGAATTGGACATAATCGATAGAAATCGATGTTTTCACGGATGAATTTCGAAATAAATTGCGTAGATTAGTCGTATGAGGTTAGACCGAGATTATAGAAACTCGTTTGGTTGAAATCGGTTGATATTGTGAGTTTTGACATTTTTTGGTTTTGAGAATGTGAGATTTTGGTGAAAATCAAACGTCGTAGAATTATCGTTTTATGGTCCTAAAACGTTGATATATATTTGGTAAGGATTACTGTGTATTTGTTTCGTATCATAGAATTGAATCGGTCGGATTTTCGGGCAAAATAGCCGAAATCCGTAGCAGCCCGCAGGCGTACGGACGCGTGCTGTAGGTGGAAAATCCTGATTTTTTGGAAAACTTCGGAAATTCATATCTCTTGAACCGTAAGTCGGTTTTGATCCCCGTTCGAAGCGTTGGAAAGCTAACGAGATGTTCTTTCTAGGAAAAATAGTTTTGAGGTCTGAACCTAGTCCAATCGGTACAGTTTTTTTGAACCGTTTCGTAGTGTCGAGCGTCCGGTTTATGTTTTTGCGTTATTTTGAAATATTCATATCTTCTTCGTTGTTTATCGTATTTAAGTGTTCTTTATACCGAATCGAAGCTGTCGATGAGCACTTTTTGATGATGATAGAAAATATTATTTTTGGCCGACTTTTAGCCGACTTTTTCGAGAAACCGTAAAAATGGAATTTTGAGTTATTTTTCAATATTGTAAGACATATTATGATATGTTATGAGATGGCTTGTGTGATGATTCTTTGATGGGAATTTGATGTTGTGGAATGGTATATTGGTGTTTGTGGCCATTTTGGGCAATTGTGTGCATTACTTTATATGTACTTGAAATACATGATTATTGTTAATGCATGAGCATTTGATGTTGGCATGAGTCATTAATGTGTCAAGTATCATGATATGCATTCTTGCATTGGAAGATTCATAGATGAATCAGTTTTATCGTCTTACGCCCTGAAATAATGGTAGAAGCGATTAATCACAATCAGTTTTATCGTCTTACGCCCTGAAATAATGGTAGAAGCGATTAATCACAAATGATTGTGCGCCCTGAAATAGTGGTCGAAAGCAATCCATAAACGTCGTTCGCCCTGAAATAATGGTTTATAGCGACGGGGAACATCGTAGGCCCGACGGGGAGTTACTCTATGTAACAAGCGATGATTCCAAGAGTTCCTGGGGGACTAATGAATTACGAGGTTGAGTCGGTACCGCATTGCATTTGCATAGAGTCGTGAGTCGGTCTCTATGATTTGCATTTATCATCTTTATAATGATGTGTTGGTGAGTAAACGTAAATGTGTATGTTTATGTGGAATGATTAAGGATTGTGAAAGTATGCATGATGAATATGCTTGATTATATATATATATATATATATATATATATATTTATATATATATATACATTGTGATGTATATGAGTGAGTTGGGATGAATTGTGGTGAGAATTATAAATGGATTGATTATGTGTGAGCTTGTGATAGCCTTGGTGAATTAGTTTGCATAAGAGATGAATGCATTGGTTGTGAGTGATATGTTTTGTGTATAAACATATGCATTATGTGTGAATATGTGATTATGTCGGTATGATTAATATATGTTATATTTTGTGGTGATGTGGTGGTGTGGTTCCATATGTCATAATCGTGGTGGGATTATGTGTGATATGTTTTGTATTGGTGGCATGCTATATGTGTTAGTATGTGATGTAATTGGTGAGAAATATTATATATGTGAATTTATCTGTGTTGTGGCATATTATTATGCAATCTTGTTATAGTTGTTATTTCTCACCCTTCTGCTGGAATATGCTTTTTATGGCATAGTGCAGATTGTCAGCTTTAGAGGCGTGGAGGCAAGTGGAAGAGTTAGATCTTCGTCTTTGCTTAAGTCTTGGTGTCTGCTCTGATACGTAGCACGGGAGTCGGGGAAACGATTATTTTATTTATGTATATAATTGTTGAATATATTTGGTATTACCTTTATATGGAAAAGTTTCCCAATTGAGGGTAACCTATTTTATGCTATGTATCAAATTTATGAGCAGGGAGTGTGTATTCTTATTTTAAAATGTGGCATCCTTGTTTCTGTCGGAAAAATAAATTTTTAGTTACTCTGATTTTATTAATTGTTATTTATTTATGATGGGGAATTGGGGTGTTACACATAGCACGCATGTGTCGACACATGCTGTAGTGAAAATGCTGTTTTTCCCAATTTTCACAGTATGTATCGATGCATAAGGGTTATGCATCGATACATAATCCATTTCGTATCGACACATAGCTTATGTATCGATGCATAGCCCTGTTTTTCTCAAAAATCAGAATTTCTCAAAATACACCTTTGCTGCCATTTTTCCCTTTTGCCCGAAAACTCGACTAAATCGAACATTTTCACCGAAACAACCATATACGCGCAACCACCAAATACATAAGAACATTTTAGAACACATAAACGAAATTTCTACGACGTTCGATTTTTCGATTAAATTTCAACCTTCCAAAAACCAGAATTTTCAAACATCATCAAATCGAATAAAAATCACGACATACGACGACCTAACCTTACTCGATACAACTACGTAATTTATTTCGAATTCTAACCGTGAAAACATTGGTTCCTATCGACTTCCTACAATTCGACCTAAACGGACAAAATAACGGAAACATAGCGAAAACTAACCGAAACATATCCAAACTTCATGAGACTTTAAACAGAAACTCACATACATATAACCAACCAACACATGTATTTATACGACTTTTCGACCGTAAAAACATCGGTTTCTAACGATTTCGTCCAATACGGCATAAACGGAAACATATGGAAAACCAATCCAAAACATCCACACAAAACATATATAATCATACACAATGATATAATAACCGAGTTTCGCACCCTTACCCGATTTAATCGTGTTCTAGAAAGTCGGGAGATTGGTTTCTTCCTTCACAAGTTTTCCTCTCTTTTCTTCTTTCTTTTCTCTTTTCTTCTTCTTCTCTCTTTTTCTTCTCTTTTGGAAATTCTTACTAACTTTTCTAAACTTATACTAACTATTTTCTTTTATATTTTCTTAACTTAAAAATTCTAAACATTTCTAATAAATATCTAAACTAACTATTATTAACTAATACTATTAATTATGAAATATGTCAAATACCCTCTATTCCAATTTTCCCCGCAACTCTAAAAAACGGTAAAAATACACAATGTGCAAAAATAACATATAATCACACCAATTAGCAATTAACATAAATATTGCTCAATTAAAAATAAAGACTCGACCAATTAACACCAAAAAGCACGGAAAAAGGAAATATTAAAAACGGACCGTTACAACTCTCCCCCACTTGAGAAATTTTCGTCCTCGAAAATATTACCTGATCCAAACAACTCCGGATACGATTCCCGCATCCGACTTTCCAATTCCCAAGTCAAATTGCCCTCAGCAGCGCCTCCCCACGCCACTTTCACAAGTGCAATCTCCTTGCCTCTTAACCTTTTCAACTCGCGATCTAAAATCCTCACCGGTAAAACCTCAACCGTAAGATTATCTCTTACCTCAACCTCATCCATCGGAATCACATGAGACGGATCTGGAACATACTTCCGTAGCTGTGAAACATGGAAAACATCATGTAGATTCAAAAGATTCGGTGGCAATGATATCCTGTAAGCCACTGCACCAACTCTTTCGGATATCTGATATGGACCAATAAAACGAGAAGTCAACTTCTTCGACTTCAGAGCACGACCCACACCCGTAACCGGTGTAACTCTCAAAAACACATGGTCGCCTTCTTGAAATTCAAGATCTTTCCTTCTCTTGTCATGATAGCTCTTTTGTCTACTTTGAGAAGCTTTCATCTTCTCCCGAATAAACTTCACTTTCTCCGTTGTTTGTTGTACCATTTCCGGTCCAACTATCGTCCTCTCGCCGGTTTCATGCCAACACAAAGGTGTTCGACATCTCCGACCATACAAAGCCTCAAATGGTGCCATACTTATACTTGAATGAAAACTGTTATTGTAAGTGAATTCAATCAACGCCAAATAACCATCCCAAGCACCACCTTGCTCGAGTACACAAGCACGCAATAAATCCTCCAACGATTGAATCGTCCTCTCGGTTTGACCGTCCGTTTGCGGATGGTAAGCCGAACTCAATCTTAGCTTAGAACCCAAAGCGTTTTGTAAACTCTCCCAAAACCTCGATGTAAACCTAGGATCTCTATCCGATACAATACTCTTAGGAACTCCATGTAACTTCACCACCACAAGAATATAAATCTCTGCTAACTTCTCCAAAGGATAACTAATATCAATTGGAATAAAGTGAGCAGATTTAGTAAGCCTATCAACAATTACCCAAATAACATTATGACCTCTTTGCGTATTCGGCAATCCCGTAACAAAATCCATCGATATACTATCCCATTTCCATTCCGGAATATCCAACGGTTGCATAAATCCACTCGGTTTTTGATGTTCCACCTTAGACTTTTGACAAGTTAAGCATGCATACACAAATTGAGCAACGTCCCTCTTTAATCCGGACCACCAAAAGATTTTTCTCAAATCTTGATACATTTTGTTCGCTCCCGGATGAATACTTAAGTTACTTCGGTGCCCTTCTTCCAATATCATCTTTTTCAACTCCACATCATCGGGAATACAAATACGACCACGGAATCTCAAAACTCCAAAATTATCAACTTTGAAATCTTCATTCTCATTCAACATCAAATCAACGAATTTCAAGTCCAACTTTTGCTTTTCACCTACCGTTGCAAGAAAATAATTTGTAACATGTAGCATACCAAGTCTCACACTTCTCGGCGTCATTTCACAAACTAAACTCAAGTCTCTAAAATCCTCCAAAAGTTCCCATTCTTTCATCATCAATGCGGACATATGTAACAACCTCCGACTTAAAGCATCGGCCACCACGTTTGCCTTACCCGGATGGTAATTCAAACCAAAATCATAATCCTTTAAAAGTTCTAGCCACCTCCTTTGTCTCATGTTCAACTCTTTTTGATCAAATAAATATTTCAAGCTCTTGTGATCACTAAAAACTTCAAATCTCGCACCATAAAGATAATGCCTCCATATTTTCAAAACAAACACCACGGCCGCTAACTCCAAGTCATGCGTAGGATAATTCTTTTCATGCACTCTCAATTGTCTAGAAGCATATGCCACAACTTTTCCATCTTGCATCAAAACACCACCTAAACCCGTCAATGAAGCATCACAATACACAACAAATGGTTCATTAGGATTAGGCAAAATCAAGATCGGAGTCGTTGTCAACCTTCTCTTTAGCTCATTGAAACCCTCTTCACAATGAATATCCCAAATGAAAGCCTTTCCTTTACAAGTCAATTGCGTCAAAGGAAGTGCCAATTTCGAAAATCCCTCAATAAACCTCCGATAATAACCTGCCAAGCCTAAAAAGCTTCGAATCTCCGTAACCGACCTAGGAGCCTCCCATTGCATCACCGCATCTATCTTGGATGGATCAACACTAATACCACTACCGGAAATAACATGTCCAAGGAAACTTACTTCCGACAGCCAAAATTCACATTTTGACAACTTAGCATACAATTGTTTCTCTTTCAAAATTTGCAACACAATTCTCAAATGCTCTTCATGCTCCTCTTGAGACTTAGAGTAAATCAAAATATCATCGATGAACACAACCACAAAACGATCCAACTGTTCATGAAAAATACGATTCATGTATTCCATAAACACACCCGGCGCGTTAGAAACCCCGAATGGCATCACGGAGTATTCGTAATGACCATACCGTGTCCTAAAGGCCGTCTTTTGAATATCCTCTCCTTTCACACGAATCTGGTGGTATCCTGATCTCAAATCAATCTTGCTAAAAACATTCGCACCAACCAATTGGTCCATCAAATCATCGATCCTTGGAAGCGGATATTTGTTCTTAATTGTCACTTTGTTCAACTGTCGATAATCAATGCATAACCGCATACTCCCGTCCTTCTTCTTTACCAACAATACCGGAGCACCCCAAGGAGAAACACTTGGCCTTACAAATTTCTTGTCCAACAAGTCATTCAATTGCTTTTTCAATTCTACCAATTCCGATGCCGACATACGATACGGTGCCATCGAAATCGGTCTAGTACCCGGAACTAGATCAATAGAAAATTCAACTTCTCTTTTCGGCGGTACATCCTTAATATCTTTCGGAAATACTTCTGGAAATTCACACACCACTGGAAACACATCAAGCTCAACTTTACTCTCCACCGACAATGATGCAAACAAACCAAACAATTGAGCTTCGTCCGCTAAAAGTTTCTTCAACTCTTTAGTGGATAGGAAACTCTCAAATTCATCATCTTCCATAGAAGGAAACCTTACTAACTTGTGATAGCAATCTATATGAACTCGATTAAATTGCAACCAGTTCATACCCAAGATCACGTCTAATCCCACCAACGGCAAACATACTAAATCCATAACAAAGTCTTTACCATACATGGTTAAAGGACAACTCATACACACCAAAGATGTATTTACCGACCCTGAAGCAGGAGTCTCAATAACCATTTCAGCACCCATCAAAGTTAACGCAAGATTCAAACGCTTCGCGCACTCAGACGAAATAAACGAATGAGTCGCTCCCGTATCAATAACAGCAACTAAAGGTGTACTATTAATAAAGCATGTACCTTTAATCAAACGGTCTGCATTCGTAGTTTGAGTCCCCGCCAATGCAAACACCTTTCCGCCCGCTTGAGCTTGTCTTGGTTTCGTGCACTTTGTACTATAGTGACCATTCTCCCCACAATTATAACACTTGATTGCATTCCTCCTACAATCAGCAGCCACATGACCCTTCAACCCACAATTAGCACACCTATTCATATTATTCATATTCCTCTTACATTCCGATATACGATGACCTAAACCACCACAATTGTAACATTTCACAGAAGAATTCATTCCTCCTCCACTCGGCTTCCTATCAAAAGTAGCCTTCTGTTTCCCCCTATCAACAGAAGTCACATAAGGCCTACCTCTGAACTGCCCCTTTCCTTTCTTATCATTCAGATTCTTGTAATGAGTAGCACGTGCTTTGCTATCCTCATCAAAAATCCGACTCTTGTTCACCAACACTGAAAACTGTCTTATCTCCTGATAACTGATACCTTGCTTGATTTCTGGCCTCAAGCCATTCACAAATTTCAGACACTTAGACCTCTCCGAACCAGCCGTATTATAATTGGGACAAAACTTCACCAGTTCTTCAAACTTAGCAGCATAATCCGCAACAGAGGAATTATCCTGCTTCAGTTCAAGAAATTCAATTTCCTTTTTACCTCTCTCATCTTCCGGAAAATACTTCTCTAGAAAAGCATCTTTGAACACAGCCCAAGTAACCACAATTTCATCCTCCTCAAACCTCTGAGAAGCATTTATCCACCAGTCCTCAGCCTCCTTTTCTAGCACATGAGTACCATACTGCACTTTCTGTTCCTCGGAACACCTAATGAAATGGAAGATCTTCTCAATCTTCTTCAGCCAAAGTTGTGCTCCATCAGGATCATGAGTACCCTTGAAGCTCGGTGGGTTATTCTTCTGAAACTTATCCATACTACGCGACTCCTCGTCCGCCGCAGCATTCGGTAAATTTTGCATCGCTTGCGCCATAGCTTGCATGGCCGCAGTCATAGCAGCGTCACGTCTTGCCGCCATAATCTGAACATTCCCAATGATAGCAAATTATGGTTAAACAACCACTCCACAGAGTGTAACAGACCAACCAGACACAACCGACACGACAACATGGTCGGACAAACCAAACATTGGCTCTGATACCACTTAATGTAACACCCCTTCTATACCCCGTACAAAAATCGGAATAAACTATTCTTATAAATAAAACATCAGAGCAAAGAATAATTTATCATGATATAGCCAGAGATGTCACACCAACGTGAACTAACACATTATGCTCATATAGATATATAACAACCTGATAGCCATATTAACATAGGAACTCAGTTCCAAAATACCATCATTCAGTTACAGAATTAAAGCGGA
>JALAZF010000032.1:19970000-19977500 GCA_022829125.1 Lathyrus tuberosus
TTTTGAGAGCGTTTAGCAGATATTTAGGCGAAAGGGTAAAACGGTAATCTTGCGGATTAGATATTTTAGAAAAGGATATGATGGGGATTAAGTGGAAAGTTTAGATTATATATATAGAGAGATTAGAGAGAAAGAAAGTAAAAGGAAAGAAAAGAAGAGGAAAGAAAGGAGAAGAGAGGAGAAAGAGAGAAAAGAGGGAAAAATGGGGAAAACATCCGAATCGGAGCCGGATCTTCGATTAAATCGGATAAGTTTACTAAACTCGATTATCCTACGATAGTATATGTATATGTAGGTGTTTGTTTGGTTGGTTTTGGTTAGAAAATGTTAGGTTTTACATATTTGAGCAAAATTGGTAAAATCGATAGAAATCGATGTTTTCAAGGATGAAATTCGAAATAAATTGCGTAGTTTAGTCGAGGAATGTTAGGCCGTGATTATTGAAACTTGTAAGATTGAATTCGGGTGATTTCGTAACTTTGGACATTTTTGAGAAATTAGGGTTTTAAGAATTGAATCGAAAACGGACGTCGTAGAAATCTTGTTTAATGGTTCTAATTCACTGCTATATGTTAGGTGAGTACGAGTATGTGGTTATTTCGAAGAAAATAATTGAATCGGTCGGATTTTCGGGTGGAAAGGCCAAAACCCGTAGGTTTTCAAGGCAAAAGGGGGGGTTTTCGGCGAAAACTTCGAAAATTCATATCTTTTGATCCGTAAGTCGGTTTTAATCCCCGTTTGAAGCGTTGGAAAGCTAACGGGATGTTCTTTCTATTAAAAATGGTTTGGAGGGCAAGAGATGATTTTAGTTTTTGTGGTTTTGAAAAAAGTGTTGGGTTTTATCACGTAAAGTGTGTGCGGTCGGTGTTTTACTGTGTGTTGTGCTTTTGTTATATAACGTGGAGCCAGTGAGCTGTTATATGATGTACTGTGGGTGGCCTAATGGCGTGAATCCTAGATTTTTGGAATTCAAATTGTTGTTCAAAATAAATGAATTTAAATCGTGTGGGTTTTTCTATAGAGCGATTAGGTTAGTAATCAGGGAGTGAAAACCTAAAGCCCTAATTGTTTAGGTTAGCGATCAAGACCCAGCCTTATTGTAGATGTATCTGAGTTGGTTTTAACTTAAGTCCTTTGTGTATTTTATAAGGTTGAAAGTGTGAATCGGGTACGAGATTTCATCGTGAGAGACAAATCGATCTTACATAGCGTAAGTTGTTTGGGTTGGAAGTTTGCTCAGGTAAGGGCACATTCTAACGATATTATATGTGATTGAATGCATGTGTGTTTGTATTCATGACTGTGTGCCCTTGTGGGGATGTTTGAAAGATTGTGTGCCAGTTGAGGTTGTGTGGTTATATTCATGATTGTGTGCCCGGTTGGGGATATGTGTTTTTGCTATGACGCTAAACTTATGATGTGAATTCATATGATTTGTGATAAATATATGATTTACGGTTGATGTGTATGTCGAGGAGGACAACACGAGGTGTGTCTGAGCCACCTGTTGGTAATGATAATTATTCATATGATTTGTGATAAATATATGAATTGCGGTTGATGTGTATGTCGAGGAGGACAACACGAGGTGTGTCTGAGCCACCTGTTAGTACCAAGAATTGTTCATATGATCTGTGATAGATATACGAACTGAAGTGTGAATTGTGACTATACATATTGTGTTTATATAAACTGTTGCATTTGCATGTGTGGGTTCATGCATACCATAGTTGCGTGTAGGTAGTTGGCGCCGAATGGGCCAGGGTGATGGGTTCTGAATCATCACCTAATCCCGAAGGGAATTCTACTGCACCAGGTGATGTGACTGAGCCGTCATCGATCCTTTGAGATCAAATTGAGTCAGGTGAATGCGAGGGAGGCAACACCGGGTGTCTGCAAGGGCAGCACTTTTGTGTCTGCGAGGCAGCACGGTTAGTGAGGACCTAAGGGGGTATCACGACTCTCTGCGGAGAGGTTAAATTCCGGGATTCATGCATGGTGAGGGTACCCGACGAATTGGGACCACCAAATTCATATAGGTCTGCATTTAGGATGTTTGTGCATTGCATTTGTGTGTTAAATTAAATGTTGTGATTGTTACATATATCATACTGTCACCTCATTTATGTTGCTCTGCATATCATATTGTCATCTTATTCATGTTGTTATGTATATCATGTTCTGCTGGCATGTGTGTATTCTTCCATATATGTTGTTTTTAGATTGTGACCCTCTACTATTATTATGATGTGGCTAACGACCACCCAGGTTTAGAAGTGGTGATAGTTAAGGTATCCAGGTGTCGTGAAGGCTTGTAAGATGCGATGTCTTTGGGCTAGGAATTCAAGATCAGCTTAGGGTCGTGTTTTGAGGTTGTCCATGTTGTTATTGATGTTATTATTAAAGTTGAGTGCTTATTTTTATGTGTATGGACAAATATTTATAACAGTGGGCATTACGCTGGTCCTATGTATGGAAAAGACTTAGATCGAAAGCTCGTACTCTGATTAATCATTTTTATTATTTTTCCTGGAGAGACAGTTGTCAATATTATGTATGGCATTCAAAAAAAAATAAATAAATAAAAATATACACTCTCGCTGTTAAAAATCGGGGTGTTACATTGTGGTATCAGAGCTTTGGTCTAAGATTTTCATGGGGTTGGGAGTCAGGTGTCCTAAGCTGATCAAGTGTCGGGTTTAGTGGGAGTAAATGTTCGGGGCCCTATGTGTGATGTGGTTTGTGTCTTGAGTCCAGCGTGATATGTGCTTAGGTAATCGGTTGTTTCTTATATGAAGTTAAGGTCTCCCATAGTACTTCAGTAAGAAGCTTAGTTAATCCCCTTGAGCATTTGTCGACGTTGGTCGACATGTGTCTCTGAATTCTTTAGAGGTGTTGATCTAGAGGGAGTGAGATTGAATCGAGTAAGGACTACAAGGTTTTCTACAGTAATGTTATGGATGAGAGGTTTTGTTTGTTCTTATCACTCCGAGGTGTTGAGTAGGGATGAGTGGAAGTCAAGGTTTCACAGGATTGTAAGTAAGGACTTGATTTGGAGGACCTTTTGAGAGAAAAAAGGATTGGATGTTCATTCCGGTGAGTTTCGAATGAGATGAGATGCAGTTTATGGACTATGAAAAAGGTGATATTTCTTTGGGATCAAAGAGCAGTTATAGATGTCGTTGGGAGACAATTACTATACTTGGAGATTAATGGGACATCTTCTCTAGAAAGAAAGCGGGTTGCACGTTGAAAGTGGCCGAAACCTAGGAAAGTTAGAGGAAGGTTATACGATCAGTAGGTCCTTGAGGGTTATTTTTTTGTTTTTCTAAGCTATGTTAGGTAGGTAACTAAATCCCGTAAGGATGAATCCTGTGATGTTAAAGGAAGGAAACCAAGTATCACATGGATAAGTTTTAGTAGAAGTGACCATCAGTGGAGTTGTCTTCAAAAATTAGAAGTAGGAGGTTGGGAGAGAATGAGTATTACGGTTTATAGGAGGAAAAGGTAGAAGTAGCACCACGGATCTAAGAAATTATATGAGTAGAGTAGGGAAGTGCTAAAGCAATTCAAGTATGGGTGACATGGTTTGCTAGAAATATCATACCGCGGGTAGACAATGGGTTGTTAGAAGAGTGATAAGACGCTGAAAGTTAATATCTGGAAGGACACAGAGCCATGTATGAAGAATTAATGAATGGAGTTATATGGTGTAACAAGTATATGGATTTCGTGAAGATCAAAGTTTAGATTTGGATTTAGGGATCGAACCTGAGAATAAAGAGAAGTTAGCAAAGAAATTTTGATTGAGTAGTTGCTCTTTAAAAGTCAAGCGTTAAAATTTGAGATAAGTGCTAAGTGACTAGATGAATGAGTAAGATATGTCTGTTTTGGAAGGATAATTCTTTTAGAGTGTTAGATCGTAGGGTAATAATGTTGGTTGATACCTTAGAAAAAAACTAGGAGTGAATAAGAAACTGAGGAGTGAATGGATGTGTCCTGATGTTTAGCAAGAACTTATGCGAAAGAGGATTGGGTTGTGTTATAAAAGGATATTATGACCATTGGATGGCCATAAGCAATTGAAGATAGATAGAACAACGAAGAGTAGGTTGGATAGGACGAACATTGATTTGGAACAAGGATATTTAGATTGGGTGAAGGAGAGTAAAGATGTGGGTTGAAGTTGACAAGATAGAGGTCATGGAAGGTTGGGAAACGACTATAGGCGTTTGGTTGATAAGATTTTTTTGAAGTTGGAAACTCCTAGATGTTATAAGAGGATCTAGTATAAGGGACTTTGGAGTTGCAGTATCGTAAAGGTGGTTACAAAGGAAGAATAAGGTTGTATGCAAGCAAGAAAGTGCTCAGGTAACACAGATTTTTTAATAAGAAGGTTGACTACCTCGTTGCTTAGGAAGGACTACCAAGGATATGGCCCAAATGGAAATGTGAAAGATACTAAGCATTTCCTCAAGAGTGTATGCTATAGATGATGGGGTTGCGCTCGGACGTAAAGTTGATATTTAAGAAGCGGTATAAGTGGTACGAGAATAATCCTGCGGTTGGAAATTTTGATATCACAAGGTTAATGAGTAGTGTATTAGTGACTAGATGGGTGGTTATATTCAGAATTAGGATGATGAAGTTACTAAGTGAAAAGCCTGTTGGAGATTCCATATGAGACATGAGAAGTCTGGACGAGGTTAAGTACATTATGTCATTGATGAACGAATGGGTGGAGTGAAAAGATTGGTATGGGGAAATAAGTGTCAAGACGAAGTGTGAGAGGAACGTATAGAGATGTGAATCAGGTCGATTTAGAATCCGTGCAAGAAATTACCTCACCCACAATTTGGAAAATGTGATTGTAAGTGTATGCTTAAGAGAAAAAGGTGCATTGGGCATATTCGGAAGTAGAGAGGATCAAACATTTGCCTATTAGGACGAAATCAAGTATGAAATGGAAATGTTTGGTGGAGACTAGTAAGACTTGGATTCATCGTACTGGTTATGACAAAGAGTAGAGTAGCATAATGGAAAATATGCATTGAGAAAATATTGGATGTTAGAGGTTGACATCGAGAACAGTTTAACAACAGAAGATGAGATATGAGAACAATAAAAAATGGTTTGATTGATGAGCTCTTTGAGGGAAATAGAATTTAGTTGTAAGAGGAAAAGGAAACTCAATGAATTTTTGGAAGCAGGTGTAGGATAACACGAAGGACGTGGTGTGTCAAATGGTGATAGCCAACGAAGAGGATCATTTATGTTAAGGCATGCGAGAGTAAGCTGAGTAATTATTTGAAAATGAGGTAGTTGTGTTAGAGTGTGATCCAATAGTTTAAGACTGGGGAAAAGGGAATTGTGAGAGTTTCAATCACCGACTAGATGTTGGGATGGTAGTATTAAGATGGTGATTGGGAATGATTATGGATGTGAACATATACAGGTCGCCACAATTATGAGATTAAAGGAATAATTAAGGATTTATGGACATTGGGGAAAATGTGGAGTTCTCTACTTAGATGACTACTTCGTTGGAGTGAAATAGGTTAAATTTGTACTTGGGTTTTAGCTGTTACTGTTTTGGAGGATACTCAATGGTTGTTTCGAGCTTAGTGAGCGTGAGAGAAACCGTAATTTGTTTTGGGAAATTGTGTCTCACTTTAGAGAGTGAAGTAGCAGGAGTTTGGAGGAAACATTTAGGAAACCTCGAAGCGATTGTTGGACCCTTGTGCCTCGCATATATTTGAGAACAAGTTGAGAAGGACACTATCGTAGTTAGGTAATGATGATTTATTCCACCATCATGGTTGTCGCCTACTTATTGACAAATTGAGGAACTGATCATCCTTAATCTGTTGTTGATAGTAGACAAGATTGTGTTGAATGGAATGAATGATTCTTGCCGGCTTAGATAGTGTGCGGTTTTAGCGTTGCGTCCAGAGTCCGAGTCATTGTGACTTTGTAGAGGGTTGCAATAGGTGCGCGGTCGTTCTGGTGAGTGTGTTAGTGATAAATTGGTAAGTTGTTACATTTACCTCGAGTTTCGAGGACGAAACTCCTTTTTGGTGGGTAGTAATGTAAGACCCGTATATTTTAGTCCGTATGATATTATGATGTTTTATCATTTTAATCTGTTTTTCTACTAAATTTGGAGTAGCGAGCAGATTATACCCGATATTTCTAGGGTGTTCGGTTGTGGTCTGGATTGATCCACGTGGTTTCATTTTAATTCAATCAGACTTTTTCTTTTGGCACGGTAGTTATATTGGATTCCGAATGTTTCTATGTTTTCGAAATTTCAAAAATGTGTTTCTGCCGATTTTTGGGAAAACGGGCAAATTATACCCGTCGTTTAAATTTTCACGGACTCCGATTGTCGTCAAAATTTAAATAGGAGTTTTATATATCGCCGATATTGAGAATTTAATCTCAATATATCTTTCTGAGTTAAGGAACAAAAATTTATTCGGAATAAAATTTATTCGAAAATTTTGGGTGGTTTTAATTAAAATGCGACGGTGAAATTTTTCGATTTTCATAAAAAGTTGTTCGTGAGCGAGTTACGACTCGTCTGAGTCAGAACATTTTTTTAAGTGTGAGACATTAAATATCTAGATATTTTTGGGTTATACTATTATTAAATATTTTTAAGATAAGATCTTTTAGATTTTTTGTTGAGATATTATTATTAAATCCATTAGATATTTTGTTGAAATATTATTATTATACCCATTAGATATTTTTGGAGGGGATATTGTAATTTTATTCTTGACTTTTATTTTATAATATATCTTTTTTTCATCGATGTTTTCGTTTGATCGCGTTTTGAGAGCGTTTAGGAGATATTTAGGCAAAAGGGTAAAACGGTAATCTTGCGGATTAGATATTTTAGAAAAGGATATGATGGGGATTAAGTGAAAAGTTTAGATTATATATAGAGAGAGATTAAAGAGAAAGAAAGTAAAAGGAAAGAAAAGAAGAGGAAAGAAAGGAGAAGAGAGGAGAAAGAGAGAAAAGAGGGAAAAATGGGGAAAACATCCGAATCGGAGCCGGATCTTCGATTAAATCGGGTAAGTTTACTAAACTCGATTATCCTACGATAGTATATGTATATGTAGGTGTTTGTTTGGTTGGTTTTGGTTAGAAAATGTTAGGTTTTACATATTTGAGCAAAATTGGTAAAATCGATAGAAATCGATGTTTTCACGGATGAAATTCGAAATAAATTGCGTAGTTTAGTCGAGGAATGTTAGGCCGTGATTATTGAAACTTGTAAGATTGAATTCGGGTGATTTCGTAACTTTGGACATTTTTGAGAAATGAGGGTTTTAAGAATTGAATCGAAAACGGACGTCGTAGAAATCGTGTTTAATGGTTCTAATTCACTGCTATATGTTAGGTGAGTACGAGTATGTGGTTATTTCGAAGAAAATAATTGAATCGGTCGGATTTTCGGGTGGAAAGGCCAAAACCCGTAGGTTTTCAAGG
>JALAZF010000032.1:20102500-20115000 GCA_022829125.1 Lathyrus tuberosus
TCTATCAGAAACAATGCTCAACGGGACACCATGCAATTTCACAACCACACCGACATAAATCTCAGCTAACCTCTCCAAAGAAAAACTGATGTCAATCGGAATGAAATGCGCCGATTTAGTCAGCCTATCCACAATCACCCAAATAGCATTATGCCCTCGCTGAGTATTCGGTAACCCCGTTACAAAATCCATCGAAATGCTATCCCATTTCCACTCAGGAATGTCTAATGGTTGCAACAAACCACTAGGCCTCAAATGTTCCACTTTCGATTTCTGACAAGTTAAACAAGCATAAACAAATTGAGCCACATCTCTTTTCAAACCAGACCACCAGAAAATCTTCCTCAAATCTTGGTACATTTTATTCGCTCCGGGATGAATACTTAAAATACTCCGGTGTCCTTCCTCCAAAATCATTCTTTTCAACTCCGCATCGTCAGGAATACAAATACGATCACGAAATCTCAAAACGCCAAACTTATCAACCTTGAAATCCTCATTCTCGTTCATCATCAAATCAACAAATTTCAAATCCAGCTTTTGTTTCTCACAAATCGACAACAAAAACTCATTCGTAACTTTCAACATACCAAGTCTCACACTCACCGATGTCACTTCGCAAACTAAACTCAAGTCTCTAAATGATTCCAAAAGTTCCCACTCTTTCGCCATCAATGCGGACATATGCAAAGACTTACGGCTCAATGCATCGGCTACCACATTAGCTTTACCAGGATGGTAATTCAAGCCAAAGTCGTAGTCTTTCAAGAATTCCAACCATCTCCGTTGCCTCATGTTCAACTCTTTCTGATCAAATAGATATTTCAAGCTTTTATGATCACTAAAGACTTCGAACCTCGCACCATAGAGATAGTGTCTCCAAATCTTTAACACAAAAACCACAGCAGCTAATTCAAGATCATGAGTAGGATAGTTTTTCTCATGAACTCTTAATTGCCTTGAAGCATAAGCTACAACTTTACCTTCCTGCATCAAAACACCACCCAAACCAATTAAAGAAGCATCACAATACACAACGAATGGTTCATTAGGATTAGGTAAAATAAGAATCGGAGCTGTCGTCAATCTTCTCTTCAGCTCACAAAAACTCTCTTCACACTGAATATCCCAAATGAACGCTTTACCCTTACAAGTCAACTGCGTCAAAGGAAGAGCTAGCTTAGAAAAACCTTCAATGAACCTCCGGTAATAACCAGCCAAACCCAAAAAGCTTCGAATTTCAGTAACGGATCTAGGAGCCTCCCATTGTAGAACTGCTTCTACTTTAGATGGATCCACAGCAATACCATTACTTGAAATCACGTGCCCGAGAAAACTCACCTCCGACAACCAAAATTCACACTTGGACAATTTGGCAAAAAGCTTCCTTTCTCTCAAAACCTGCAAAACAATACGTAAATGCTCTGCATGTTCCTCACGAGACTGAGAATAGATTAAAATATCATCAATAAACACCACCACAAAACGATCCAAATGCTCGTGGAAAATCCGATTCATGTATTCCATGAACACACCAGGCGCATTAGAAACCCCGAACGGCATCACAGCAAACTCGTAATGCCCGTAGCGTGTCCTAAAGGTCGTCTTCCGAATATCTTCTTCTTTCACCAACAAAACTGGAGCACCCCAAGGAGAAACACTTGGTCTTACGAACCTCTTTTCCAGTAAGTCATTCAACTGCTTTTTCAACTCCACCAATTCAGATGCCGACATTCGATAAGGTGCCATAGAAACAGGTCTAGTACCAGGGACTAGATCTATCGAGAATTCCACCTCTCTCTCCGGCGGTACATCTGAAATATCTTCAGGAAATACCTCAGGAAAATCACACACAACAGGAAACACCTCAAGAGAAACTTTACTCTCCACCGACAACGATGCAAACACACCGAACAACTGAGCCTCATCCGCCAAAAGTCTCTTCAACTCTTTGGTAGATAAGAAACTCGAGTCTTCGTCTTCCTCCAGAGAAGGAAACCTTACTAGCTTATGATAACAAATTATGGTTAAACAACAACTCGTCCAACGTAACTCGCCCAATATGCCAGACACAACAACCACAACTGACACAAACTGACACAAACAGCTCTGATACCACTTAATGTGACGCCCCCAATCTAATACCCCCAATTAGCATGCATTTAAAGCAGTTAAAAGAAAAATTCAAAAATTGATCAGAGTACATTTGAAATCACGGCATAGAAAGGAGACATCCCATCAACGTAACCAAAATATACACATAACATGCAACACCTGCCCATAATGATATGCAACTGTGGGGTAGCAATCATATAGAGGAAACTTCGTTCCTTACACCCACTTTTCAGAAATTAGAAATAAAACGGAAAATCTAAAATCTGATTAACATATACACATATAAACAGTTTGTCATACATCAAGTAGCATATGTACAACCAAAATATAATATATCATCAGATATACAAAACAATAGCACGCGGCCACCCTAACTACCCGGAGTCACATATCAGAGCCGACCGACCAAAATAATGAAGATGCAAAGCTTCACAAAAAGAATACCTCCAGCAAACCTAATCTGCAACGCCTCATAGAGCGTTATAAAACAGCAGAAGGGTGAGAAAAACAACCATAATATAATTGCATAAAATTATATATATTAACACAAAAATACACAAGCAACACATTCTCACCACAAATGCTCAACAGTCGCATATAATATCACACGGTACAATTCTCACTTATCGTATACCACATCACATCAATCATTCACAATACAATCAAACACGTTCCAAGCACAATTACTCATGATTTATGCAATGCACATAGACCGACACAACGACTCTATGCACATGCCATGCGGTACCGACTTCAAATCTTGTAATTCATTAGTCCCCCAGGAACTCTTGGAATCATCGCTCGTTACATAGAGTAACTCCCCGTCGGGCCTACGATGTTCCCCGTCGCTATAAACCAATATTTCAGGGCGAACGACGTTTATGGATTGCTTTCTACCAGTATTTCAGGGCGCACAATCCGATTGCTTTCTACCAGTATTTCAGGGCGCACAATCAATTGGGATTAATCGCTTATACCAATATTTCATGGCGTAAGACTATAAAACTGATTCATCTATGAATCTTCCCATGCAAGAATACATATCATGATACTTGACACATTAATGACTCATGCCAACATCAAATACTCATGCATCAACAATATTCATGTATTTCAAGTGCACACAAAGTAATGCACACAATTGCCCAAAATGGCCACAAACACCAATATACCACACTTAGCATTTTCTTGCCTCTCGGCCACAAATCGTCATCACAACAGCACATAAGGCATACACATCCAAAGCACAAACATATAACACAATACAAGTCAAATACGCACTATTAAAAACGACAAAAGTCGAGATTCGACACTATTCACATTTTCCGACCAAATTTAATCGGCTAACGATTCTCAAAACCTCATATTCACAAAGTACAACTCGATACCTTTCTAACGACACCAAGAATTCAAAAATCGGATAATCGGAACCAAAGTTACGGACAAAACCGAAAACACATTTTGAAAAATCACATTTTTGACATTCTCCTGTCCATACGCGTATCACTCATGTCCATACGCGTACGGACAGAACCCATTTCCTTCACAAATTCCTCGTTCCAAAACCCATACGCGTATTGGCCCATGGCTCGCCCATGTTACGCGTAATGCCAAGATTCATACGCGTATTGGCCCAAAAACAAGCCAATGATACGCGTATCGCCTTGGCTCATACGCGTATGGACATGCCCCTTACGCGTATGGCCAGAGCATACCCAGAAAAATTCTGCAGAACAATTTCTGCGTTTTCCTACCCAACATCAACCAATTTCTTCACCTAAAACTCAGAAAAACAGCAATTTGAAGTGTAATAGCATACCACAAACATGTATGAACAATCAACAATGCATTCAACAAGATTTTTACCACAATCAAATTCATTTCTAATCAATTCTTACACAATCTAAGTTTTACTAATATTCTCCAAATCAATCCAAAAACAACAACAAAACACATACATAATCATATACAATCATAGAATAATCGAGTTTCGCACCCTTACCCGATTAATCGATTCTTAAAACTTGTTCTTGTTGAATTTTTCCCACTTTCTTCTTCTTTCTCTCTTTTCTTCTCTTTCTCTCTTTTCTTCTTCTTTTCTCTTTTCTCTTACTATTTTTCTTTCTATTTTCTAACTTAGTAAAAATATCTATGAAATGTCCAAAATACCCCTACACTCAATTATCTCGCAAATGTTCCCAAAACGCGATAAAATATAATCACGACGAAAAATAACATATTTTCGCATAAAAGTCGAGAATAAAATAAAATAATAATAAAATAATCCAAAAAGACTCAATAATATAAAATTGGCAAAACGGGGCGTTACAATTCTCCCCCACTTAGAAATTTTCGTCCTCGAAAATCTTACCTGATTCAAATAACTCTGGATACGATTCTCGCATCCTACTCTCCAACTCCCACGTCAGATTACCATCAGCAGCGCCTCCCCACGCCACTTTCACAAGTGCAATCTCTTTACCCCTCAACCGCTTCACCTCGCGATCCACAATACTAACTGGTAATGCCTCGACCGTAAGGTTATCTCTTACCTCAACCTCGTCCATAGGAATCACATGTGAAGGGTCTGAAACATACTTCCGCAACTGCGAAACATGAAACACATCATGCAAATTCGACAGATTCGGCGGTAACGCCACCCGATACGCTACAGCACCAACTCTCGCAGATATCTGGTAAGGACCAATAAATCGAGGAGTAAGTTTCTTAGATTTCAAAGCACGACCAACACCCGTAACCGGCGTAACCCTCAGAAATACGTGATCACCCTCTTGAAACTCAAGATCCTTCCGTCTCTTATCATGATAACTCTTCTGCCTACTCTGAGAAGCCTTCATTTCCTCACGAATAAACTTTACCTTTTCCGTCGTCTGTTGCACCAATTCCGGTCCAACCACAGAACTCTCACCTGTTTCGTGCCAACACAACGGCGTTCGACATCTTCGCCCATATAAAGCCTCAAAAGGTGCCATTCCAATACTAGAATGGAAACTGTTATTGTACGTGAACTCAACCAAAGCAAGATAACTGTCCCACGTACCACCTTGTTCCAAAACACACGATCTCAACAAATCCTCCAAAGACTGAATAGTTCTTTCGGTCTGACCATCCGTCTGCGGATGATAAGCCGAACTCAACTTCAATCTAGAACCCAAAGCCTTCTGTAGACTCTCCCAAAATCTCGATGTAAACCTCGGATCTCTATCAGAAACAATGCTCAACGGGACACCATGCAATTTCACAACCACACCGACATAAATCTCAGCTAACCTCTCCAAAGAAAAACTGATGTCAATCGGAATGAAATGCGCCGATTTAGTCAGCCTATCCACAATCACCCAAATAGCATTATGCCCTCGCTGAGTATTCGGTAACCCCGTTACAAAATCCATCGAAATGCTATCCCATTTCCACTCAGGAATGTCTAATGGTTGCAACAAACCACTAGGCCTCAAATGTTCCACTTTCGATTTCTGACAAGTTAAACAAGCATAAACAAATTGAGCCACATCTCTTTTCAAACCAGACCACCAGAAAATCTTCCTCAAATCTTGGTACATTTTATTCGCTCCGGGATGAATACTTAAAATACTCCGGTGTCCTTCCTCCAAAATCATTCTTTTCAACTCCGCATCGTCAGGAATACAAATACGATCACGAAATCTCAAAACGCCAAACTTATCAACCTTGAAATCCTCATTCTCGTTCATCATCAAATCAACAAATTTCAAATCCAGCTTTTGTTTCTCACAAATCGACAACAAAAACTCATTCGTAACTTTCAACATACCAAGTCTCACACTCACCGATGTCACTTCGCAAACTAAACTCAAGTCTCTAAATGATTCCAAAAGTTCCCACTCTTTCGCCATCAATGCGGACATATGCAAAGACTTACGGCTCAATGCATCGGCTACCACATTAGCTTTACCAGGATGGTAATTCAAGCCAAAGTCGTAGTCTTTCAAGAATTCCAACCATCTCCGTTGCCTCATGTTCAACTCTTTCTGATCAAATAGATATTTCAAGCTTTTATGATCACTAAAGACTTCGAACCTCGCACCATAGAGATAGTGTCTCCAAATCTTTAACACAAAAACCACAGCAGCTAATTCAAGATCATGAGTAGGATAGTTTTTCTCATGAACTCTTAATTGCCTTGAAGCATAAGCTACAACTTTACCTTCCTGCATCAAAACACCACCCAAACCAATTAAAGAAGCATCACAATACACAACGAATGGTTCATTAGGATTAGGTAAAATAAGAATCGGAGCTGTCGTCAATCTTCTCTTCAGCTCACAAAAACTCTCTTCACACTGAATATCCCAAATGAACGCTTTACCCTTACAAGTCAACTGCGTCAAAGGAAGAGCTAGCTTAGAAAAACCTTCAATGAACCTCCGGTAATAACCAGCCAAACCCAAAAAGCTTCGAATTTCAGTAACGGATCTAGGAGCCTCCCATTGTAGAACTGCTTCTACTTTAGATGGATCCACAGCAATACCATTACTTGAAATCACGTGCCCGAGAAAACTCACCTCCGACAACCAAAATTCACACTTGGACAATTTGGCAAAAAGCTTCCTTTCTCTCAAAACCTGCAAAACAATACGTAAATGCTCTGCATGTTCCTCACGAGACTGAGAATAGATTAAAATATCATCAATAAACACCACCACAAAACGATCCAAATGCTCGTGGAAAATCCGATTCATGTATTCCATGAACACACCAGGCGCATTAGAAACCCCGAACGGCATCACAGCAAACTCGTAATGCCCGTAGCGTGTCCTAAAGGTCGTCTTCCGAATATCTTCTTCTTTCACCAACAAAACTGGAGCACCCCAAGGAGAAACACTTGGTCTTACGAACCTCTTTTCCAGTAAGTCATTCAACTGCTTTTTCAACTCCACCAATTCAGATGCCGACATTCGATAAGGTGCCATAGAAACAGGTCTAGTACCAGGGACTAGATCTATCGAGAATTCCACCTCTCTCTCCGGCGGTACATCTGAAATATCTTCAGGAAATACCTCAGGAAAATCACACACAACAGGAAACACCTCAAGAGAAACTTTACTCTCCACCGACAACGATGCAAACACACCGAACAACTGAGCCTCATCCGCCAAAAGTCTCTTCAACTCTTTGGTAGATAAGAAACTCGAGTCTTCGTCTTCCTCCAGAGAAGGAAACCTTACTAGCTTATGATAACAAATTATGGTTAAACAACAACTCGTCCAACGTAACTCGCCCAATATGCCAGACACAACAACCACAACTGACACAAACTGACACAAACAGCTCTGATACCACTTAATGTGACGCCCCCAATCTAATACCCCCAATTAGCATGCATTTAAAGCAGTTAAAAGAAAAATTCAAAAATTGATCAGAGTACATTTGAAATCACGGCATAGAAAGGAGACATCCCATCAACGTAACCAAAATATACACATAACATGCAACACCTGCCCATAATGATATGCAACTGTGGGGTAGCAATCATATAGAGGAAACTTCGTTCCTTACACCCACTTTTCAGAAATTAGAAATAAAACGGAAAATCTAAAATCTGATTAACATATACACATATAAACAGTTTGTCATACATCAAGTAGCATATGTACAACCAAAATATAATATATCATCAGATATACAAAACAATAGCACGCGGCCACCCTAACTACCCGGAGTCACATATCAGAGCCGACCGACCAAAATAATGAAGATGCAAAGCTTCACAAAAAGAATACCTCCAGCAAACCTAATCTGCAACGCCTCATAGAGCGTTATAAAACAGCAGAAGGGTGAGAAAAACAACCATAATATAATTGCATAAAATTATATATATTAACACAAAAATACACAAGCAACACATTCTCACCACAAATGCTCAACAGTCGCATATAATATCACACGGTACAATTCTCACTTATCGTATACCACATCACATCAATCATTCACAATACAATCAAACACGTTCCAAGCACAATTACTCATGATTTATGCAATGCACATAGACCGACACAACGACTCTATGCACATGCCATGCGGTACCGACTTCAAATCTTGTAATTCATTAGTCCCCCAGGAACTCTTGGAATCATCGCTCGTTACATAGAGTAACTCCCCGTCGGGCCTACGATGTTCCCCGTCGCTATAAACCAATATTTCAGGGCGAACGACGTTTATGGATTGCTTTCTACCAGTATTTCAGGGCGCACAATCCGATTGCTTTCTACCAGTATTTCAGGGCGCACAATCAATTGGGATTAATCGCTTCTACCAATATTTCATGGCGTAAGACTATAAAACTGATTCATCTATGAATCTTCCCATGCAAGAATACATATCATGATACTTGACACATTAATGACTCATGCCAACATCAAATACTCATGCATCAACAATATTCATGTATTTCAAGTGCACACAAAGTAATGCACACAATTGCCCAAAATGGCCACAAACACCAATATACCACACTTAGCATTTTCTTGCCTCTCGGCCACAAATCGTCATCACAACAGCACATAAGGCATACACATCCAAAGCACAAACATATAACACAATACAAGTCAAATACGCACTATTAAAAACGACAAAAGTCGAGATTCGACACTATTCACATTTTCCGACCAAATTTAATCGGCTAACGATTCTCAAAACCTCATATTCACAAAGTACAACTCGATACCTTTCTAACGACACCAAGAATTCAAATATCGGATAATCGGAACCAAAGTTACGGACAAAACCGAAAACACATTTTGAAAAATCACATTTTTGACATTCTCCTGTCCATACGCGTATCACTCATGTCCATACGCGTACGGACAGAACCCATTTCCTTCACAAATTCCTCGTTCCAAAACCCATACGCGTATTGGCCCATGGCTCGCCCATGTTACGCGTAATGCCAAGATTCATACGCGTATTGGCCCAAAAACAAGCCAATGATACGCGTATCGCCTTGGCTCATACGCGTATGGACATGCCCCTTACGCGTATGGCCAGAGCATACCCAGAAAAATTCTGCAGAACAATTTCTGCGTTTTCCTACCCAACATCAACCAATTTCTTCACCTAAAACTCAGAAAAACAGCAATTTGAAGTGTAATAGCATACCACAAACATGTATGAACAATCAACAATGCATTCAACAAGATTTTTACCACAATCAAATTCATTTCTAATCAATTCTTACACAATCTAAGTTTTACTAATATTCTCCAAATCAATCCAAAAACAACAACAAAACACATACATAATCATATACAATCATAGAATAATCGAGTTTCGCACCCTTACCCGATTAATCGATTCTTAAAACTTGTTCTTGTTGAATTTTTCCCACTTTCTTCTTCTTTCTCTCTTTTCTTCTCTTTCTCTCTTTTCTTCTTCTTTTCTCTTTTCTCTTACTATTTTTCTTTCTATTTTCTAACTTAGTAAAAATATCTATGAAATGTCCAAAATACCCCTACACTCAATTATCTCGCAAATGTTCCCAAAACGCGATAAAATATAATCACGACGAAAAATAACATATTTTCGCATAAAAGTCGAGAATAAAATAAAATAATAATAAAATAATCCAAAAAGACTCAATAATATAAAATTGGCAAAACGGGGCGTTACAATTCTCCCCCACTTAGAAATTTTCGTCCTCGAAAATCTTACCTGATTCAAATAACTCTGGATACGATTCTCGCATCCTACTCTCCAACTCCCACGTCAGATTACCATCAGCAGCGCCTCCCCACGCCACTTTCACAAGTGCAATCTCTTTACCCCTCAACCGCTTCACCTCGCGATCCACAATACTAACTGGTAATGCCTCGACCGTAAGGTTATCTCTTACCTCAACCTCGTCCATAGGAATCACATGTGAAGGGTCTGAAACATACTTCCGCAACTGCGAAACATGAAACACATCATGCAAATTCGACAGATTCGGCGGTAACGCCACCCGATACGCTACAGCACCAACTCTCGCAGATATCTGGTAAGGACCAATAAATCGAGGAGTAAGTTTCTTAGATTTCAAAGCACGACCAACACCCGTAACCGGCGTAACCCTCAGAAATACGTGATCACCCTCTTGAAACTCAAGATCCTTCCGTCTCTTATCATGATAACTCTTCTGCCTACTCTGAGAAGCCTTCATTTCCTCACGAATAAACTTTACCTTTTCCGTCGTCTGTTGCACCAATTCCGGTCCAACCACAGAACTCTCACCTGTTTCGTGCCAACACAACGGCGTTCGACATCTTCGCCCATATAAAGCCTCAAAAGGTGCCATTCCAATACTAGAATGGAAACTGTTATTGTACGTGAACTCAACCAAAGCAAGATAACTGTCCCACGTACCACCTTGTTCCAAAACACACGATCTCAACAAATCCTCCAAAGACTGAATAGTTCTTTCGGTCTGACCATCCGTCTGCGGATGATAAGCCGAACTCAACTTCAATCTAGAACCCAAAGCCTTCTGTAGACTCTCCCAAAATCTCGATGTAAACCTCGGATCTCTATCAGAAACAATGCTCAACGGGACACCATGCAATTTCACAACCACACCGACATAAATCTCAGCTAACCTCTCCAAAGAAAAACTGATGTCAATCGGAATGAAATGCGCCGATTTAGTCAGCCTATCCACAATCACCCAAATAGCATTATGCCCTCGCTGAGTATTCGGTAACCCCGTTACAAAATCCATCGAAATGCTATCCCATTTCCACTCAGGAATGTCTAATGGTTGCAACAAACCACTAGGCCTCAAATGTTCCACTTTCGATTTCTGACAAGTTAAACAAGCATAAACAAATTGAGCCACATCTCTTTTCAAACCAGACCACCAGAAAATCTTCCTCAAATCTTGGTACATTTTATTCGCTCCGGGATGAATACTTAAAATACTCCGGTGTCCTTCCTCCAAAATCATTCTTTTCAACTCCGCATCGTCAGGAATACAAATACGATCACGAAATCTCAAAACGCCAAACTTATCAACCTTGAAATCCTCATTCTCGTTCATCATCAAATCAACAAATTTCAAATCCAGCTTTTGTTTCTCACAAATCGACAACAAAAACTCATTCGTAACTTTCAACATACCAAGTCTCACACTCACCGATGTCACTTCGCAAACTAAACTCAAGTCTCTAAATGATTCCAAAAGTTCCCACTCTTTCGCCATCAATGCGGACATATGCAAAGACTTACGGCTCAATGCATCGGCTACCACATTAGCTTTACCAGGATGGTAATTCAAGCCAAAGTCGTAGTCTTTCAAGAATTCCAACCATCTCCGTTGCCTCATGTTCAACTCTTTCTGATCAAATAGATATTTCAAGCTTTTATGATCACTAAAGACTTCGAACCTCGCACCATAGAGATAGTGTCTCCAAATCTTTAACACAAAAACCACAGCAGCTAATTCAAGATCATGAGTAGGATAGTTTTTCTCATGAACTCTTAATTGCCTTGAAGCATAAGCTACAACTTTACCTTCCTGCATCAAAACACCACCCAAACCAATTAAAGAAGCATCACAATACACAACGAATGGTTCATTAGGATTAGGTAAAATAAGAATCGGAGCTGTCGTCAATCTTCTCTTCAGCTCACAAAAACTCTCTTCACACTGAATATCCCAAATGAACGCTTTACCCTTACAAGTCAACTGCGTCAAAGGAAGAGCTAGCTTAGAAAAACCTTCAATGAACCTCCGGTAATAACCAGCCAAACCCAAAAAGCTTCGAATTTCAGTAACGGATCTAGGAGCCTCCCATTGTAGAACTGCTTCTACTTTAGATGGATCCACAGCAATACCATTACTTGAAATCACGTGCCCGAGAAAACTCACCTCCGACAACCAAAATTCACACTTGGACAATTTGGCAAAAAGCTTCCTTTCTCTCAAAACCTGCAAAACAATACGTAAATGCTCTGCATGTTCCTCACGAGACTGAGAATAGATTAAAATATCATCAATAAACACCACCACAAAACGATCCAAATGCTCGTGGAAAATCCGATTCATGTATTCCATGAACACACCAGGCGCATTAGAAACCCCGAACGGCATCACAGCAAACTCGTAATGCCGTAGCGTGTCCTAAAGGTCGTCTTCCGAATATCTTCTTCTTTCACCAACAAAACTGGAGCACCCCAAGGAGAAACACTTGGTCTTACGAACCTCTTTTCCAGTAAGTCATTCAACTGCTTTTTCAACTCCACCAATTCAGATGCCGACATTCGATAAGGTGCCATAGAAACAGGTCTAGTACCAGGGACTAGATCTATCGAGAATTCCACCTCTCTCTCCGGCGGTACATCTGAAATATCTTCAG
>JALAZF010000032.1:20125000-20132500 GCA_022829125.1 Lathyrus tuberosus
ACTACAGCAGGGATCGATACATGCGAGTTAGGGATCGATACCTACTGTGCTGAAACATAAATTCTGGTTTGTCGGGGAAACTTCGGGAATTCATATCTCTTGAACCGTAAGTCGGTTTTAACCCTCGTTCGAAGCGTTGGAAAGCTAACGAGATGTACTTTCTAGGAAAAATAGTTTTGAGGTCTGAACTTGGTCCAATCGGTACAGTTTTTACGAACCGTTTCGTAGTGTCGGGCGTCCGGTTTACGTTTTCGCATTATTTTGAAATATTCATATCTTGTTAACCGTTTATCGTATTTAAGAGTTCTTTATACCGAATCGAAGCTGTCGATGAGTACTTTTTGATGATGATAGAAAATATTATTTTTGGCCGACTTTTTCGGAAAACCGAATAATGGAATTTTGAGTTATTTTTCAATATTGTAAGACATATTATGATATGTTATGAGATGGCTTGTGTGATGATTCTTTGATGGGAATTTGATGTTGTGGAATGGTATATTGGTGTTTGTGGCCATTTTGGGCAATTGTGTGCATTACTTTATATGTACTTGAAATACATGATTATTGTTAATGCATGAGCATTTGATGTTGGCATGAGTCATTAATGTGTCAAGTATCATGATATGCATTCTTGCATTGGAAGATTCATAGATGAATCAGTTTTATCGTCTTACGCCCTGAAATAATGGTAGAAGCGATTAATCACAATCAGTTTTATCGTCTTACGCCCTGAAATAATGGTAGAAGCGATTAATCACAATCAGTTTTATCGTCTTACGCCCTGAAATAATGGTAGAAGCGATTAATCACAAATGATTGTGCGCCCTGAAATAGTGGTCGAAAGCAATCCATAAACGTCGTACGCCCTGAAATAATGGTTTATAGCGACGGGGAACATCGTAGGCCCGACGGGGAGTTACTCTATGTAACAAGCGATGATTCCAAGAGTTCCTGGGGGACTAATGAATTACGAGGTTGAGTCGGTACCGCATTGCATTTGCATAGAGTCGTGAGTCGGTCTCTATGATTTGCATTGGTCGTCTTTGTATATGTGCATTGATGAAGGAACATGAATATATGTATTTATGTTGAATGATAAGCATTGTGATGAATATGTTTGGTTTTGTATATATATATATATATGCCTTGCGATGTATATTGAGTAAGATGTGATGAATGGCGATAAGAGTTGTATCTTTGTAATGATACATTGGTGAATAAACATGTATGTGTGTTATGTTGAATGAATGGTGATGAATTGAGATGTATTGGGGATACATGTATTTGAGCATGAATGAATATGCCTATGTGAAGGATGCGTTAATTACGGATTGTTATGCCGTGTATTTGATTTATGGTATATGCTTGGTGTGATATGTATATATACATGCATAGTGACGAGTTGTGGTGAGAATGTGGTATATGTGTATTATATGTTGAGATATATAATTATATGCAACGTTATTATGATAATATTTCTCACCCTTCTGCTGTTTTATGATGCTCTATGAGGCATTGCAGATTAGGTATCTGGTGGTCTTTTGTGAAGCGTGTCTTCATTTTCCTTGTTGGTCGGATGGCTCTGATATGTAGCACCGGGTAGCTAGGATGTTTTGATCTTTTTGTGATACATTTGCATATGTATCTTGCTGATGAATTTGTGTATATAAACATGATGTTGTTTGTGATTCATACTGGATGATGTATATATATGTTCATGTATATATGTGGTTGTTATTCAATATTTTAGATGTTTCCGCTTTTATTCTAAATATTGAGATGTGGGTATAAGGACTGAGATCCTTTGTTGTTTGAAAGTTACCCCACTGTTGCATATCATTTTGAGCAGGTGTTGTATGTGTTTTAATTTCAAGCATAATGTGACATACCTTTTTATGCCGTGCTTGCAATTATACTCTGATAAATTATTTTTCAATACGTGCCTAAATGATTTAATAGTTTATTTGGGGGTATAGAAAGGGGTGTTACATTAAGTGGTATCAGAGCCAGTGTTGAGTCTGTTGTTGAGTCTGTTGGTGCAACAGTTGAATACTGTCGTTGTTGTTTGTCCCTTAGTACGTGATATGTGTGTGAAACACTGTCAGTGCTTTTTGGTTTTCTAATCCTTTGTTTTCAGGAGTTAGAGTGAGATAAGTGGGGGAGAAGCTGGTACTTCTCCATGTTTCTTCAGGTGTGGAGCGCTGGCTCAGTGTGTTGTGAATTGCAAGATTGTAAGTGTTGTTTGGACAGTGTTGTTTCCGATTCCGTAAGAAATGCGGAGGTAAGGTTTATGTCAACTAAGGATTTGTGTCTTGGATAGTTTTGTGTATGAGATGCAAGAAAGGCTATTATAGTTTGGTAAAGACGGTTTATGCCCCATCATGATTGTCGACTGTCTATTGGCAAATTGAGGAACTGATCACCCTTAATCTCTTGTTGATAGCAGACGAAAATTATGTTGGATGGAATAGACGTGTCTTTCCGGCTTTGATAGCGTGTGAAATGAGTGTTTGGAATTTAAGGAAATGATTACAGATTGTTTTGATGAGTCGATGAAGATGCTAATATCGGAAGATGAAATGGATTAGAGGTTTTGGTATGTTGGTCCAGTTGGGAAGTTTTGAGAGAGAATGATTGGGCATCGTTAATGGTTGTTCTCAGAGAGAAAAGAGTGAACTCAAATTGGACAAAGGTAAGGATTTTAGGTTTGGATCTGCTAAGTAAGCAGGAGAACTTTTAGGAAGTGAAACTAAGATGTTGTTATGTTTGTGATGATAGTTTTCTAGAAATTGGCAGGGAGGACACAGTGATGAGCTACCGGTTGTGCGTGATTTTAAGATGTATTCCCAGATGGAATATTGGATGTTAGCGTTAGAGGTACCCGAACTGATAGAGCAGTTGGAAGATTTACTGGAAAGGAGAATTGTGAGGCCAAGTGTGTCGTCTTGGAGAGCTCCAGTATTGTCGGTAACAAAAGGAAGGATGATATAATGGAATAACAAGTATAATGGTATTGAGACTATGGGAAGCGAAACTTAGAGTTCCGAAGAGGGTTGGAGTTTTTGGAATTTTAGAGCATTAATGGAAATTTTGAGAAAATCTTAAGTGTGGATGTATTATTTAAGAGTTCTTTTGGATTAGTTGTTGCTACATGTTGGGAATTATGGAATTTAGACTGTAAAGAGAAGAAATTGTGTATGGATTATTGACAGTTGAATAAGGTAATGGTGGAGAATAAGTGTCCACTTTCATGAGCGGATGATTGGAATGGTTTGGTCGAGTTTTAGTGAAATTGCAATTGTTTGAAATGTTTGATAAGAATGGTGAATTGTGTGAGTTAAGGCTTTGATCGATTTGATGTGACTAGTTATGTTGTTATCATCGGAATAGACTGGTAATTACTCGGTTAAGCTTGTTTGTGAGTAACCAGTTACCCAGTGAAAAATTTTGCAAAAGCTTTAAGAATTTATATCTTTTGGAATTTGTTTGGGTATTACAACGTGCAGTGATGTTATTTGGTGTTAGTAAGGAATCTGTAATGTTTGTGGAGTAAAGGAATCGTATCTTCCATATTTAATTGGATAAGTTCGTAGTGGTTTCGATTGAGGATATTTGGATTTGTTATAAACTAAGAGGAAGAATGAGTAAAGTGTTTGAGATTTGAATTACAAGTGTTGAAAAGAGACGAAGTTTTATGCTAAGTTATTCGAGTGAGAATTTTGGCTGGAAAGGGCTAGTTTCTTGGAAATGTTATTTCAGATGAGAGTATGCTTAATGGATCCATCGGAAGTAGATGTAGTTCTACATTGAGAGGCTCCGAAGTTAGTTAAGGAGATTAGAAACTTTTGGACTCAGTTGGTTATTATTACAAGTTATGGAAGACTTTGTTAAGTTCGTACTTCTGGTATCTCAGTTGACTTACAAAGGGTGAGTCGTTTGTTTGGATGTTCGTTATGAGTAAGTTTTGGTGAGCTGGAGTAGAAGTGTCTACGGTTTTAGCTTTGATTTTATGTGATCCTAATAAACTGGTTGTGGGGTATTGTGATGTGTCTTTGATGAGTTTAGTCAACGTGGTAATGCAAGAGGGTAAAGTCGGGGCTTATGCTTTACGACAATTGAGGATTTATAAAAGGATCTGTATTATTATGGATTTGGAATTTGTTGCGGTGGTATTGTGTTGGAATGTTTGGAGGTATTAACTTTATGGTTCTAGGTTCGAAGTGTTTGGTAATCGTAAGGACATTGAGTACTTGTTGGGTCTAAAGGAATAAAGTATGAGACAACAAGGATGGTTAGAGTTCTTGATGAGTTATGAATTTGGCTTGGATTATCCTTTGGGGAAAAGCTGTTGTTGTGCCTGAAAAGTTAAGTCAGAAGTTTCTATGCATGTCTGTTTTGATGATCAGGGAGTTAGAATTATTTGAGAAATTTCGAGACTTGTGTATGGTGTATGAGATAACACAAGAGAGTGTGAGATTGGTAATATCAAAGTGAACGGTGATTTTTGGTGAATTTGAGAAAGAGTTAGACTTTGGACGTGGAATTGATAGTTTTGATGGTTGCGAGTAATCAGAGTGCGCAGCGGAAGCGTGAGGTGGCACAATTTGTATTTGCGTGTGTGTGACTTGTAAGAGTTCATAAGTGGAATATTGGGAATATGTAGGACTGATGAGACCATTGGACGTTTCAAAATGGAAGTGATAAGTGAAAGGTTTAAATGTTATTCATGGGCTACTATGTAGATGGATGTTTTGGTTATATGTTCGATTGGGAATCGTAGCATTGTTGTAATAAGGTTGTGTGACAAGGATGTTGGTATTCTGGTTTTGTAGATGTTGTGGAATTGATGTTGAGTCGTGGAACTTGTGTTCTTGTTTGTGTTGTTGCCTCGTTTCCATGGTGATGGTTCGAGTGAGTGTAGCTAATTCCTAGGATGGGGAATTAGGGGAGTGTTATCTGTGGTGATGGTAACGATCTTGTTGTGTTCGGTTCTAGAGTGAACCTGTGTGTTGGTATCGTGGTTTTCCTTGAGTTAGTCGTCAAGTGCATTGTATGGGCTTTGCATCTTGTCGTTGTTGTTGTCGTCGTTGTCATGCCGTTGTTGTATCTGCTATTAGCATGGTGGTTTGTCAGTTGTGTTATTTGTGGTGTGCCTTTTGTTGGCATGTTGGTTTGTTAGTCGGATGCGAGAGTCGTGTCCGGAGTTGTTCGCCTCAGTATATTTTCGAGGACGAAAATTTCTAAGTGGGGGAGAGTTGTAACGCCCCGGTTTTGTCTTATTTAATTAATCGAGTCATTTTGATTATTTTATTATTATATTATTTTATTTTCGACTTTTATTTAGAAAAATGTTATTTTTCATCGTGATTATGTTTCATCGCGTTGTGAGAGCGTTTGCGAGATTTTGAGTGTAGGGGTATTTTGGTCTTTTTCGTGTGTTAAGATATTTTTCTTTATATAAGAAATAGATATTTGAGAGAGAAAAGATAGTAGAGAATGAGAAAGAGAGAAAAGAAAGAAAAACAGAAAAATAGAGAGAAAGAGGAGAAGAAAAGAAAAGAAGAGAAAGAGAAGAAGAAAAAGAGGAAAATCGAGTATTCGTCCGTTTGAAGCGCGATTTAATCGGGTAAGGGTGTGAAATATTGTTATTATAACTTTGTGTATGATTATGTATGTGTTTTGTGTGAATGTTTTGGTTGGTTTTCCATATGTTTCCGTTTATGTCGTATTGGACGAAATCGATAGAAACCGATGTTTCTACGGTCGGAAAGTTGTATAAATACATGTGTTGGTTGGTTATATGTATGTGAGCTGCTGTTTGAAGTTTCATGAAGTTTGGTTATGTTTCGGTTAGTTTTCGGTATGTTTCCGTTGTTGTTTCCGTTTAGGTCGAATTATGGGAAATTGATAGAAAACGATGTTTTCACGGTTAGAATTTGAAATAAATTACGTAGTTGTATCGAGGAAGGTTAGGTCGTCGTATGTCGTGCTTTTTATTCGATTTGGTGAAGTTTAAAAATTCTGGTTTTTGAAAGGTTGAAATTTAATCGAAAAATCGAACGTCGTAGAAATTTCGTTTAAGTGTTCTAAATTGTTCTTATGTATTTGGTGTTTATGAGTATATGTTTGTTTCGGTGAAAATGTTCGATTTAGTCGAGTTTTTGGGTGTTTCGGAAAAGGACAGCATAGGTGTAATGGAGAAAATCTGGTTTTTTGTGAAAAACAGGGTTAGGGATCGATACATAATCCCAGGGATCGATCCCTACTGTGAAAATTGGGAAAAATGGAATTTTTACTACAGCAGGGATCGATACATGCGAGTTAGGGATCGATACCTACTGTGCTGAAACATAAATTCTGGTTTGTCGGGGAAACTTCGGGAATTCATATCTCTTGAACCGTAAGTCGGTTTTAACCCTCGTTCGAAGCGTTGGAAAGCTAACGAGATGTACTTTCTAGGAAAAATAGTTTTGAGGTCTGAACTTGGTCCAATCGGTACAGTTTTTACGAACCGTTTCGTAGTGTCGGGCGTCCGGTTTACGTTTTCGCATTATTTTGAAATATTCATATCTTGTTAACCGTTTATCGTATTTAAGAGTTCTTTATACCGAATCGAAGCTGTCGATGAGTACTTTTTGATGATGATAGAAAATATTATTTTTGGCCGACTTTTTCGGAAAACCGAATAATGGAATTTTGAGTTATTTTTCAATATTGTAAGACATATTATGATATGTTATGAGATGGCTTGTGTGATGATTCTTTGATGGGAATTTGATGTTGTGGAATGGTATATTGGTGTTTGTGGCCATTTTGGGCAATTGTGTGCATTACTTTATATGTACTTGAAATACATGATTATTGTTAATGCATGAGCATTTGATGTTGGCATGAGTCATTAATGTGTCAAGTATCATGATATGCATTCTTGCATTGGAAGATTCATAGATGAATCAGTTTTATCGTCTTACGCCCTGAAATAATGGTAGAAGCGATTAATCACAATCAGTTTTATCGTCTTACGCCCTGAAATAATGGTAGAAGCGATTAATCACAATCAGTTTTATCGTCTTACGCCCTGAAATAATGGTAGAAGCGATTAATCACAAATGATTGTGCGCCCTGAAATAGTGGTCGAAAGCAATCCATAAACGTCGTACGCCCTGAAATAATGGTTTATAGCGACGGGGAACATCGTAGGCCCGACGGGGAGTTACTCTATGTAACAAGCGATGATTCCAAGAGTTCCTGGGGGACTAATGAATTACGAGGTTGAGTCGGTACCGCATTGCATTTGCATAGAGTCGTGAGTCGGTCTCTATGATTTGCATTGGTCGTCTTTGTATATGTGCATTGATGAAGGAACATGAATATATGTATTTATGTTGAATGATAAGCATTGTGATGAATATGTTTGGTTTTGTATATATATATATATATGCCTTGCGATGTATATTGAGTAAGATGTGATGAATGGCGATAAGAGTTGTATCTTTG
>JALAZF010000032.1:20467500-20480000 GCA_022829125.1 Lathyrus tuberosus
ATTTATAAAAGGATCTATACTCTTTTGGGTTTGGATTTGGTCGCGGTTGTATTGTGTTGGAATATTTGGAGGTATTATCTTTATGGTTTTGGGTTCGAAGTGTTTAGTAATCACAAGAATATTGAGTACCTGTTTGGTCAGAAGGAATATGGTATGAGACAGAGAGGATGGTTGGAATTTGTGATGAGTTATGACTTTAGTTGGAATTATCCCATTGGTGAGGTTAATGTCGTGCCTGATGAGTTAAGTCGAAAGTTGTTATGCATGTCTGTTCGGATGGATGAGAATTATTTGAGCAGTTCAGAGACTGGTGTCTGGTGTGTGAGATAACACAGGAGAGTGTGAGGTTAGGAATATTAAAAGTGAACAGTGATTTTTGGTGAATAAGAGAAAGAGTTAGACCTTGGACGTGAAATTGGTAGTTTTGATGGTTGCGAGTAATCAGAGTGCACAACGGATGCGTGGTGTTGCACAATTTGTATTTGCGTGTGTGTGACTTGTAAGAGTTCATAAGTGGAATATTGGGAATATGTAGGATTGATGAGACCATTGGACGTTTCAAAATGGAAGTGATAAGTGAAAGGTTTAAATGTTATCCATGGGCTACTATGTAGAGGGATGTTTCAGTTATATGTTCGATTGGTGGATCGTAGCATTGTTGTAGTATGGTTGTGTGGAGGTTGTTTAAACGATGTTGTATCGTGGAACTTTATGATCTTGTTGTGTTTCGGTTCTAGAGTGAACCTGTGTGTTGGTATCGTGGTTTTCCTTGAGTTGTAAGTTGGTCGTCAAGTGCATTGTATGGGCTTTGCATCTTGTCGTTGTAGTTGTCGTCGTATCGTGTTGTTGTAATTACGGTTAGCAAGGTGTTTGTCTGTTGTGTTATTCGTGGTGTGCCTTTTGTTGGCATGTTGGTTTGTTCGTCGGATGCGAGAGTCGTGTCCGGAGTTGTTCGTATCGGTTAGATTTTCGAGGACGAAAATGTCTAAGTGGGGGAGAATTGTAACGCCCCAGTTTTGCCAGTTTTGTTTGTTGAATCCTTTTTGGATTATTTTATTATTATTTTATTTTATTCTCGACTTTTATGCGAAAATATGTTATTTTTCGTCGTGATTATATTTTATCGCGTTTTGGGAACATTTGCGGGATATTTGAGTGTGGGGGTATTTTGGACATTTCATAGATATTTTTACTAAGTTAGTAAGAAAGAAAAGAAAATAGAAAAGAAAAGGGAAAGAAAAATAGAGAGAAAGAAAGAAGAAAGAAGGAAAAAGAGAAGAAAAGAGGAGAAGAGAGAAAATTGGAGAAAGAGTGGAAAAATCATCAAGAACAATTTCTAGGAATCGATTAATCGGGTAAGGGTGCGAAACTCGATTATTCTATGATTGTATATGATTATGTATGTGTTTTGTTGTTGTTTTTGGATTGATTTGGAGAATATTAGTAAAACTTAGATTGTGTAAGAATTGATTAGAAATGAATTTGATTGTGGTAAAAATCTTGTTGAATGCATTGCTGATTGTTCATACATGTTTGTGGTATGCTATTACACTTCAAATTGCTGTTTTTCTGAGTTTTAGGTGAAGAAATTGGTTGATGTTGGGTAGGAAAACGCAGAAATTGTTCTGCAGAATTTTACTGGGTATGCTCTGGCCATACGCGTAAGGGGCATGTCCATACGCGTATGAGCCAAGGCGATACGCGTATCATTGGCTTGTTTTTGGGCCAATACGCGTATGAATCTTGGCATTACGCGTAACATGGGCATTGGCTCATACGCGTATGGACATGCCCCTTACGCGTATGGCCAGAGCATACCCAATAAAATTCTGCAGAACAATTTCTGCGTTTTCCTACCCAACATCAACCAATTTCTTCACCTAAAACTCAGAAAAACAGCAATTTGAAGTGTAATAGCATACCACAAACATGTATGAACAATCAGCAATGCATTCAACAAGATTTTTACCACAATCAAATTCATTTCTAATCAATTCTTACACAATCTAAGTTTTACTAATATTCTCCAAATCAATCCAAAAACAACAACAAAACACATACATAATCATATACAATCATAGAATAATCGAGTTTCGCACCCTTACCCGATTAATCGATTCCTAGAAATTGTTCTTGATGATTTTTCCACTCTTTCTCCAATTTTCTCTCTTCTCCTCTTTTCTTCTCTTTTTCCTTCTTTCTTCTTTCTTTCTCTCTATTTTTCTTTCCCTTTTCTTTTCTATTTTCTTTTCTTTCTTACTAACTTAGTAAAAATATCTATGAAATGTCCAAAATACCCCCACACTCAAATATCCCGCAAATGTTCCCAAAACGCGATAAAATATAATCACGACGAAAAATAACATATTTTCGCATAAAAGTCGAGAATAAAATAAAATAATAATAAAATAATCCAAAAAGGACTCAACAAACAAAACTGGCAAAACTGGGGCGTTACAATTCTCCCCCACTTAGACATTTTCGTCCTCGAAAATCTAACCGATACGAACAACTCCGGACACGACTCTCGCATCCGACGAACAAACCAACATGCCAACAAAAGGCACACCACGAATAACACAACAGACAAACACCTTGCTAACCGTAATTACAACAACACGATACGACGACAACTACAACGACAAGATGCAAAGCCCATACAATGCACTTGACGACCAACTTACAACTCAAGGAAAACCACGATACCAACACACAGGTTCACTCTAGAACCGAAACACAACAAGATCATAAAGTTCCACGATACAACATCGTTTAAACAACCTCCACACAACCATACTACAACAATGCTACGATCCACCAATCGAACATATAACCGAAACATCCCTCTACATAGTAGCCCATGGATAACATTTAAACCTTTCACTTATCACTTCCATTTTGAAACGTCCAATGGTCTCATCAATCCTACATATTCCCAATATTCCACTTATGAACTCTTACAAGTCACACACACGCAAATACAAATTGTGCAACACCACGCATCCGTTGTGCACTCTGATTACTCGCAACCATCAAAACTACCAATTTCACGTCCAAGGTCTAACTCTTTCTCTTATTCACCAAAAATCACTGTTCACTTTTAATATTCCTAACCTCACACTCTCCTGTGTTATCTCACACACCAGACACCAGTCTCTGAACTGCTCAAATAATTCTCATCCATCCGAACAGACATGCATAACAACTTTCGACTTAACTCATCAGGCACGACATTAACCTCACCAATGGGATAATTCCAACTAAAGTCATAACTCATCACAAATTCCAACCATCCTCTCTGTCTCATACCATATTCCTTCTGACCAAACAGGTACTCAATATTCTTGTGATTACTAAACACTTCGAACCCAAAACCATAAAGATAATACCTCCAAATATTCCAACACAATACAACCGCGACCAAATCCAAACCCAAAAGAGTATAGATCCTTTTATAAATCCTCAATTGTCATAAAGCATAAGCCACGACTTTACCCCCTTGCATTAACACCTGACCACACTCTTCAGAGACACATCACAATACCTCACAAACGGTTTATTAGGATCACACAGAATCAAAACTGGAGCCGTAGACAACTTCTACTCCAGCTCACCAAAACTTACTCACAACGAACATCCAAACAAACGACTCACCCTTTGTAAGTCAACTGAGATACCAGAAGTACGAACTTAACAAAGTCTTCCATAACCTGTAATAACAACCAACTGCGTCCAAAAGTTTCTAATCTCCTTAACCAATTTCGGAGCCTCTCAATGTAGAACTACATCTACTTCCGATGAATCCCTTACCATACTCTCCTCTGAAATAACATATCCAAGAAAACTAACCTTTTTCAACCCAAATTCTCACTTGAATAACTTAGCATAAAACTTCATCTCTTTTTGACACTTGTAATTCAAATCCCAAACACTCTACCTGTTCTTCCTTTGAGTTTACAACAGATCCGAATATCCTCCATCAAAGCCATTACGAACTTATCCAATTAAATATGGAAGATACGATTCCTCTACTCCATAAGCATTAGAGACGCGTTACTAACACCAAATACCATCACTATACGTTGCAATTCCCAACCAAAATCCAAAAGATATAAATCCTTAAAGCTTTTGCAAAACTTTTCACTGGGTAACTGGTTACTCACATACAAGCTTAACCGAGTAAATAACAACCTATTCCGAGGATAACAAACCTAACCAGTCACATTAAATCGATCAAAGGCTCAACTCACACAATTCACCATTCTTATCAAACATTTCAAACAATTGCAATTCACTCAAACTCAACCAAACCATTCTAGTCATCTGTTCATGAAAGTGGACACTTATTCTCAATCATTACCCTATTCAACTATTAGTAATCCATACCCAATTTCTTCTCCTGACCGTCCAATTCCGCAATTCCAACATGTATCAACAACCAACCAAAAAGAATTCTCAAACACAATGTTACATCCAAAAACACATCTGAAAATTATGCCCAACTGACGGCCCATCACTGCGACTTCCTGCCAATTCCCAGAACACTACCATCACAGACAAAACAAACATATTATTCCCATCTACTAAGAGTTTCCTACTTACTTAGCAGATATAAACCTCAACTATTCACCTTCGTCCAATTAAGTTCAATCTCTACTCTCTGTGAAGCAGTCCTTAAATAAAACCCAATCATTCTCTCTCAATGACTTCCCAACTGGACTAACACACCAAAACCTCTAATCCATTTCATCTTCCGATATTAGCATCTTCATCGACTCATCAAAACAATCTGTAATCGTTTCCTTAAATTCCAAACACTCATTTCACACAATATCAAAGCCGGAAAGACACGTCTATTCCATCCAACACAATCTCCGTCTGCTATCAACAAGAGATTAAGGGTGATCAGTTCCTCAATTTGTCAATAGACAGCCGACAATCATGATGTGGCATAAACCGTCTTTACCAAACTATAATAGTATGTCTTGCATCTTGTGCACAAAACTACCTAAGGCATAAACCTTACCTCCGCATTCCCTCCGGAACCGGGAACCACACTGTCCAAAGAGCACTTACAATCTTGCAACCAACGGTACACTGAGCCAACGCTCCACACCTGAAACAACATGGAGAAGTACCAACTTCTCCCCCACTTATCTCAAACTCAATCCTGAAAACAAAGGATTAGAAAACCAGAAAGCACTGACAGTGTTCCGCACACCTATCACGTACTAAGGGACAAACAACAACGACAGTATTCAACTGTCACACCAACTAACTCAACAACTTGGCCGGACGGACCGACCTGCTCTGATACCACTAATGTAACACCCCAATTCCCATCATAAAATAAATAACACATAAAAAATATCAGAGTAACTAAAAATTTATTTCTCCGACAGGAAACACGGATGTCACACTTAAATGAACAAAATACAATCCCTGCTCCACATTTTTGATACATAACACAAAGAGAAACTTTTTCCTTACAAAAGGATGGTCAATTATGGAATAAAGCGGAAAGATCCATAACTGACTTGTTTTACAAATAAATGGTTTTAGAACATCAAAATATAAATACAAAATATATTCAACAATTATATACATATAACAAAACGTTCCCCGACTCCCGTGCTACGTATCAGAGCAGACACCACGAACGACAACGGAACGGAGGACTAATCTCCACAAAAGCCTCCAAGCCTCTAAAGCTGACAATCTGCACTATGCCATAAAAAGCATATTCCAGCAGAAGGGTGAGAAATAACAACTATAACAAGTTTGCATAATAATATGCCACAACACAGATAATTCACATATGAAATATTTCTCACCACAACATCACCTACCAATATATATAGCATGTCACCAAGACATAACATAATTCACAACACATAATCATTTATGCATCCATCACAAAGCATACCAATCATGCTCAATACATTTATCAAAATGCATATCAACTCACCAAAGCTATCACAATCTCAACACATAACTAATCAATACACAACTTCCACATATAATCAATCAAATCATGATTTTCCACACATAATCACATACTCCAATCAAACATATACCATTCAATACAATTCCACATATTTCATCTCATCAATCACAATCACATTTCCATGCCAATTAATTCATGATTTATGCAAATGCACAGAGACCGACACAACGACTCTATGCAAATGCCATGCGGTACCGACTTCCAACCTTGTAATTCATTAGTTCCCCAGGAACTCTTGGAATCATCGCTCGTTACATAGAGTAACTCCCCGTCGGGCCTACGATGTTCCCCGTCGCTATAAACCATTATTTCAGGGCGTACGACGTTTATGGATTGCTTTCGACCACTATTTCAAGGCGCACAATCCGATTGCCATAGTCCACAATTTCAGGGCGCACAATCATTTGTGATTAATCGCTTCTACAATTATTTCAGGGCGTAAGACGATAAAACTGATTCATCTATGAATCTTCCAATGCAAGAATGCATATCATGATACTTGACACATTAATGACTCATGCCAACATCAAATACTCATGCATCAACAATATTCATGTATTTCAAGTGCACACAAAGTAATGCACACAATTGCCCAAAATGGCCACAAACACCAATATACCACACTTAGCATTTTCTTGCCTCTCGGCCACAAATCGTCATCACAACAGCACATAAGGCATACACATCCAAAGCACAAACATATAACACAATACAAGTCAAATACGCACTATTAAAAACGACAAAAGTCGAGATTCGACACTATTCACATTTTCCGACCAAATTTAATCGGCTAACGATTCTCAAAACCTCATATTCACAAAGTACAACTCGATACCTTTCTAACGACACCAAGAATTCAAAAATCGGATAATCGGAACCAAAGTTACGGACAAAACCGAAAACACATTTTGAAAAATCACATTTTTGACATTCTCCTGTCCATACGCGTATCACTCATGCCCATACGCGTACGGACAGAACCCATTTCCTTCACAAATTCCTCGTTCCAAAACCCATACGCGTATTGGCCCATGGCTCGCCCATGTTACGCGTAATGCCAAGATTCATACGCGTATTGGCCCAAAAACAAGCCAATGATACGCGTATCGCCTTGGCTCATACGCGTATGGACATGCCCCTTACGCGTATGGCCAGAGCATACCCAGTAAAATTCTGCAGAACAATTTCTGCGTTTTCCTACCCAACATCAACCAATTTCTTCACCTAAAACTCAGAAAAACAGCAATTTGAAGTGTAATAGCATACCACAAACATGTATGAACAATCAGCAATGCATTCAACAAGATTTTTACCACAATCAAATTCATTTCTAATCAATTCTTACACAATCTAAGTTTTACTAATATTCTCCAAATCAATCCAAAAACAACAACAAAACACATACATAATCATATACAATCATAGAATAATCGAGTTTCGCACCCTTACCCGATTAATCGATTCCTAGAAATTGTTCTTGATGATTTTTCCACTCTTTCTCCAATTTTCTCTCTTCTCCTCTTTTCTTCTCTTTTTCCTTCTTTCTTCTTTCTTTCTCTCTATTTTTCTTTCCCTTTTCTTTTCTATTTTCTTTTCTTTCTTACTAACTTAGTAAAAATATCTATGAAATGTCCAAAATACCCCCACACTCAAATATCCCGCAAATGTTCCCAAAACGCGATAAAATATAATCACGACGAAAAATAACATATTTTCGCATAAAAGTCGAGAATAAAATAAAATAATAATAAAATAATCCAAAAAGGACTCAACAAACAAAACTGGCAAAACTGGGGCGTTACAATTCTCCCCCACTTAGACATTTTCGTCCTCGAAAATCTAACCGATACGAACAACTCCGGACACGACTCTCGCATCCGACGAACAAACCAACATGCCAACAAAAGGCACACCACGAATAACACAACAGACAAACACCTTGCTAACCGTAATTACAACAACACGATACGACGACAACTACAACGACAAGATGCAAAGCCCATACAATGCACTTGACGACCAACTTACAACTCAAGGAAAACCACGATACCAACACACAGGTTCACTCTAGAACCGAAACACAACAAGATCATAAAGTTCCACGATACAACATCGTTTAAACAACCTCCACACAACCATACTACAACAATGCTACGATCCACCAATCGAACATATAACCGAAACATCCCTCTACATAGTAGCCCATGGATAACATTTAAACCTTTCACTTATCACTTCCATTTTGAAACGTCCAATGGTCTCATCAATCCTACATATTCCCAATATTCCACTTATGAACTCTTACAAGTCACACACACGCAAATACAAATTGTGCAACACCACGCATCCGTTGTGCACTCTGATTACTCGCAACCATCAAAACTACCAATTTCACGTCCAAGGTCTAACTCTTTCTCTTATTCACCAAAAATCACTGTTCACTTTTAATATTCCTAACCTCACACTCTCCTGTGTTATCTCACACACCAGACACCAGTCTCTGAACTGCTCAAATAATTCTCATCCATCCGAACAGACATGCATAACAACTTTCGACTTAACTCATCAGGCACGACATTAACCTCACCAATGGGATAATTCCAACTAAAGTCATAACTCATCACAAATTCCAACCATCCTCTCTGTCTCATACCATATTCCTTCTGACCAAACAGGTACTCAATATTCTTGTGATTACTAAACACTTCGAACCCAAAACCATAAAGATAATACCTCCAAATATTCCAACACAATACAACCGCGACCAAATCCAAACCCAAAAGAGTATAAATCCTTTTATAAATCCTCAATTGTCATAAAGCATAAGCCACGACTTTACCCCCTTGCATTAACACCTGACCACACTCTTCAGAGACACATCACAATACCTCACAAACGGTTTATTAGGATCACACAGAATCAAAACTGGAGCCGTAGACAACTTCTACTCCAGCTCACCAAAACTTACTCACAACGAACATCCAAACAAACGACTCACCCTTTGTAAGTCAACTGAGATACCAGAAGTACGAACTTAACAAAGTCTTCCATAACCTGTAATAACAACCAACTGCGTCCAAAAGTTTCTAATCTCCTTAACCAATTTCGGAGCCTCTCAATGTAGAACTACATCTACTTCCGATGAATCCCTTACCATACTCTCCTCTGAAATAACATATCCAAGAAAACTAACCTTTTTCAACCCAAATTCTCACTTGAATAACTTAGCATAAAACTTCATCTCTTTTTGACACTTGTAATTCAAATCCCAAACACTCTACCTGTTCTTCCTTTGAGTTTACAACAGATCCGAATATCCTCCATCAAAGCCATTACGAACTTATCCAATTAAATATGGAAGATACGATTCCTCTACTCCATAAGCATTAGAGACGCGTTACTAACACCAAATACCATCACTATACGTTGCAATTCCCAACCAAAATCCAAAAGATATAAATCCTTAAAGCTTTTGCAAAACTTTTCACTGGGTAACTGGTTACTCACATACAAGCTTAACCGAGTAAATAACAACCTATTCCGAGGATAACAAACCTAACCAGTCACATTAAATCGATCAAAGGCTCAACTCACACAATTCACCATTCTTATCAAACATTTCAAACAATTGCAATTCACTCAAACTCAACCAAACCATTCTAGTCATCTGTTCATGAAAGTGGACACTTATTCTCAATCATTACCCTATTCAACTATTAGTAATCCATACCCAATTTCTTCTCCTGACCGTCCAATTCCGCAATTCCAACATGTATCAACAACCAACCAAAAAGAATTCTCAAACACAATGTTACATCCAAAAACACATCTGAAAATTATGCCCAACTGACGGCCCATCACTGCGACTTCCTGCCAATTCCCAGAACACTACCATCACAGACAAAACAAACATATTATTCCCATCTACTAAGAGTTTCCTACTTACTTAGCAGATATAAACCTCAACTATTCACCTTCGTCCAATTAAGTTCAATCTCTACTCTCTGTGAAGCAGTCCTTAAATAAAACCCAATCATTCTCTCTCAATGACTTCCCAACTGGACTAACACACCAAAACCTCTAATCCATTTCATCTTCCGATATTAGCATCTTCATCGACTCATCAAAACAATCTGTAATCGTTTCCTTAAATTCCAAACACTCATTTCACACAATATCAAAGCCGGAAAGACACGTCTATTCCATCCAACACAATCTCCGTCTGCTATCAACAAGAGATTAAGGGTGATCAGTTCCTCAATTTGTCAATAGACAGCCGACAATCATGATGTGGCATAAACCGTCTTTACCAAACTATAATAGTATGTCTTGCATCTTGTGCACAAAACTACCTAAGGCATAAACCTTACCTCCGCATTCCCTCCGGAACCGGGAACCACACTGTCCAAAGAGCACTTACAATCTTGCAACCAACGGTACACTGAGCCAACGCTCCACACCTGAAACAACATGGAGAAGTACCAACTTCTCCCCCACTTATCTCAAACTCAATCCTGAAAACAAAGGATTAGAAAACCAGAAAGCACTGACAGTGTTCCGCACACCTATCACGTACTAAGGGACAAACAACAACGACAGTATTCAACTGTCACACCAACTAACTCAACAACTTGGCCGGACGGACCGACCTGCTCTGATACCACTAATGTAACACCCTAATTCCCATCATAAAATAAATAACACATAAAAAATATCAGAGTAACTAAAAATTTATTTCTCCGACAGGAAACACGGATGTCACACTTAAATGAACAAAATACAATCCCTGCTCCACATTTTTGATACATAACACAAAGAGAAACTTTTTCCTTACAAAAGGATGGTCAATTATGGAATAAAGCGGAAAGATCCATAACTGACTTGTTTTACAAATAAATGGTTTTAGAACATCAAAATATAAATACAAAATATATTCAACAATTATATACATATAACAAAACGTTCCCCGACTCCCGTGCTACGTATCAGAGCAGACACCACGAACGACAACGGAACGGAGGACTAATCTCCACAAAAGCCTCCAAGCCTCTAAAGCTGACAATCTGCACTATGCCATAAAAAGCATATTCCAGCAGAAGGGTGAGAAATAACAACTATAACAAGTTTGCATAATAATATGCCACAACACAGATAATTCACATATGAAATATTTCTCACCACAACATCACCTACCAATATATATAGCATGTCACCAAGACATAACATAATTCACAACACATAATCATTTATGCATCCATCACAAAGCATACCAATCATGCTCAATACATTTATCAAAATGCATATCAACTCACCAAAGCTATCACAATCTCAACACATAACTAATCAATACACAACTTCCACATATAATCAATCAAATCATGATTTTCCACACATAATCACATACTCCAATCAAACATATACCATTCAATACAATTCCACATATTTCATCTCATCAATCACAATCACATTTCCATGCCAATTAATTCATGATTTATGCAAATGCACAGAGACCGACACAACGACTCTATGCAAATGCCATGCGGTACCGACTTCCAACCTTGTAATTCATTAGTTCCCCAGGAACTCTTGGAATCATCGCTCGTTACATAGAGTAACTCCCCGTCGGGCCTACGATGTTCCCCGTCGCTATAAACCATTATTTCAGGGCGTACGACGTTTATGGATTGCTTTCGACCACTATTTCAAGGCGCACAATCCGATTGCCATAGTCCACAATTTCAGGGCGCACAATCATTTGTGATTAATCGCTTCTACCATTATTTCAGGGCGTAAGACGATAAAACTGATTCATCTATGAATCTTCCAATGCAAGAATGCATATCATGATACTTGACACATTAATGACTCATGCCAACATCAAATACTCATGCATCAACAATATTCATGTATTTCAAGTGCACACAAAGTAATGCACACAATTGCCCAAAATGGCCACAAACACCAATATACCACACTTAGCATTTTCTTGCCTCTCGGCCACAAATCGTCATCACAACAGCACATAAGGCATACACATCCAAAGCACAAACATATAACACAATACAAGTCAAATACGCACTATTAAAAACGACAAAAGTCGAGATTCGACACTATTCACATTTTCCGACCAAATTTAATCGGCTAACGATTCTCAAAACCTCATATTCACAAAGTACAACTCGATACCTTTCTAACGACACCAAGAATTCAAAAATCGGATAATCGGAACCAAAGTTACGGACAAAACCGAAAACACATTTTGAAAAATCACATTTTTGACATTCTCCTGTCCATACGCGTATCACTCATGCCCATACGCGTACGGACAGAACCCATTTCCTTCACAAATTCCTCGTTCCAAAACCCATACGCGTATTGGCCCATGGCTCGCCCATGTTACGCGTAATGCCAAGATTCATACGCGTATTGGCCCAAAAACAAGCCAATGATACGCGTATCGCCTTGGCTCATACGCGTATGGACATGCCCCTTA
>JALAZF010000032.1:21100000-21362500 GCA_022829125.1 Lathyrus tuberosus
AACTGCCAGGGCGATGCTTTAGCCAACGTACTGGTAGACACAGGGTCAGCCCTGAATGTTATGCCGAAGTCCACTTTGATGCAATTATCATTCAAGGGCCCTCCGATGAGAGTCAGCGAGGTCGTCGTCAAAGCATTCGACGGATCCAGAAAAACAGTTATCGGCGAAGTTGATCTTCCCATAACTATTGGTCCTCACACTTTCCAAATCACTTTCCAGGTCATGGACATCCGGGCAACATACAGTTGTTTATTAGGGAGACCTTGGATACATCAGGCTGGAGCGGTTACTTCAACCCTCCACCAAAAGCTAAAGTTCGTCAAGAACGATCAACTTGTCACGGTTTGTGGGGAACAAGCCTTGCTTGTGAGTAACCTATCATCATCTACTTGTGTGGAACCCGAGGAGGTTATTGGAACTCAGTTCCAAGCACTATCGGTGAGCAAGGACAATCAGTTCAAAGAAGGAACTTCAATTTCTTCATACAAAGATGCTATCAAAGCGGTCGAGAGTACCGATACGACAGGATGGGGACGGCTTGTCATTCCTATTGACAATAAAACAAAGAAGGGTCTTGGTTTTTCTGCAATCCGTACCCAGACAGTTGCCAAAGATGAAAGTCTTCATCCCCTTCAAAACTTCTTCCACAGTGGAGGTTTTCTTCACCCAGTGTCTCAGACAGTTCATGCTATCAATGAGGAAGATCTCTCTGACACAGATGAAGAATGGAAGTCCTATCTTAACAAGGACGGCTATATGTCTCAGGAAGAGGTGCATATGCCTTTTTGCTTTCCTACAGAAAGTCCGAGATTTATACCAAGATCAGATGTCGAAATGATCTACGGAGATTATGATACGGAAGGATGCCGTGCTCCGCCAAATTCATTAGAGGAAGACACTCTGATGAAAGACAACTTTGATTATAATTACTATGGCCCGATGGATGGCCTGCCAATGTGGCAGCCTTACCCAGGAAACTTGGGGCAAGAGAGTCAGCCGAACAATGAAACTCAGCTGAGCGTCATTGAACAGAATACCTATGTCCCTGCCATGTCATGGGATCAACACTCAGGTCATTCGGAAATTACTCAACATGACGATGAATTCGCAACGTTTGCAGGACTAGAATTCATCAATTATGCTTTTCCCGAGGTCAACGTCATCGAGAGGGATGACTTCTCCAGTTCCAAAGAAGTTTGGGACACTCTGGGACAACCAAGTGGAAAATACGACTTTATGGTCAAGTACACTGCTCCCGAAAGCTCTCGTATCAGGTTCGAAGATATCCAGCCAACTGGATGGGGAGATACAGCTGAGAGCACCAATGCTATGCAAAATGCAACAGAGGAATCCTCCTACGACAATTCTGCCTGGGAAACAGATTCCAATGATCCTGCTCCACCAGAAATCAGCGTCATTTCTGAAGACAAATCAAGGAAGGTGCCCGACTTTGTGATTCACCGAGGAGTTCGCCGCCAATGGGTTGCTGTCGAGGTTCCGAAGGTCGTTCGCCAGTCAAAGTAATTGTCATCTTTAAACCTTTCACCCTGCCCAGGTGAAACAGATGTTTTGATAGGGCTCGCTTTCTGTAGATTTCCCTCTTCGCTTTGCCCAAAGCGACAGAGTTTTGTTTTATAGGGCTGTAGTTTCAAGAATCGACTTGTTCATTAATAAAATAACGTCGTTCTGTAATTTCCGCATTATTTGTTGTTTTCTCTTTTTGCTTTTTCAGAAAATGGTAATCCTAAAAAACATTCAATAATAAAAACAAGCAGTAAAATCAAAACATTGCACACACTTACATTTTCTCTGTCTCTTCTAAACACAAATCATCACGTCATGCAGATTGCTTGTTTTAAACCCCGTTGAAACATATGATCCAATGCCTTCTCCCAACTTTGAGTTCCCGGTATTCGAGGCTGAAGAAGAAGTTGACAACGAAATTCCAGAAGAGATTTCCCGACTACTCAGACAAGAGGAAAGGTCCATTGAACCTCACCAAGAGCCGTTGGAAACAGTAAACTTGGGTTCAGAAAAAGAGAGAAAAGAAATCAGGATCGGAGCACTGCTCAGTCCAATTGCCAGAGAAGATCTGATAAAGCTTCTCAAAGAATTCCCCGATGTATTCGCTTGGTCCTATCAGGATATGCCAGGGTTGGATACCAGCATCGTGGAACATCACTTACCGTTAAGATCGGAATGTCCGCCAGTAAAGCAAAGGTTGAGACGGACTCACCCGGACATGGCCATCAAAATCAAGGAGGAGGTACAGAAACAGATCGACGCGGGTTTCCTCGCCACATCTGAATATCCTCAATGGTTAGCCAACATCGTACCCGTTCCCAAAAAGGACGGAAAGGTTAGAATGTGTGTCGATTACAGAGATCTGAACAGGGAAAGTCCAAAGGATGACTTTCCTTTACCACACATTGACATGTTGGTTGACAGCACAGCAAAGTTCAAAGTATTCTCCTTCATGGATGGATTCTCGGGCTATAACCAGATCAAAATGGCGCCGAAAGACATGGAGAAAACTTTGTTCATTACCCCATGGGGTACCTTTTGTTACAAGGTAATGCCGTTCGGTTTGAAGAATGCCGGGGAAACCTATCAAAGGGCCATGACTACTCTGTTTCATGACATGATACACAAGGAAATCGAAGTGTATGTCGATGATATGATTGCAAAATCAAGAACAGAGGATGAGCACGTTGAACATCTGTCAAAATTGTTCGAACGTCTAAGAAAATTCAAGCTCCGCTTGAATCCCAACAAGTGCACCTTCGGTGTCCGTTCAGGGAAACTACTAGGGTTCATCGTCAACCAGAAAGGAATTGAAGTCGATCCTGACAAGGTCAAGGCCATTCAAGAAATGCCTTCTCCGAAAACTGAAAAACAAGTCAGAGGATTCCTGGGACGTTTGAACTACATCTCCAGATTCATATTCCTCATGACCGCGACATGTGCGCCGATTTTCAAATTACTCAAAAAGAACCAGGATTGTGTTTGGTCAGAAGATTGTCAAACCGCCTTCGACAGTATCAAGGAATATCTATTGAATCCTCTGATTCTATCACCTCCAGTGGAAGGAAGACCACTGATCATTTACCTCACAGTCCTAGAGGACTCAATGGGATGTGTACTTGGCCAACAAGACGAAACTAAAAGGAAAGAGTCTGCCATTTACTATTTAAGCAAGAAATTCACCGACTGCGAGACTCGGTACACAATGCTTGAGAAAACTTGTTGCGCTTTGGCTTGGGCAGCCAAACGTCTTCGCCAGTACATGATTTGTCATACTACTTGGTTGGTCTCCGAAATGGATTCAATCAAGTACGTTTTCGAAAAACCTGCTCTCACGGGAAGGATTGCCCGTTGGCAGATGTTACTATCAGAATATGACATAGAGTACCATGCTCAGAAAGCTGTTAAAGGAAGTATTTTAGCCGATCATTTGGCTCATCAACCGATTGACGATCAAGAATCAATCGGGTTTGACTTCCCAGACAAAGATGTCATGTATCTAAAGATGAAAGATTGCGATGAACCGCTACCCAGTGAAGGGCCAGAACCAGGTTCCCAGTGGGGACTTATCTTTGACGGAGCAGTCAATCATTATGGAAACGGAATTGGGGCAATCATTGTTACCCCTCAGGGTTCCCACATTCCTTTCACTGCCAGACTTACGTTCAAATGTACGAACAACGAGGCCGAATACGAAGCTTGTATCATGGGTCTCGAAGAAGCAATTGATTTAAGGATCAAAAACTTGGACGTATACGGCGACTCAGCCTTGGTTATCAATTAGATAAAAGGAGATTGGAACACATACCAATCAGGATTGGTCCCTTACAAAGACTATGCAAGGAGGTTGTTACCCTTCTTCAACAGAGTTGAGTTTCATCACATCCCTCGTGATGAGAATCACATGGCTGATGCATTAGCCACTCTCTCTTCCATGATTAGTGTAGGTCGATGGAATGACATACCTAAGATTGACATCATGCGCCTTGAACGGCCCGTTTACATCTTCGCGATTGAAGCAGTCATAGACGACAGACCTTGGTATCACGATATCAAATGCTTCCTTCAGAAATAGGAGTACCCACCTGGGGCATCCAGGAAAGATAGAAAGACCCTCAGAAGATTGGCTGGAAACTTCTTCCTGAGTGCTGACACTCTTTATAAGAGAAATTTTGACATGGTCTTACTCCGATGCGTCGACAGACCAGAAGCAGACATGCTTATGAAAGAAATTCATGAAAGATCCTTTGGCACTCATGCCAACGGACACACAATGGCGAGAAAATTTCTCAGGGCCGGGTATTATTGGTTGACAATGGAATCCGACTGCTACAAGTACATGAGGAGGTGTCACAAGTGTCAGATATACTCCGACCAAATTCATGTACCGCCATCACATCTCAAAGTTCTTTCTTCCCCGTGGCCATTTTCCATATGGGGAATCGATATGATTGGTATGATTGAGCCCAAGGCTTCAAACGGACATCGGTTCATCCTGGTAGCCATTGACTATTTCACCGAGTGGGTCGAAGCAGCGTCATTCGCCAATGTAACCCGACAAGTGGTGGTCCGATTTATCAAAAACAATATCATCTGCCGTTATGGTGTTCCAAGCGAGATCATTACTGATAATGGATCTAACTTGAACAATAAGATGATGAAAGAGTTGTGTGCAGAGTTCAAGATCGAACACCATAACTCATCTCCCTACCGACCCAAGATGAACGGAGCGGTAGAAGCGGCTAACAAGAACATCAAGAAGATTGTTCAAAAGATGGTTGTAACCTATAAAGATTGGCACGAAATGCTACCCTTTGCTCTTCACGGTTATCGAACATCTGTCCGCACTTCAACAGGGGCAACCCCTTTCTCTCTAGTATATGGCATGGAAGTAGTGCTCCCCATAGAAGTAGAGATCCCATCAATCCGGGTATTGATGGAAGCTAAGCTCACCGAAGCTGAATGGTGTCAAAATCGACACGACGAACTGAACCTGATCGAAGAGAAGCGAATCACGGCACTATGCCACGGTCAGTTGTATCAACAGAGAATGAAAAGGGCGTTCGACAAAAAGGTCCGACCTCGTATCTTCAGAAAAGGAGACCTTGTGCTCAAGAAGATACAATCATTTCTCACTGATTCTCGGGGCAAATGGACCCCAAATTATGATGGCCCCTATGTGGTCACGAAAGCTTTCTCAGGCGGCGCCTTGAGACTTGCAACCATGGACGGAGAGGAATTTGCCTACCCCACGAATGTTGATGTAGTCAAGAAATACTTCGCCTAAAACTAAAAAAAAAACGTCTCGGTGGATTGAAAACCCGAAAGGGCGGTCCAGGCAAAAGTTAGAGACATGAAAAAAATCATCCCGATGGATTGGAAATCTCATAGTACAATCCAGGCAAAAGTTAGGGATAATGGCAAGTAACTATGTTCAACAGAGGCAAGTCCCTCAACAACAGTTGCATCATCCATCGGAGGAAATCTCCAGTCAAAGGTCGTCTTCGACAGAAGCTCAGGATGTCCCGAATTCAAAGTTGGTAGAAGAATAATGGTTGTTATGTTTCAACATAGCCCTTTTCCCTGTAAATTACCATTTTCTAACTTTGTATATACTCTTTGGAATCACGCGTTTGGCTGATCTCCATCTTATCAATAAAATTTGAGCCCTTGTGCTTTTATTTGCAATTCTTTACTTGTTTTAGCTTTACAGAACGACGTTGTTTAAACTTAATCAGCGATTCTTGAAATAAAACAAAAATGAATTTACTTGTTAAACTTTTTCTGCTTTTAAATTAAAGATGGCATTTCTTTTGACTGTTGAACATCAGAAGAACATCGATCGCTTCTCCCGAAGTAAGCGAACTTCAAAGTGCAGAATCAAAGTACTTCTTCTAGACCAGTACTCCTGAATGAAGGATCAATAATGTCAGAGACCATGTTTCGTCTGACATCCTCGGCCGAGTTCTCATCTCCTAAGCCCGATCAACATAGCTCCCAACGGGACTATCTCTCCTAAGCAAGGTGGAATTACTATTTTGAATCAACGGTACTTCTTCGCCCCGCGATGGCCGAGTATCCAATTGTGTTCATCCATTAGTCTGTATGTCGCGTCTGTTTTGTCAGCATATACATACATACATCATGCATTTTTTATTTGCATTCACATTTCATCACTATCACTCTAGTCGGTCTTGTCCCCTAGTGGTAGAAGTCCTCTCAATCGAGTTGTCAGTTCTTGCCTCGTCAGGAAATACTGTGTCTGAACAACCTCGCTTCCAGTTTAATTCTGGAAAGAAGTTGGTCCTTGACCACTTTGATAACTTGAACCTCTGAAAAGCCAGAGAAAACTTTCAATAAACATCACTCTTCGCCATTGAAGATGATATCCTTGCTTTCCCGGATTAAGGAAAATCCACAGAGAAAGCCTCGTGATCAGAGATTCGGCAGCACGCCAGTTTTGCTCCGAAAAACCACTGATGAGAAGGTCATTGGCACCTCAAAATTGGATCCCATCATATGGCATTTCTCCGGGAAGATCCCGAGAAAAGTATGATGTAACCCCAAACGAAAACAGTCTCTCAAGAGACTCGCTTTCCCCAGTAGAATCGACAAATGGCGTCTCCAAAACAGAGAAGTTTGTGTACCTCTACAATTCAGACGAATGGGTTCCCCAGCAAGTCTGACATTAAAACTTTTTCCACTCAAATGGCATCTCCCCAGGAAAATTCGGCGAGAAGTTTGAAGGAAAACCGCTACTCATAGCGTCCCTTGTCAATAAAGTTTATTGACAAAAGAAACTGAGACCAGTTCCTTGGTAGGAAACCAGGATCGAGGGGAAGTTTATATCAGAAACCGAGACCAGATCCTTGGTAGGAAACCAGGATCGAGGGGAAGTTTACATTAGAAACTAAGACCAGTTCCTTGGTAGGAAACCAGGATCGAGGGGAAGTTTATTTCAAAAGAAACTAAGACCAGTTCCTTGGTAAGAAACCAGGATCGAGGGGAAGTTTAAATCAGAAACTAAGACCAGTTCCTTGGTAGGAAACCAAGAACGAGGGGAAGTTGACAAAAGAAACTAAGACCAGATCCTTGGTAGGAGACCAGGATCGAGGGGAAGTTTACCTTTTCTAAGCATCATCGCTTAGCTAAAGAAGATGAATGCGTAAGCTACCATTCATAACCACCATCAAAATTTTAGGTATTCCGATATTTAATCCTCTTGCACCCAGAATGCCCGAACACATTCGTCATTCACACCTTCGGGTCCAAGAAGATTAAATAGGGGCATCTGTCATACCCCAAATTTTGACCACTAAGATTTCCCATCATTGTGCAAATCATCAGCACAATGTGGATGTACCTTTGTACCTCATTAGTCTCCCCAAAGATGGGTGAGCATCCACTACAATCAAAATTAGGGTTTCAAGCCCTCTCTGAGCTTTAGACAAAGGCTCAATCAAGAAATGACTTGATTTTCAACTTGTCTAATCTCTCAAACATCCTCAAAGGATCAAAAGGACTCCCACTTCAAGGATTAAGCACAAGGTTGCTCCCTTCTAGGTGGATCAAGCCTCAAGATCGCCAGTGTCACCAAATTAGGGTTTTGATCACCCAGGGCCTCCAGATGAAAAGTTTCATCTGGGCACAAGCCATTGATCCAAAACATAACCTAATATACTTCATGGAACCTCATGAACCCATGCATCAAATCAATTTTGCCTCAAGGGATGCATTCATCAAAAATCAGGAATTAGGGTTTCTTGACCTAATTCACCCCTAAGTTGACTTTTGGGACAAATCATGAGCCAATACCTCAAGAGATGATTTGAGGGTCTCTAATATACCATATTGATCCATTTGGGACAATGGATTAATCCAAGAAGTTTGAGCAACAAGTCTCAATTCCATCTGCACCACAATTAGGGTTTTAAGGAAAAAGTCAACTGTAACTTTGACTTTTGACCAAGACATGCTCCCAAACCCTAATACATGATTGAATATACCCTATGACACCCATGGAACATGTCCATCAAGTTTGATTTAGGTCAAGGACATGATTTCCTGAAGAATTGCACAGTTTGGAATTCATCTGATAAAAAGTCAACTGTGCACAAAAGTCAACTTTGACTTTTTGAGATTTTTCACCAAAATGGATTTTTAACCCTAAAATGATGTTAATGTATGATTTGAATCATCATTCATCAAGAAAAATCAAGAAAAGTGAGATAACTTGTAAAAGGGGTAACCATAAAACTTAGAAATTTTTCTAAGTTAAAAATAAAGTGGCAAGGGTACCAACTTTGAAGGACCATAACTCCTAAACCACAAGGCCATTTTTTCTCATCCAAAGATGGATTTGTAGCCCTCATTATCACCTACAAAAACTTCAACTACAAGTCATTCCAATTCATTAAGGATTTTGAGTTATGGAGTGATCAAAGTGGTTGAAAAGTGAAAATGTCACTTTTTCCAACACTTAGTGAAATTTTCACTAAGTCAGATTCTGCCTCACTTTTTGCCAAATGTAGGGGGATTTTTCACTTGGAATCAAAAGAGATCAAAACCAAACTTGTTCAAACAGTTGTTGTATCATGTAAGAGCTTTCCAAAATGGCCAAGAACATTGCCAAATTCAACTTACACCATGAGATATGACATTGGCAAGTTACCTTGCTGAAATCTGTCAAGGCAAGGCAGAATTTGCAACTTTGGTCGATTTTCCAAAATCAGCCAAATTCAATTGCTCCTATCCACTTGGACACCTCAGACGATTGAATCTAAAGGGGACAATCACTGAGCCAAGCCTCCAAAGTCCATGGAACAAGAAATAGCATATTGAACCTAGAATGGCCAAAATAGGGACAAGACTTCAAATTTGGAATGAGGCATTCAATGGAACCATCAAGGTGGCATGGACTGAGCCATTCTCATCTGAAATCAGTCAAGACTTATCCAAGACCAAGGGAACCAAAGCTCTGTGCCCTAACCTCTAGTCAATGGCTAGAGGAGACTTGGATTTTCATTTGCCAACATTGGCCAAACCTACTTACCAGCTGCCATGCACTATTCCTTGCAAAACAAACTTGATCTACTATAAATAGAGCTCAATTATGGTCAGTTTGAGTACACCAAAGCCATCTAACAGATGATTTCCTCAAAATCTCTTCTTTCACTCCAATTTTGCCTTCTAAGGCAAGTCACTATCGGGTTTTGAGTTTGAGAGCAATTCCAATCAAACCAATCACTCACACACCTCACATACATCACATATGAGCTGATCAAACACTTAGATTACTTCTGAAACATCAATTTCACAAAATCACCAGCTGGTTGCTCAAGGTTTTAACCAAAGGGCAGCTGAGGTACCACAAAATGATCCAGCCAATTTCAATCAAGTCCAACCATCCAAACACAATCCATAGGGTGTAGGGAAGCTGTTCAGATCATCACAACTCATCTGTAACTCCTCCAGATCAAAAATCACTTTGAACTTGCTGTCACGACTTGGAGGTAAGCACATGCTTGGTCATCTCTTAATCTATGCATATTTCCTCGCACAATAATTTGGCCATATGTTCATAATCATGCATGGAATATTTTCCCTCAATTAATTGCATTGTTTGAATCGTGTATCAAAAATCCTAACCTTCATGCAGAAATTAGGGTTCTTGAGGTCTCTTCGTGATTTCTTGTTGTATGTTTAATTTAAATGAAATTAAAGTACATAGACATGATCGTGAGGTTGAGACGAGCATAATGATATGTGGATTGCATGATATGATTACGTATTCATGGAGATTGGATAGAAAATGCAAATCTGAGAAACCAAGAACACGCGTGTGTTCTTCAGCTTGTTCTTGGCGCCATTTTTAGAAATTCAAATATTTGAATTTTGTGATTTTGTTTAATTGATTCAAAAATTAATTTCTCTCTGAGTTTTAATGATTTTGAGTTGATTCTTTTTTTAATAATTCACAAAAATGTTAAAATATTTTATTTTATCAAAAAAATCCCAAAAATATTATTTATTTCATATAATTGATATTTTTGTAAAGAATTAATATTTTGATTGTTTTTGACATTTTAAATATTTTTTCTACATTGATTTTGCAACTTTTAATGCTTTCTAATTATTTTGTAGGTCAATACTTAATTTTTGAAGCATTAATCTAAGATCACAATTTGTTTTCCATGTGTTAAACAATTTTTGATCATTTTAATTGAATTTTTATTCAATTAAATACATTTTGAAAACAAATTAGGGTTTTGGATTAATTCAACCCTCATAAATCATTTTCAAAACTTTTTGGGCCTCTTGAGAGAGTGTAAGACCCATCCCCCCTTGTACAAAAACTTTTTGGGCCTCATTCATTGTATAAGTCCCTTTGTACAAGTAAACGGCGCGATCGTCGCCTTTTTCAAAATAACCCCTGGGCCTCTCCTTGAGCTATAAGACCCGTTCAAAACACTTTGGGCCTCTATTAGAGTGTAAGACCCAATCCCCCTTTTAACCAAAACATCTTGGGCCTCACTTATTGTATAAGTCCCTCCGCGTTAAAAGAAAACCTCTGCACGATCGCCATTTTTAAACGAAAAATATTTGGGCCTACCCTCGTGTTATAAGCCCCACTCTTTTTCCTTTAAACCTTTTTGGGCCTCTCCTTGAGCTGTAAGCCCCAAATCTTTCTTTTTCAAAGCACTTTCTCCTTTGATTTTGAATATACTGTTGTTTTCCATCTTTCTTTGTTGAACAACTAACCAAACAGCATGGAAGCACTCCAACCGAGTAAGTGGTTATCGCTTTCGTTTACTGCTTTCATATTATAAACTGTATTGTGGGGCTGCTCACTGTAAGTCTTCTTTCATAAACTCATATCTACTGTGTAATAATAGTATAGATATTTCGAGTTTCCCCGGCAACTACGTCTAGAACTAGGTGACGCCGTTTCGTTTATTCGTAGAAATAGACGCCTAGATCCCCAATAGGAGCACCAGATACAGTCTTCTCTTCGGCTGTCCTCCTTAGGAATCGTCAAGAAGCTCTACTCCCCAAGATGAATGTATTCTCCGTGAATGGCATCTTTGAGTTTCTTCCAAATTCTCGAACTTTCCTGACTTGATTTATTCCTTGTGGATAGCTTGCCTTGAATGTCTCGGGGTTTGGGTACCCACTACGGTCATAATCTTGGACCTTAACTAAGGAACCCTCTTTAAAAGCTAAAAGTCGCTGGATAGTAAACCTCGCACGTTTACCAGTAGTTTTTATCTTTAAAAGAGTTATCTTTCCTAATGGAAAGGAGATGATAGACCCACGGGCTTCTTAAAAGCATCGGCCTCCTCTTGGGCATTATTCAAGGACCCTACGGCTTCTTAGAAGTATTCACAGTCTCCTCTTAGGCTTCGTATAATGATCTCTTCCTTCGGGAATGATAGCCTCCTCTTGGGCTTCGTACAAGGACCCGTCGGCTTCTTAAAAGTTTCCAGCCTCCTCTTGGGCTTCGTACAAATTGTCCCGACGACCTCCTAGAGGTATAGGAACAGAACCTAGTCATCCTCATAGAACAGTCCTTTCATAGAGTCTACTACTGTTTCTCAAAGCATAGTACAAAAGATAAAACTCTAGACACGGACAGTCTAACTTCCTTGAGTCTCAAAGACATTCTTAAGTGACCCCTTCGTTAAATAGGAAGGAAACCCGCAGACTCGGACAGTCTCAATACCCTTTGGATTTCCAGTTTCCTTAAAGAAAAGGAAACAACCCCGATCCTCAGATCTAACCCATGAGTACAGGGATGCTCATATAAGAACTAATTTTCTCTTTTAAAATCAGTATATTGGACCTGTCACTTAACTGACACAGTAACCTTAGCCTTCTCTTGGGCTTTGTACAATGACTCTCCCTAGCGGAGTCAAACAACGTTTTAGCCTCTCTCTCGGGCTTTGTACGAGACACACAAAGACTCCCTCGTTGAGTCAAACAAACCATAGCCTCCATCTCGGGCTTCGTACGAGACACAAAGACTCCATCGTCGGGTCAAAAACTTTTAGCCTCTCTCTCGGGCTTTGTACGGGACACAAAATAGCCTCCTCTTAGGCTTTGTATAAGAAAACCACTGGTTGATCCAATCAACCTTTTAGCATCAAAACTGTGCCTCGTTCAAAGTACAGAAACATCAACAACTCATTTCCCTTCATCTAATCGCTGTAAGCGGCAAGCCTCTGGATCATCTACATCCATGCCACTGTCCCTCTTTTAGCATGAGAAATTCCTAAGGAAAGATGGCATTGCTCTACACTGAGTTAAAGTCTTCTCCTTCAGGTTAAAACCCTTTCTTCGGAAATTATGGCATTGCTCGGATCCGCGTATCCCAGTTAAAGTAATTCTCCTTCTCCCCTCTTTAGAGATGACAAATTCTCTCTAAAGCCGAGGTCTTTCAGCTTCACGTCTTGGGCTTTGAACAAGACACAAATAGACCTTTCAGCTTCACGTCTTGGGCTTTGAACAAGACACAAATAGACCTTTCAGCTTCACGTCTTGGGCTTTGAACAAGATACAAACCACATTTCGCTTCACGTCTTGGGCTTTGAACAAGACACCAAAACACTCATTTCCTCCCATAGAATAGGAGGAACTACGAACACTCTGATTTCCCTGTTTCGGTAAACGGGAATACGTAGGCATAAGATCGAAAGAAAAGATCTTAGCGAGCGCAATCAACAAAAAACCCAAATCCCATATCTCCATCAATCAAAAAGCAGTAATTCAAAAGCATCAGTCCTAACATCCTAATCCTTGTTCCCCGCCAGAAACCTTCTGCCCAGGTAAAAAGAAAGAAAACAGTATTGGCGAAAATACAAATAACCAGTACAAAGGCCCCCCCCACATTGATAGCATTCGTAACCTAACAGACCGCTGTTTAAACTCAGTATGCAAGCAGGGTTAATTGGAGACATCTATTTCCCTTCCTTATTCAGCTCACAATAGGATAAAAAATGAATCGACCTGTAGTTCAAGCTCAAACCGCAGAGAGCGACCAGCGCTTAAGAACCGCGTCCAAAATCGCTCGCTACAACAGGGAAGAAAAAAAAGAAGCTTCTAACTAGAAAAAAGAAAAAAAATGATTAAATCAATACTCTTGAAATTTGAGATGGGGATTATAACGGAGTTTGGAACCTTTGAGTCATCAAAAGTTGTTGGGCATAGGTAGAATTTTGCATCCACCACATAGATCAACTTTTTGTCACTGTAATGCTAAACTGTGTATAATATTTCTCTTGTCTAAAAATAGGCCAAGGTAAGATGTTTTATGAATGCTTGCATGCATCTAAATAATTTAAATAAGGTGTGTTAATAAGTCCGTGTCTGTGTTGTGTTTAACAGGAAAGAGTTTGTGCTTTGAAAGGAGGCATTGAATTCCTTGAAATTTTGCGGGTTTGAGAAGATCGGTGGTGGTGAAGTTTTGTTTTTGCCTAGGGGCAAGGTTGAGATTCCAGTCCTGAATTCAGCGGGATCTGAATTGGACTCTGCAATAAAGAATCCCTTTTTTGGGGTTCTTTAGTTGATACTATTGTAAGAAAAAGGTTTGACAATAATAATTTGGTGTTTTAAGGTCAGTTCCTTCTATTTGTTCATGAAACTGTTATTTACTTTTATAGCTTGAAGGGATCAGATATATTTATCCTTGTGTCACGACTTTTTGCGGTTAAAGTTGTTTTAAGCTTGGGATTAATGAAACAGTTTAAGCAAAATCTTGAGAGGTCTATTTTCAATGTTTCCATCTTATTCTTTTTTCGGTGGGAAGAAATCTTTCAGAATATATAGATTGAACATGGAGAAAGAAATCTGACTTTGTGGTTGCTTTATTTTCCATTCACCAGCCACCAAATTGTCAGTGTCTTGTCAACTACCTACCTATTAATAAAATATACTATCATTCTCCCTAATTTACCCTTTTGATAAATTCAAAAATACACTACCTAATACCCTAAATAGTAATTAACATATTCAATTTAATTTTTTCACTCACACTAAAATTCAATAAAAATGAGTAAAATGAAAAGATATGTTTTTGGCTAAAAAAAATTGATTTATATAAAACGATGTGATTGGAATAGTTCATAAAGTCGCACGGGACACAACCTGTTAGATTCCACCAAGAAAACAAGAATATATATGGTTTTCAATGATGTGACATGGAAGACAATCAATTAGATTTCATTTTTCCAATGTTATATAAAAAGGTTTAAGAAGTGACACATAACACAACTAATTAGATTCAAATAAGAAAACATGCATAAATATTGCTCTCAAATATAAAAAGTCTAAAATCTTGATTACTATGTATTTCAATCTTTTCACTGTAATGTTTAAAATGTGATTGAAATACTTTATAAAGTGACACAGAATACATTAAGTTAGTTTCAAACAAAAAATCATGCATAAATACTCTTAATGTTCATTTGAATATAATTCAGCTATCAATATATATAATAATATTATATCTTATACTTTTCTCGTACCCGTGCGTCCGCACGGGTCTTCTACTAGTTTTTTATAAAATAACATCTAAAGTCATAATATTCTATTTTGTGTAGCTTTTAATTTTTTTAAATCACTTCCCAATTTTAATTTACCTTAGTTTGGTTGGATTTAAACACCCTTGACACCTAGTGTTATTGAAAAACAAAAAAGGCCACATATGACAAGTTGACAACCTCTGTTTGCTGATATGCTGAATTTGTTTACAAAAGAAACTTCATATTGTATTTGACAAGGCACAACCCAATTTCCTCCTTATTAACAAAACTTCATATGACAAGTTGATGTACAAATTGTTGTAACCAAAAAACTGTATAGTAGAGTATACATCACATTTGGTGAACCTGAAAGTTACTCTATTTCAGGAATAACTTCTAACTCAAAACTCGAATGTCGGGTTGGAATAACAGCGTTTGTTCTATTAAGACCAGCTGAGTCAAAAGGAGTAGGGGGTGCCATTAATTTTTCTCCTTTCTCTTCAAGCATTTGTAGCACAGTTTTCATAGACGGACGATCCACCGGATTCCATTGAATACACCAAAGTCCCACAAGCGCGAGTTTCTTTGCAATTCTAACATCTCCCTCATCCTCGATATTAACTAGTACATCTTTTCCTTCAATCAGATTATGGATCCATTCCGGATATAAAACTTGGAATGTTTCCTCCGCCGACACATTAGTATTCTTTCTTCCACCAACCATCTCGAGCAACAACATTCCATAGCTATAAATGTCAGACTTATAAGACACGTTTCCAAAGTTTCTTGAGAAAACTTCAGGTGCAATGTAGCCCAAAGTTCCTCTAGCCGAGGTCATAGACACGGTGCTTTGATTTTTCAGACACAATTTCGCAAGTCCAAAATCAGTAATTTTGGGACTTAGATTATCATCTATTAACACATTGTGTGGATTGATATCAAAGTGAACTATTCTATGATCACAACCTATGTGAAGATACTCAATCCCTCTTGCAACACCAAGAGCAATTTGTTGCAACTTTTCCCAACCGAGAAAAATATCCTTGTTCTCCGGTGGTGCCAAGAAATTTTGCAACGACCCATTTGGAAAGAAATCATAAACAAGTGCACGGTGGAATCCGTCGGCACAGAATCCAAGCAAGCGAACTACATTGACATGATGAATTTTTCCCATGGTTCCAACTTCATTAATGAAATCCTTTCCATCTCCTTGTGTTTCGTTGAGGACCTTCACGGCAACCAAAATTTCTTGGGATAGCGTGCCTTTAAACACTGCTCCATGAGCTCCTTCTCCTAAACTCTCCGTAAAACCATTTGTAATTCTCTTAATATCAGCATAAGTAAATCTTGTAGGTTTCATTGCTCTATAATCCTCTAAGAACCTCTCTATCCTTGCTATGTCATCTCCTTTCATCTTAAAATAGCGGTAAATGTGAAGCAAACCATTAGCCAATAGCAGCAAAATCATGGAACCGACTATAACCCCTGTTCATGAAAATCATGTCACACACATAACAAATTATCATCAAGTATATCCTTTATTCATCATAATCATATGACATATAACTCAAAATTATTTTTCTTACCCTAATTTTCAAGTTAGTCCTTTTATCCTATCTTATTGTTCTAAAGCAACTTGTGTTCTAAAACATTAAAACAATCATCTAACAAATAAATGCTTCTTTCATTAAAAAATAGCATATGACAGATAAGCTAGCCATAGCAGATGACCATAAGCTAGATGAAAGTAGATGACAGATAAGCTAGTTGATATCAGATGACAGATATGTTAGTTGACAGCAGATGACTGACAAATTAGCTGATACGACATGAGAAACTGATGAAAGAATGTTGCATACCAGCGGTAATTAGAAGAACAGTAGATCTAGCAATCCCATTTGAAGGACAAACAAAACATTCAACTTTACCACTTCTAGTACCTTTCTTCCATTGACATTTCTTCCCTTGAACTTCACAAAAACTACAATTAGGTTTAGACCATTCCATAATCAAACTCTCTGTAACATCATTACCCTCCCATTCCTCAATCATCCAACCCACATTTAAAACATCACTCACTTTTCTACAAGAAACCAATTCAGGATCAATAAAATCCGCACCGAAATCACGTTGCTTAATCAAACATCCATTTCTCGAATTGCAACGAAAGAACGAAACGTTGCGCTGGATATTAAACTCATGGAAGTGAAACTGGAAAGGCGAAACCGATGAGTTTCCTAGTTTGAATAACTGATTTGAAAGACAGTTATTTGGGTCGTAGATTTGAAGTTTTTGTGTTACGTAGTCTATGTGTTTGATGAAAAGCTTGAGTGAAAGTTTGGGAAATTCTAACACTGTTTGATGTTTATTTGTGCATGATAATTGGAAGTTTTGAGGATAGTGTTTGGTGTTATTGATGTTGTTTTTGAGATGGAATGGAAATTGAATGTGGAGATTACCGCATTTATGAGTGCATTCATTTTTTGATGTTACTGGTTTTTGTAATGTGAGAAACAATAGAGTAAGTAGAAGAGGGAATTTGTGAAAATTGTTCATTGTTTTAGATGATTGATTTTCACAAGTTTGGGTTGTTGTTGTTATTATAGTTTGAAATGATTGTTATTTTTGTATAATATTGAAATTTGCATGTGGGACAGTGGAGATAGGTAATGAGTTTGTTGAATGTTTGAATACTTGATGATCATGTGGGGGAGTTGAGAGTTGTAAAGAGAATAATGAATGTATTATATTGAAGAAGAAAGCCATCATAGTCAAAATTGTTATACTATGACAAATTTGTAAAAGTATTTGGAAGAAATGGATCAAGATTTAGCTAATGAGTTTGTCATTCTCTCTCTAAACTAGACATTATTTCTAATTTAAATAATTTATCTTAATTTTTTTGATATTTTTTAAAGTTATGGATTTATAAAAGATACTAGTTGAGCTTGTCTATCCAACCCAAAACAATTCATCTTTCAATTACATTAAAGTTTTTAAAATTATCAAATAGGAAAGCCAGCCATTCTATACATTTTGTTTGCAAGTTTTGAACAAAAAATTAAAGAATTTTAAAGAAATAGAAGAAAAAAAGTGACAACTTTTCTATCCATCATAAAAAAATTGGTTATTTACCTTGAATCAATAATCTTATCATATTTAATTATTTATTAAATAGTATAAATTTTGATTATTTTCAGATTATTTTACTCTAAGTGTAGTTGTATCTAATTTTGTGTTGAGTAAATAAATTTATAAAAAATAAATCATATTTTTGAAAGAAGGTTTCTATACAGAATGATAAATAAAATTTAAAAAATTTCTCTAAATTCTATTAAATTATCTTTTAATATAATTTTTTAGTTTCTCTATTTTAGGAATTATCATTACTTCAATTTTCCTTTCATCCTTCTTTTATTCTAAAATCTCTTCTTCAAACTTACATACATAAATGTAGCATTTTTGAGGTCATTGAAAAAGATATAAAATTTTGCACCAACGACAAGAGTTGAGATAGAGATATTGTTGGTAGTTGTTGCTAATTCATTGCAAATGAATTTTGTTCCACTAGATGTTAAATATGTATTTTTAATGATTGTTTTGAGGAAGAAGTTTATGTTGAACAATCTTAAGGATTTATTGTGAAAAATGAATAAAAAATATCATTTCTTAATACACCACCCTAGTTTCTTATACACCACGTGAAATTTCGTTTTTGCCCCCTGATTCCGGATGTGCACATCCGGACGCACCGTTTTTTTAAAAAACGCTGCTTTGTTCTGGATGTGCAAATTCGGAAACATAGTATAACTTTATTTTTTTTAATTCCGGAACTGCAGATCCGGAAAATAGCATAACTTTATTTTTTTTTTAAATCGGTTTTGTCGGTTGGTCGCATACGTTAATATATCATCGCAAGTTAATATACATTCGAATGAGGGGAGCGAGAAGGGATTAGGTTTCCCGTCCATAAAAAACTTTGTTCTTCGTATCTCTTCAATAGAAAACTGTGTTGATCATTTCTCTCCAGTGTAACCACTGCTCCTGTTATCTTTCTTTGTTGATCGTCCAACACTACAGATGGACTCAATATATTTCGGAGATAAACCCTTTTCGTTATTGAAAATAAGTAATGTGGCTGGTGCGCCAGTAGCAATAATGTCATCAGAAGTTATAATAAACTCTAGGGTTGGAGTCTCTCCGTCAATATAATGGTTGTCTTCGGCATTCTGATAAAGTTAGGACTCAATATATTTCGGAGATAAACCCTTTTCGTTATTGAGAGTATTTACTAACTTACACGATACAAGAAAAGTGTTTGAATGCATAAATAACTCATTATTATTTACCATTATGGTTTTCAGGGAGTGGCGTGTGGCTTTCTATAAATCAACTGGGTTTAAGCCTAAAAGGATTATATTTTCCAGGTTTGAAGATTGTAGGACAAATCAAGATCAACAGTAAAACATTACTTCTTTGACGTTATCCAAGATAAATGACATTGAAACAGTATAATATATACATATACATCAATATACATCAGTATGTATCATTTAGAAAAAACCAACGCGAACTTGTAAAATATAATCCTTTTAGGCTTAAACCCAGTTGATTTATAGAAAGCCACACGGCACTCCCTAAATTATCCTATCATGAGGAATACACAAATCTAACAAAATTATCTTATCATTCCAGCGGACCGATTTCCCTTCTAAGGATCCACTGTTATTTTAAAGAGATCTTGAATTATCTCCTCGCAATGAACCTGAGAAGAAACAATTCTTCTGTATCTTGTGACCCAAAGTCAGTCCATTGGTTCTGCAAGTGGTAATAGGATTACCACCAACTTTGTGTCGACTCTGGTGCCATTTATCTTGGATAACGTCAAAGAAGTAATGTTTTACAATTGATCTTGATTTGTCCTACAATCTTCGAGGATAGATTTGGGAGTTTGGATAACGTCAAAGAAGAAATGTTTTACTGTTGATCTTGATTTGTCATACAATCTTCGAGGATAGAATTGGGAGTTCGGATAACGTCAAAGAAGAAATGTTTTACTGTTGATCTTGATTTGTCATACAATCTTCGAGGATAGATTTGGGAGTTCGGATAACGTCAAAGAAGTAATGTTTTACTGTTGATCTTGATTTGCCCTACAATCTTCGAGGATAGATTTGGGATAACGTCAAATAAGTAATGTTTTACTGTTGATCGTTACTCTTTTAAAATACATATTATTATTATTTCTTAAAATAAACATATTATTATTATACCATTTTAAGTTTCCGCCATTTTTCCGGATGTGCACATCCGGAATAAGCGTAATTTGTCATTCCGGATTTGCACATCCGGAACAAGACAACGTTTTTTAAAAAAACGGTGCGTCCGGATGTGCACATCCGGAACTGGAGGGCAAAAAATAATTTCACGTGGTGTGTTAGAAACTAGGGTGGTGTATTAAGAAATGGTCATAAAAAATGTGTCTTGGAGCATAATAGACTCTCTATGGCATGGAACAAGCTCTAACATCATGTAACAAGAGGATTGGTGAGTTCCTAAAGAAGATTGGTTATTCCAAGTGTAAAGTTGAACATGAAATATAAATGAAATGATAGAATCAAGATAATATCAGCATGCTATATTTATATGTGGGTGATCTACTCATCAGAGGAAACAATAACTATGAGATTCAGAATCTCAAATTCAACATAAGCATTGAATTTTATATGAATGGTTTAGGAGACCTAAGTTTTTTTTGGCCTTGAATTTGCTGCAATCGTAAAAGGCTTAATAGTTAACCAGAGGAAATACATCAGTGATATAATGAAGATATTTAATAGGTTGAACTCTCAGCAAGTACTCCATTGAAAGAAAATTCAAAATTACAAAAATACGAAGATGGCAAAGTTATTGAAATCCCTTTATATAAGAAAATGGTGAGATACTTAAGGCACGCTTGCGATTCCAAACCAGATACATGTCAAAATGCAAGTATGATGAGCAGATTTATGCATAAACCAAAATTGTCACATATGCAATCAATCAAAAGGACCATGCGATATTTTAAAGGTCTAATAGATCATGTCATCTTATTTCCAAAACTTGATGGTGTAACACCCTTCTAATCCCCGCGGAAAACATGTAATAAATCAGAGTAAATAATCATGTCATTCACTTAAGGGTGTCACACATAATCATAAAACATCATCCAACACCTGTCATGCTCACTAATACTTAAATATTTCCATGTTTTTCAAAAACTTCACTTAGCATGTAGCAGCAGATTCAATTAATCATAATTGACATAAAGAAAGTTTCATGCTCATCACATTAATAAACAATACTTAGGCAATAAAAGCCAAACTTCATAATATTCAAATAAACATAAAAGCATAAGGTAGAGTACATAGTGTATCTCTAAAACATAAACCAAACGATCTCAGTGTTACATGATCAGAGCATGACTCGACCCAACATAAATAAAGACACTAAACGGCTACTCCAGCAGCTACCTCGCACTACGAGCAACTCTACTCCTCGGTACCTGAGCGATGTCGTACAAAACATCATTCCAACAGAAGGGTGAGAATTCACATCAATATTGAAATTATAAGATAATAATTAATTTAAAGGCATACAAACATAATTACAGATATTCTCACACTTCAAGTTTCATCAACAAAGTATTACTCAAGTAACCAAACAATTCACAATTTCACCAATCCAACAAATCACATACATATACATGCTTCCATATAACAAACATATATGCAATGTAACTCGATGCATGACTCAATGCAACTCATGCCATGTGGTATCAACACTTGTTATTATTTTTCGGTTTTTCCACTTAAGCCGGATCCGTCCTCTAGACCAATAACAAACAAAAACCCGTCTCCTAGGCTTTCAAACCCCACTCTAGGTTTGGGACAAGTCACTAGTTCCCACGGAACTAACAAGCTGTAACACCCCGATTTTTAACAGCGGGAGTGTATATTTTTTTTTTTGAATGCCATACATAATATTGACAACTGTCTTTTCAGGAAAATAATAAAAATGATTAATCAGAGTACGAGCTTTCGATCTAAGTCTTTTCCATACATAGGACCAGCGTAATGCCCACTAGTATAAATATTTGTCCATACACATAAAAATAAGCACTCAGTTTTAACAATAACAACAACAACAACAACAACATGGACAACCTCAAAACACGACCCTAAGCTGATCTTGAATTCCTAGCCCCAAGACATCGCATCTTACAAGCCTTCACGACACCTGGATACCTTAACTATCACAACTTCTAAACCTGGGTGGTCGTTAGCCACATCATAATAATAGTAGAGGGTCACAATCTAAAAACAACATATATGGAAGAATACACACATGCCAGCAGAACATGATATACATAACCACATGAATAAGATGACAATATGATATGCAGAGCAACATAAATGAGGTGACAGTATGATATATGTAACAGTCACAACCTTTAATTTAACACACAAATGCAATGCACAAACATCCTAAATGCAGACCTATATGAATTTGGTGGTCCCAATTCGTCGGGTACCCTCACCATGCATGAATTCCGGAATTTTACCTCTCCGCAGAGAGTTGTGATACCCCCTTGGGTCCTCACTAACCGTGCTGCCTCGCAGACACAAAAATTGCTGCCCTTGCAGACACCCGGTGTTGCCTCTCTCGCATTCACCTGACTCAATTTGATCTCAAAGGATCGATGATGGCTCAGTCACATCACCTGGTGCAGTAGAATTCCCTTCGAGATTAGGTGATGATTCAGAACCCATCACCCTGACCCGTTCGGCGCCAACTACCTACACGCAACTATGGTATGCATGAACTCACACATGCAAATGCAACAGTTTATATAAACACACTATGTATAAACACAATTCACAATCCACAATTCAGTTCATATATCTATCACAGATCATATGAACAATTCTCAGTACCAACAGGTGGCTCAGACACACCTCGTGTTGTCCTCCTCGACATACACATCAACCGCAATTCATATATTTATCACAAATCATATGAATAATTCTCATTACCAACAGGTGGCTCAGACACACCTCGTGTTGTCCTCCTCGACATACACATCAACATCAAATCATATATTTATCACAAATCATATGAATGCACATCACAAGTTTAGCATCATAGCATAAACACATATCCCCAACCGGGCACACAATCATGAATATAACCACACAACCTCAACTGGCACACAATCATTCAAACATCCCCACAAGGGCACACAGTCATGAATACAAACACACATGCATTCAATCACATATAATATCGTTAGAAAGTGCCCTTACCTGAGCAAGCTTCCAACCCAACCAACCTACGCTACATAAGATCAATTCGTCCCTCACGATGAAACCTCGTAACCGGATCCCACTGTAAACCTTTATAATACACAAATGACTTATGTTAAAACCACTCGGATATATCCTACAACAAGGCTGGGTCTTGGTCGCTAACCTACTCAATCAGGTTTTGGTTACGACACTGGTTTCTACCCTAATCGCTTTATAAAATAAATCTTTTCAAATAAGAAAGAAATTAGTTTTCCTCTTAAAAGAATAAATATCAAACTCAAGGAAAATTTTCCACAACTAATTTAAATTCCTTTACTTGAACCCATAATTGCGTCAAATTATTTTTCTCGCACTATGAATAAATTCGGCGAAACCGAAATATATAAATCACCAAAATAAGATTTTAACCCCAAAATAAAACCACCTAATATCCCATAAATACCAAATAAATAATCAAAATATTTATTTCACCAATATAAAATTTAATGATCTCCTTATATCAAAATACTTTAATCATACCATAAATAAAATTAATTAAACAAATAAAATACTAACTAATATTCCAATTTCAATAATATTCTAAATTAAAATTTAGAATAAATAATAGTTTTCCAATCACAATAAATTATTTTGGATCTAAAAATATTTCGACACAAAACTAGTTAAAAGTTTTTCTCAACGATACCAAAAATCGGCACAGATCGTACTTTAACATACTATTCCGAACATATCCGGAAAATTCCGAAAAAATAAAATAATTATCTAAAAATATATAAATAAAGATAAATAATTATACTTTCATTTAAAAAAAACCGGGATAAAAAATATCAAACGGAATGAAAATTACAAAACCGGAAGTAAAAACAGTGGGACGCCCACCATAAAAATGGGCATGGCACCCGTCACACAAAGAAATGTGGCGGAAGCCACTCAAGAACACAAATATAAAGGGTGGGTCCCGCCACCCACTTATTTCTTTATTTTATTTTTTTTCTTTCTTCTTTTTTTTTAACCATATATATAAATAAATATGTAATCTTAAATAAATAATAATAATAATCCAAATACTATATCCACAGATAAATTAAATCGGTACCAATATTTTTTCTCTAAAAAAATATAATCCGATAATTGGATAGAAAATATTTTTGCCACCCACAAAAATAATTCCTACACAAAACTGAAAACAGGAGGTATTCTATCGGTGTATAATTTATCTAATCTAACCAAGATAACTAATTAACAAAATAATAAAATAACTAACTTAGGAAAAATAAGAACTCATACCATTTATTTTTCTTCTTGCAAGCGAGAGAGAGAAAACCCAGGAAACAGAAAACTAAAACAAGTAACATTTATATATAATGTTTCAAAAGTGAATCCAAGCCATTGATTTTCTAATGAACATGATCCTTCCACCACCCCATTACTCTCTCTCTCCCACGTGCCTCATTGATTTTCTAATGAACATGATCCTTCCACCACCCCATTACTCTCTCTCTCCCACGTGCCTCATCATCACCAAATGAAAATATCATGATATTAAATTTTATGCCGCCTTACTATTCATTCTAACCCGTTAATTCGTTCGGTCTCCTCGTTCGCTCACAGACGAGTCGTAAAACATTCCCGAATAACTTTTTCCGAAAACAGAAAAATTCTACTGACATCTTCAAAATAAAACACAACATTATTTTCGACTAAATTTTTATTCCGAACAAATAAATTTTCTACGCCGCTTAGAAAAATAAAATGGGATTAAATTTTCATTTCCGGCGATAAATAAACTCCTATTTAAAATTTCCGACGACACTCGGAGTCCGTGGAAATTAAAACGACGGCTATATTTTTCTCGTTTTCTCAAAACATCAACAGAGTCACGTTTTCAGAATTTCTGATACCTTAAAAAATCTGAAATCAATTATAATCCTCGCCAATTTAAAAAGTCTGATCGATTGCCAAAAGAAACATATGGGTCAGTCTGATCCACAACCAGAAACCCTAAAAATATCGGGTATAAATAGTTTGCTACCCCAAAGTTTCGTAGAAACACCGATTAATTGATAAAACATCGCAAAATAATACAGACTAAAATATACGGGTCTTACATTACTACCCACCAAAAAGGAGTTTCGTCCTCGAAACTCGAGGTAAATGTAACAACTTACCAATTTATCTCCAACACACTCCCTAGAATGACCGCGCACCTATTGCAACCCTCTACAAAGTCACATTGACTCGGACTCTAGAAGCAACGCTAAAACCCCACACTATCTAAGCCAGCAAGAATCATTCATTCCATTCAACACAATCTTGTCTACTATCAACAACAGATTAAGGATGATCAGTTCCTCAATTTGTCAATAGGTAGGCGACAACCATGATGGTGGAATAAACCATTGTTACCAACTACAATAGTGTTCTCCTCATCTTGTTCTTAATTTTATGCAAGACACAAGGGTCCAATAATCACTTCGATGTTTCCTAAATGTTTCCTCCAAATTCCTGTTACTTCACTCTCCAAAGTGAGACACAATTTCCCCAAAACAAGTTACGGTTTCTCTCACGCTCACTTGGCTCGGAACAACCATTGAGTATCCTCCCAAAACAGTAACAACTAATACCCGAGTACAAATTCAACCTATTTCACTCCAAACAAAGTAGTCATCTAAGTAGAGAACTCCACATTTCCCCAATGTCCATAAATCCTTAATTATTCATTTAATCTCATAATGGTGATGATCCATATATGTTCAGATTCAAACTTCATTCCAAATTACAGTCTGAATTATAACATCCCAACATCCGGTTGGTGATTGAAACTTCCCTAATCTTTCTTCCACCTGCCAAACTATGCCATCTAACAATACCCAAATTTCCTTTTCACCAGTCTTACACTCTTTGGTCACCCTCTAACACAACTACCTTATTTCCAAATCATACTTATCTTACTCTCGTATGCCTTAACATTAAATGTTCCTCATCGTTAGCTATCCCCATTTGACATCCCACGTCTTTCGTATCATCCTACATCAGCTTCCAGAAATCCATTTTGTTTCTTTTTCTCTTACCCTCAAATTCCTTCTTCCTCAAAGAGCTCATCAATCAAACCATTTTTTATTGTTCCCCTATCTCATCTTCTATTGTCAAACTGTTCTCGATGTCAACCTCTGATGTTCAATAATTTCTCAGTGCATATTTTCCATTATGCTTCTCTAGTCTTCATTATAACAAGTACAACGAATCCAAGCCTTACTAGTCTCCGCCAAACATTTCCACTTCATCCTTGATCCGTCCAAATAGGAAAATGTTTAATCCTATCTACTTCCGAATATGCCCAATGCACCTTATGTGACCCAATCTAGTTGTACTTTCAACTCTTAAGCATACACTTACCACTACCCCCTTTTTTTTTTCGGTTTATGGGCGAGGTAATTCCTTGCACGAATTCTAAATCGCCCTAATCCACATCTCTAACCGTTCCTCTCACACTTTGTCTTGACACCTATTTCCCAAAACCAATCTTTTCACTCCACTTATTCGTTCATCAACGACATAAGGTACTTAGCCTTGTCCGGCCTTCCCATGTCTCACGTGGAATCTCCAACAGGCTTTTCACTTAGTAACCTCATCATCCTAATTCTGAATATAACCACCCATCTAGTCAGTAATACACTACTCATTAACCTTGTGATATCAAAATTTCCAACCGCAGGATTATTCTCTTACCACTTATACCGCTTCTTAAATATCAACTTTACGTCCGAGCGCAGCCCCATCATCTATAGCGTACACTCTTGAGGAAATGCTTAGTATCCTTCCCATTTCCATTTGGGCCATATCCTTGGTAGTTCTTCCTAAGCAACGAGGTAGTCAACCTTCTTATTAAAAAATCTGTGTTACCTGAGCACTTTCTTGCTTGCATACCACCTTATTCTTCCTTTGTAACCACCTTTACGATACTGCAACTCCAAAGTCCCTTATACTAGATCCTCTTATAACATCTAGGAGTTTCCAACTTCAAAAATCTTAGCAACCAAACGCCTATAGTCGTTTCCCAACCTACCATGACCTCTATCTTGTCAACTTCAACCCACATCTTTACTCTCCTTCACCCAATCTAAATATCCTTGTCCCAAATCAATGTTCATCTTATCCAACCTACTCTTTGTTGTTCTATCTATCTTCAATTGCTTATGACTATCCAATGGTCATAATATCCTTCTATAACACCAACCAATCCTTTGTGCATACGCTCTTGCTCAAAAAGTCTGGCACATCTACCCACTCATCGGGTTCTTATTCACTTCTAACCTTTACTAAGGTATCAACCAACATTATCACCCTACGATCTAACACTCTACAAGAATCATCCTTCCAAAACAGACATATCTTACTCCTCCATTTAGTCACTGAGCACTTATCTCAAGTCTTAACGCTTGACTTTTAAAGAGCAACTACCCAATCAAAATTTCTTTGCTAACTTTTCTTTATTCTCAGGTTCGATCCCTAAATCCAAATCTAAACTTTGATCTTCACGAAATCCATATACTTGTTACAGCATATAACTCCATTCGTTAATTCTTCATACATGGCTCTGTGTCCTTCCAGATATTAACTTTCAGCGTCTTATCACTCTTCTAACAACCCATTGTCTACCCGCGGTATAATATTTCTAGCAAAACCATGTCACCCATACTTGAATTGCTTTAGCACTTCCCTACTCTACTCATATAATTTCTTAGATCTATGGTTTTACTTCTACCTTTTCCTCCTATAAACCGTAATACTCATTCTCTCCCAACCTCCTACTTCTAATTTTTGAAGACAACTCCACTGATGATCACTTTTACTAAAACTTATCCATGTGATACTTGGTTTCCTTCCTTTAACATCACATGATTCATCCTTACGGTATTTAGTCACATATCTAACCTAGCTTAAGAAACCAAGTTAAACCCTCAAGCACCTACCAATCATATAACCTTCCTCCAACTTTCCTAGATTTCGGCCACTTTCAACGTGCAACCCGCTTTCTTTCTAGAGAAGATGTCCCATTAATCTCCATGTATAGTAATTGTCTCCAAACGACATCTCTAACTGCTCTTTGATTCCAAAGAAATATTACCTTCTTCATAGTCCATAAACTTCATCTCATCTCATTCGGAACTCACCAGAATGAACATCCAATCATTTTTCTCTCAAAAGGTCCTCCAAATCAAGTCCTTACTTACAATCCTGTGAAACCTTGACTTCCATTCATCCCTACTCAACACCTCGGAGTGATAAGAACAAACAAAACCTCTCATCCATAACATTACTGCAGAAAACCTTATAGTTCTTACTCGATTCAATCTCACCACCTCTAGCTCACTACCTCTAAAGAAAACAGAGACACATGTCGACCAACGTCGACAAATGCTCAAGGGGTTTAACTATGCTTCTTACTGAAGTATTATGGGAGACCTCAACTTCAGTTAAGAAACAAACGATTACCTAAACACATAACCTGCTGGACCCAAGACACAAACCACATAACACATAGGACTCCACACATTTACTCCCACTAAACCCGACACTTGATCAGCTTAGGACACCCGACTCACAACCCCATGAAAATCTTAGACCAAAGCTCTGATACCACAATGTAACACCCCGATTTTTAACAGCGGGAGTGTATATTTTTTTTTTTTAATGCCATACATAATATTGACAACTGTCTTTTCAGGAAAATAATAAAAATGATTAATCAGAGTACGAGCTTTCGATCTAAGTCTTTTCCATACATAGGACCAGCGTAATGCCCACTAGTATAAATATTTGTCCATACACATAAAAATAAGCACTCAGCTTTAACAATAACAACAACAACAACATGGACAACCTCAAAACACGGCCCTAAGTTGATCTTGAATTCCTAGCCCCAAGACATCGCATCTTACAAGCCTTCACGACACCTGGATACCTTAACTATCACAACTTCTAAACCTGGGTGGTCGTTAGCCACATCATAATAATAGTAGAGGGTCACAATCTAAAAACAGCATATATGGAAGAATACACACATGTCAGCAGAACATGATATACATAACCACATGAATAAGATGACAATATGATATGCAGAGCAACATAAATGAGGTGACAGTATGATATATGTAACAATCACAACCTTTAATTTAACACACAAATGCAATGCACAAATATCCTAAATGCAGACCTATATGAATTTGGTGGTCCCAATTCGTCGGGTACCCTCACCATGCATGAATTCCGGAATTTTACCTCTCCGCAGAGAGTTGTGATACCCCCTTGGGTCCTCACTAACCGTGCTGCCTCGCAGACACAAAAATTGCTGCCCTTGCAGACACCCGGTGTTGCCTCTCTCGCATTCACCTGACTCAATTTGATCTCAAAGGATCGATGATGGCTCAGTCACATCACCTGGTGCAGTAGAATTCCCTTCGAGATTAGGTGATGATTCAGAACCCATCACCCTGACCCGTTCGGCGCCAACTACCTACACGCAACTATGGTATGCATGAACTCACACATGCAAATGCAATAGTTTATATAAACACACTATGTATAAACACAATTCACAATCCACAATTCAGTTCATATATCTATCACAGATCATATGAACAATTCTCAGTACCAACAGGTGGCTCAGACACACCTCGTGTTGTACTCCTCGATATACACATCAACCGCAATTCATATATTTATCACAAATCATATGAATAATTCTCATTACCAATAGGTGGCTCAGACACACCTCGTGTTGTCTTCCTCGACATACACATCAACAGCAAATCATATATTTATCACAAATCATATGAATGCACATCACAAGTTTAGCATCATAGCATAAACACATATCCCCAACCGGGCACACAATCATGAATATAACCACACAACCTCAACTGGCACACAATCATTCAAACATCCCCACAAGGGCACACAGTCATGAATACAAACACACATGCATTCAATCACATATAATATCGTTAGAAAGTGCCCTTACCTGAGCAAGCTTCCAACCCAACCAACCTACGCTACATAAGATCAATTCGTCCCTCACGATGAAACCTCGTAACCGGATCCCACTGTAAACCTTTATAATACACAAAGGACTTATGTTAAAACCACTCGGATATATCCTACAACAAGGCTGGGTCTTGGTCGCTAACCTACTCAATCAGGTTTTGGTTACGACACTAGTTTCTACCCTAATCGCTTTATAAAATAAATCTTTTCAAATAAGAAAGAAATTAGTTTTCCTCTTAAAAGAATAAATATCAAACTCAAGGAAAATTTTCCACAACTAATTTAAATTCCTTTACTTGAACCCATAATTGCGTCAAATTATTTTTCTCGCACTATGAATAAATTCGGCGAAACCGAAATATATAAATCACCAAAATAAGATTTTAATCCCAAAATAAAACCACCTAATATCCCATAAATACCAAATAAATAACCAAAATATTTATTTCACCAATATAAAATTTAATGATCTCCTTGTATCAAAATACTTTAATCATACCATAAATAAAATTAATTAAACAAATAAAATACTAACTAATATTCCAATTTCAATAATATTCTAGATTAAAATTTAGAATAAATAATAGTTTTCCAATCACAATAAATTATTTTGGATCTAAAAATATTTCGACACAAAACTAGTTAACAGTTTTTCTCAACGATACCAAAAATTGGCACAGATCGTACTTTAACATACTATTCCGAACGTATCCGGAAAATTCCGAAAAAATAAAATAATTATCTAAATATATATAAATAAAGATAAATAATTATACTTTCAGTTAAAAAAAACCGGGATAAAAAATATCAAACGGAATGAAAATTACGAGACCAGAAATAAAAACAGTGGGACGCCCACCATAGAAATGGGCATGGCGCCCGTCACACAATGAAATGTGGCGGAAGCCACTGAAGAACACAAATATAAAGGGTGGGTCCCACCACCCACTTATTTCTTTATTTTTATTTTTTTTCTTTCTTCTTTTTTTTTTTAACCATATATATAAATAAATATGTAATCTTAAATAAATAATAATAATTCAAATAATATATTCACAGATAAATTAAATCGGTATCAATATTTTTTCTCTAAAAAAATATAATCCGTTAATCGGATAGAAAATATTTTTGCCACCCACAAAAATAATTCATACACAAAACTGAAAACAGGGGGTATTCTATCGGTGTATAATTTATCTAATCTAACCAAGATAACTAATTAACAAAATAATAAAATAACTAACTTAGGAAAAATAAGAACTCATACCATTTATTTTTCTTCTTGCAAGCGAGAGAGAGAAAACCCAGGAAACAGAAAACTAAAACAAGTAACATTTATATATAATGTTTCAAAAGTGAATCCAAGCCATTGATTTTCTAATGAACATGATCCTTCCACCACCCCATTACTCTCTCTCTCCCACGTGCCTCATCATCACCAAATGAAAATATCATGATATTAAATTTTATGCCGCCTTACTATTCATTCTAACCCGTTAATTCGTTCGGTCTCCTCGTTCGCTCACAGACAAGTCGTAAAACACTCCCGAATAACTTTTTCCGAAAACAGAAAAATTCTACTGACATCTTCAAAATAAAACACAACATTATTTTCGACTAAATTTTTATTCCGAACAAATAAATTTTCTACGCCGCTTAGAAAAATAAAATGGGATTAAATTTTCATTTCCGGCGATAAATAAACTCCTATTTAAAATTTCCGACGACACTCGGAGTCCGTGGAAATTAAAACGACGGCTATATTTTTCTCGTTTTCTCAAAACATCAACAGAGTCACGTTTTCAGAATTTCCGATACCTTAAAAATATCTGAAATCAATTATAATCCTCGCCAATTTAAAAAGTCTGATCGATTGCCAAAAGAAACATATGGGCCAGTCTGATCCACAACCGGAATATCGGGTATAAATAGTTTGCTACCCCAAAGTTTCGTAGAAACACCGATTAATTGATAAAACATCGCAAAATAATACAGACTAAAATATACGGGTCTTACATTACTACCCACCAAAAAGGAGTTTCGTCCTCGAAACTCGAGGTAAATGTAACAACTTACCAATTTATCTCCAACACACTCCCTAGAACGACCGCGCACCTATTGCAACCCTCTACAAAGTCACATTGACTCGGACTCTAGACGCAACGCTAAAACCCCACACTATCTAAGCCGGCAAGAATCATTCATTCCATTCAACACAATCTTGTCTACTATCAACAACAGATTAAGGATGATCAGTTCCTCAATTTGTCAATAGGTAGGCGACAACCATGATGGTGGAATAAACCATCGTTACCAACTTCAATAGTGTTCTCCTCATCTTGTTCTTAATTTTATGCAAGACACAAGGGTCCAATAATCACTTCGATGTTTCCTAAATGTTTCCTCCAAATTCCTGTTACTTCACTCTCCAAAGTGAGACACAATTTCCCCAAAACAAGTTACGGTTTCTCTCACGCTCACTTGGCTCGGAACAACCATTGAGTATCCTCCCAAAACAGTAACAGCTAATACCCGAGTACAAATTCAACCTATTTCACTCCAAACGAAGTAGTCATCTAAGTAGAGGACTCCACATTTCCCCAATGTCCATAAATCCTTAATTATTCCTTTAATCTCATAATGGTGATGATCCGTATATGTTCAGATTCAAACTTCATTCCAAATTATAATCTGAATTATAACATCCCAACATCTGGTTGGTGATTGAAACTTCCCTAATCTTTCTTCCACCTGTCAAACTATGCCATCTAACAATACCCAAATTTCCTTTTCACCAGTCTTACACTCTTTGGTCACCCTCTAACACAACTACCTTATTTCCAAATCATACTTAGCTTACTCTCGTATGCCTTAACATTAAATGTTCCTCATCGTTAGTTATCCCCATTTGACATCCCACGTCTTTCGTATCATCCTACATCAGCTTCCAGAAATCCATTTTGTTTCTTTTTCTCTTACCCTCAAATTCCTTCTTCCTCAAAGAGCTCATCAATCAAACCATTTTTTATTGTTCCCCTATCTCATCTTCTATTGTCAAACTGTTCTCGATGTCAACCTCTGATGTTCAATAATTTCTCAGTGCATATTTTCCATTATGCTTCTCTAGTCTTCATTATAACAAGTACAACGAATCCAAGCCTTACTAGTCTCCGCCAAACATTTCCACTTCATCCTTGATCCATCCAAATAGGCAAATGTTTAATCCTATCTACTTCCGAATATGCCCAATGCACCTTATGTGACCCAATCTAGTTGTACCTTCAACTCTTAAGCATACACTTACCACTACCCTTTTTTTTTCCGGTTTATGGGCGAGGTAATTCCTTGCACGAATTCTAAATCGCCCTAATCCACATCTCTAACTGTTCCTCCCACACTTTGTCCTGACACCTATTTCCCAAAACCAATCTTTTCACTCCACTTATTCGTTCATCAACGACATAAGGTACTTAGCCTTGTCTAGACTTCCCATGTCTCACGTGGAATCTCCAACAGGCTTTTCACTTAGTAACCTCATCATCCTAATTCTGAATATAACCACCCATCTAGTCACTAATACACTACTCATTAACCTTGTGATATCAAAATTTCCAACCGCAGGATTATTCTCTTACCACTTATACCGCTTCTTAAATATCAACTTTACGTCCGAGCGCAACCCAATCATCTATAGCATACATTCTTGAGGAAATGCTTAGTATCCTTCCCATTTCCATTTGGGCCATATCCTTGGTAGTCCTTCCTAAGCAACGAGGTAGTCAACCTTCTTATTAAAAAATCTGTGTTACCTGAGCACTTTCTTGCTTGCATACCACCTTATTCTTCCTTTGTAACCACCTTTACGATACTGCAACTCCAAAGTCCCTTATACTAGATCCTCTTATAACATCTAGGAGTTTCCAACTTCAAAAATCTTAGCAACCAAACGCCTATAGTCGTTTCCCAACCTACCATGACCTCTATCTTGTCAACTTCAACCCATATCTTTACTCTCCTTCACCCAATCTAAATATCCTTGTTCCAAATCAATGTTCGTCCTATCCAACCTACTATTTGTTGTTCTATCTATCTTCAATTGCTTATGACTATCCAATGGCCATAATATCCTTCTATAACACCAACCAATCCTTTGTGCATACGCTCTTGCTCAAAAAGTCTGGCACATCTACCCACTCATCGGGTTCTTATTCACTTCTAACCTTTACTAAGGTATCAACCAACATTATCACCCTACGATCTAACACTCTACAAGAATCATCCTTCCAAAACAGACATATCTTACTCCTCCATTTAGTCACTGAGCACTTATCTCAAGTCTTAACGCTTGACTTTTCAAGAGCAACTACCCAATCAAAATTTCTTTGCTAACTTTTCTTTATTCTCAGGTTCGATCCCTAAATCCAAATCTAAACTTTGATCTTCACGAAATCCATATACTTGTTACAGCATATAACTCCATTCATTAATTCTTCATACATGGCTCTGTGTCCTTCCAGATATTAACTTTCAGCGTCTTATCACTCTTCTAACAACCCATTGTCTACCCGCGGTATGATATTTCTAGCAAAACCATGTCACCCATACTTGAATTGCTTTAGCACTTCCCTACTCTACTCATATAATTTCTTAGATCCGTGGTGTTACTTCTACCTTTTCCTCCTATAAACCGTAATACTCATTCTCTCCCAACCTCCTACTTCTAATTTTTGAAGACAACTCCACTGATGATCACTTTTACTAAAACTTATCCATGTGATACTTGGTTTCCTTCCTTTAACATCACATGATTCATCCTTACGGTATTTAGTCACATATCTAACCTAGCTTAAGAAACCAAATTAAACCCTCAAGCACCTACCAATCATATAACCTTCCTCCAACTTTCCTAGGTTTCAGCCACTTTCAACGTGCAACCCGCTTTCTTTCTAGAGAAGATGTCCCATTAATCTCCATGTATAGTAATTGTCTCCAAACGACATCTCTAACTGCTCTTTGATTCCAAAGAAATATTACCTTCTTCATAGTCCATAAACTTCATCTCATCTCATTCGGAACTCACCAGAATGAACATCCAATCATTTTTCTCTCAAAAGGTCCTCCAAATCAAGTCCTTACTTACAATCCTGTGAAACCTTGACTTCCATTCATCCCTACTCAACACCTCGGAGTGATAAGAACAAACAAAACCTCTCATCCATAACATTACTGCAGAAAACCTTATAGTTCTTACTCGATTCAATCTCACCACCTCTAGCTCACTACCTCTAAAGAAAACGGAGACACATGTCGACCAACGTCGACAAATGCTCAAGGGGTTTAACTATGCTTCTTACTGAAGTATTATGGGAGACCACAACTTCAGTTAAGAAATAAACGATTACCTAAACACATAACTTGCTGGACCCAAGACACAAACCACATAACACATAGGACTCCACACATTTACTCCCACTAAACCCGACACTTGATCAGCTTAGGACACCCGACTCACAACCCCATGAAAATCTTAGACCAAAGCTCTGATACCATAATGTAACACCCCGATTTTTAACAGCGGGAGTGTATATATTTTTTTTTTGAATGCCATACATAATATTGACAACTGTCTTTTCAGGAAAATAATAAAAATGATTAATCAGAGTACGAGCTTTCGATCTAAGTCTTTTCCATACATAGGACCAGCGTAATGCCCACTAGTATAAATATTTGTCCATACACATAAAAATAAGCACTCAGCTTTAACAATAACAACAACAACAACATGGACAACCTCAAAACACGACCCTAAGCTGATCTTGAATTCCTAGCCCCAAGACATCGCATCTTACAAGCCTTCACGACACCTGGATACCTTAACTATCACAACTTCTAAACCTGGGTGGTCGTTAGCCACATCATAATAATAGTAGAGGGTCACAATCTAAAAACAGCATATATGGAAGAATACACACATGCCAGCAGAACATGATATACATAACCACATGAATAAGATGACAATATGATATGCAGAGCAACATAAATGAGGTGACAGTATGATATATGTAACAATCACAACCTTTAATTTAACACACAAATGCAATGCACAAATATCCTAAATGCAGACCTATATGAATTTGGTGGTCCCAATTCGTCGGGTACCCTCACCATGCATGAATTCCGGAATTTTACCTCTCCGCAGAGAGTCGTGATACCCCCTTGGGTCCTCACTAACCGTGCTGCCTCGCAGACACAAAAAGTGCTGCCCTTACAGACACCCGGTGTTGCCTCTCTCGCATTCACCTGACTCAATTTGATCTCAAAGGATCGATGATGGCTCAGTCACATCACCTGGTGCAGTAGAATTCCCTTCGGGATTAGGTGATGATTTAGAACCCATCACCCTGGCCCGTTCGGCACCAACTACCTACAGGCAACTATGGTATGCATGAACTCACACATGCAAATGCAACAGTTTATATAAACACACTATGTATAAACACAATTCACAATCCACAATTCAGTTCATATATCTATCACATATCATATGAATAATTCTCAGTACCAACAGGTGGCTCAGACACACCTCGTGTTGTCCTCCTCGACATACACATCAACCGCAATTCATATATTTATCACAAATCATATGAATAATTCTCATTACCAACAGGTGGCTCAGACACACCTCGTGTTGTCCTCCTCGACATACACATCAACAACAAATCATATATTTATCACAAATCATATGAATGCACATCACAAGTTTAGCATCATAGCATAAACACACATCCCCAACCAGGCACACAATCATGAATATAACCACACAACCTCAACTGGCACACAATCATTCAAACATCCCCATAAGGGCACACAGTCATGAATACAAACACACATGCATTCAATCACATATAATATCGTTAGAAAGTGCCCTTACCTGAGCAAGCTTCCAACCCAACCAACTTACGCTACATAAGATCAATTCGTCCCTCACGATGAAACCTCGTAACCGGATCCCACTGTAAACCTTTATAATACACAAAGGACTTATGTTAAAACCACTCGGATATATCCTACAACAAGGTTGGGTCTTGGTCGCTAACCTACTCAATCAGGTTTTGGTTACGACACTGGTTTCTACCCTAATCGCTTTATAAAATAAATCTTTTCAAATAAGAAAGAAATTAGTTTTCCTCTTAAAAGAATAAATATCAAACTCAAGGAAAATTTTTCACAACTAATTTAAATTCCTTTACTTGAACCCATAATTGCGTCAAATTATTTTTCTCGCACTATGAACAAATTCGATGAAACTGAAATATATAAATCACCAAAATAAGATTTTAACCCCAAAATAAAACCACCTAATGTCCCATAAATACCAAATAAATAACCAAAATATTTATTTCACCAATATAAAATTTAATGATCTCCTTGTATCAAAATACTTTAATCATACCATAAATAAAATTAATTAAACAAATAAAATACTAACTAATATTCCAATTTCAATAATATTCTAAATTAAAATTTAGAATAAATAATAGTTTTCCAATCACAATAAATTATTTTGGATCTAAAAATATTTCGACACAAAACTAGTTAACAGTTTTTCTCAACGGTTCCAAAAATCGGCACAGATCGTACTTTAACATACTATTCCGAACGTATCCGGAAAATTCCGAAAAAATAAAATAATTATCTAAAAATATATAAATAATGATAAATAATTATACTTTCAGTTAAAAAAAACTGGGATAAAAAATATCAAACGGAATGAAAATTACAAGATCGGAAGTAAAAACAGTAGAACGCCCACCATAGAAATGGGCATGGCGCCCGTCACACAAAGAAATGTGGCGGAAGCCACTCAAGAACACAAATATAAAGGGTGGGTCCTGCCACCCACTTATTTCTTTATTTTTTTTTTTTTCTTTCTTCTTTTTTTTTTTAATCATATATATAAATAAATATGTAATCTTAAATAAATAATAATAATAATCTAAATAATATACCCACAGTTAAATTAAATCGGTACCAATATTTTTTCTCTAAAAAAATATAATCCGATAATCGGATAGAAAATATTTTTGCCACCCACAAAAATAATTCCTACACAAAACTGAAAACAGGGGGTATTCTATCGGTGTATAATTTATCTAATCTAACCAAGATAACTAATTAACAAAATAATAAAATAACTAACTTAGGAAAAATAAGAACTCATACCATTTATTTTTCTTCTTGCAAGCGAGAGAGAGAAAACCCAGGAAACAGAAAACTAAAACAAGTAACATTTATATATAATGTTTCAAAAGTGAATCCAAGCCATTGATTTTCTAATGAACATGATCCTTCCACCACCCCATTACTCTCTCTCTCCCATGTGCCTCATCATCACCAAATGAAAATATCATGATATTAAATTTTATGCCGCCTTACTATTCATTCTAACCCGTTAATTCGTTCGGTCTCCTCATTCGCTCACAGACGAGTCGTAAAACACTCCCGAATAACTTTTTCCGAAAACAGAAAAATTCTACTGACATCTTCAAAATAAAACACAACATTATTTTCGACTAAATTTTTATTCCGAACAAATAAATTTTCTACGCCGCTTAGAAAAATAAAATGGGATTAAATTTTCATTTCCGGCGATAAATAAACTCCTATTTAAAATTTCTGACGACACTCGGAGTCCGTGGAAATTAAAACGACGGCTATATTTTTCTCGTTTTCTCAAAACATCAACAGAGTCACGTTTTCAGAATTTCCGATACCTTAAAAATATCTGAAATCAATTATAATCCTCGCCAATTTAAAAAGTCTGATCGATTGCCAAAAGAAACATATGGGTCAGTCTGATCCACAACCGGAAACCCTAAAAATATCGGGTATAAATAGTTTGCTACCCCAAAGTTTCGTAGAAACACCGATTAATTGATAAAACATCGCAAAATAATACAGACTAAAATATACGGGTCTTACACAAGCATTGCCTCTTGACACAAATGATCTGTATGCAATCAACAACCATATGCAATTTAGATCATTCCCTAATCATAATATCATGCATATCTCAATTAATTCATCACACTTGAATTATCACACAATTGCACACTCAAACACATTTTCATAATTAAAGTATTCATACTTCAAACGTCATCACCACAATCAACAATTAATACACAAGGATCGGCTCGATCCAATCACAACTCACAAACACAATTACCGATTAAATATAGACTAATTAATCAATCATTAACAATTAAATCCAATATTCAATAATATTCCACTATTCAATAAATATTAATCAATATTTAAACAAACAATTAATATTTAAATAGATAATTAATATTTAGATAAATAACCAATATTAAATGAATAATTAATATTTAATTAAATAGTCCATATCTAGATATATATAATCAATTTGATACCCAATAAAAGAGATGGATAAATTAATTATCCTCAATAATTAACCCAATGTTTGTTTCTTCACTAAAATAAAATACAATGATAATAATTAAATATAGAATTATTATTAAATGGCTTGGAATTAAATAGAAGTGTAAGGTATTACTTTTAAATTCAGTAAATCTAGTACTGGGGATGCGCTGCATTTAATGAATATATATCCAATCATTTTCTCATTTCTAGTATCACTTTTACTAAATACACCCTCCGGTCACTACTGAATAAATGATGTATCTAGACAATATTATATATCAGATACATCAAATATTTAATGAATCTAAAAAGTTTTTTGTTGCTTATAATAGTGACGAGAGGGTATAGAATTGTTCCTACTCATGATACTCAATATATCATAGTCCCTGCGCATGAATAATTAGGGAAAGTGAATTCACAATTTTCATTTCCAATTAATTAGAGGTGGGCCACTTAATACATTGATGCACCTATTAAATAACTAGAAGGGATATTCCCTATTAATCCCAGCGTAAGAAAAGAGGTGGAGGGCTACTAGAATTAAACCATGACATTATTATATATCCTATATACTACTCATGTTATAATATTATATCACTGTAGTCCCTCATTTCCAATTAATATATAATGTTAACGAGCCACTTGAAAGAACAAAGTACTATTACAACCACCTACCAATAATTTCCTGCGCATGATTTATGGATAAGGGGGCTACTCACAACAACCTCATTCCAACTAATATATTATATATACATCAGTAGTCATATGTTTCATACTACCAATATACTCCCTCCGTCCCAAATTATAAGACATTTTGAATTTTTTATACAAATTAAGAAACTTAATTATTACTTTATAGGAAAGACAAATTATGTATAACTTTACAGTAATGCCCCTCATAATTATATAGGAGAGAGAAATTAAAAGAGTTGAAAGAATAAATAATAATAAATATTTGAGGGTATATTGGAAAAGATGTCATTTATATTGCATTGGAAATGTAAAGTGCCTTATAATTTGGAACAATTTTTTTTAATAAAATGACTTATAATTTAGGACGGAAGGAGTATATTTTTTCCTAATTCCACTAAATGCACAAAACATCTTCAATATCCAAAATGTATAAAAACTTGCGCTAGAACATTAAGAGTTGTTGCACAGTAATAAATTTCCAGCACGGTAACCACACTACCACATTCAGTTTCTATTACATCAAGAACAACACGCTACAGGAATAGTAATGAATAATTTCAAGTTCTCAATGGGGTACCCAAATATTAAATGAGTCTACCAAGTATCAATTCCAAAACACATAAAAACTAATATATTTCAGAAATTAATATTAAACCTATTAACTTCAATCTCATAGAAAAATTTTGGGAATTTAAATCTAACCCTATTTTTACCCAATAATTCCAATAATGAGTAAAAACTCACCCTTACCTTGGATTTTCTTAATGAATTTGTTCTTTGTTCATGAGTTTCTCTTCTCTTCTCTTTTTTCTCTTCTTCTCTTCTACTCTTTCACTTTTCCAATTTTCCCTACTAACTTTCTTTCTCTAAAACCCTAACTTGTCTTAACCAAGTGGGCCTAACTTAACTCATTACACTTAATATTAACACACCACCTTAAGCCCAACCAATCTCTAGTAAATTTATAAAATTCTATCAAATAGAATAATTAAATAAGTTACTTAATTCTAATAATCTAATTAAATTAAATAATTAGATAAATCTAACAATTCAATTATTATCAAATAATTCAATAAATCACACATTTCAATTTAATCAATTAAATCAATTCATTCACATAAATTAAATAAACTAATTAATTTATATAAACTCAATAAATTATATAAATAAAAAAAATCATATAAATTCACTAAATCAAATAATTCACTTAATTCAAATAATTCATTTAAATTAGATAAATCACATAAATCAATTAATTCATAAAATCACTCAATTAATTAATATAAATAATTAATTACTAAAAATTGGGGTGTTACAACCCTTCCCCACTTAAAAGATTTTCGCCCTAAAAAATTATCTCAAACGAATAACTCGGGATAAGACTCCCTCATCTGACTCTCAAGCTCCCAAGTCACGTTTCCACCGGCCGGTCCTCCCCAAGCGACCTTCATCAAAGCGATCTCTTTACGTAGAAGTTGCTTCAACTCTCGATCCTCAATCTGCATATGTGATGTCTCCACATTCACGTTATCTCTCACCTGTACACCATCCACTTGGACTACATGAGATGGATCCGTAATGTATTTCCTCAATTGAGATACATGGAACACGTCATGGAGATTAGCAAGTGACGACGGCAAAGCAATCTGATAGGCTACCTCTCCTATCCTCTGCAAGATCTGATAAGGACAAATGAAACGCGGTGTCAACTTACGCAACTTCAACGCACTACCAACACCAGTTACATGAGTAACTCGAAGAAACACATGATCTCCTTCTTGAAACTCAAGTGTTTTCCTCCTCTTGTCATGATAACTCTTCTGACGACTCTGAGAAATCTTCATCTTCTCCTGAATCATCTTAATCTTCTCAGTAGTCTGTTGGACTATCTCGGGTCCAACCACAACACTCTCCCCCGACTCATACCAACACAACAGCGTCCTACACCGCCTACCATACAATGCCTCAAACGGTGTCATACCAATACTCGAATGAAAGTTGTTGTAGGTAAACTCAATCAAAGGCAAGTAGATATCCCAAGCTCCTCCTTTCTCCAACACACAAGCTCTCAAAAGATCCTCAAGTGACTGAATCGTCCTCTCAATGTAACTTCGTACCCAAGGCACATTGCAAACTCTCCAAAAATCTCGAAGTGAATCTTGGATCTCTATCTGACACAATGCTAGATAGAATACCATGTAAACTGACAATCCTCTCAATGTACAGCTTTACCGATCTCTCCAACGGGTAATCCATTCGTATAGGAATAAAGTGAGCAGATTTTGTCAATCTGTCCGCAATAACCCAAATAGCTTCACAGTTACTCGGTGTTCTAGGTAAACCAGACACAAAATCCATAGATATGCTATCCCATTTCCACTCAGGAATAGATAACAGTTGCATCAAACCCAACAGTTTTTGATGCTCAATCTTCGACTTCTGGCAAGTCAAACAAGAATACAAAAATTCGGCAATATCCTTCTTCATACGAGGCCACCAAAATACTTTCCTCAAATCTTGATACATCTTGGTAGCACCGAGATGAATACTCAATCCACTACGATGCCCTTCCTCAAGAATACTCTTCTTCAGTTCAACAACATCCGAAACACAAACTCTATCACGACATCTCATGATACCATTCTCATCAATCTGAAAATCACCACCTTGACCTTTATTGATCAAAGTCAACCAATCAACTAAACTCAAATCAGATTTCTGACCTTCTCGAATCTCATCAAGAATGCCACTAGTAAGCTTCAACATACCAAGCTTAACTCCATAAGAAGTCTTATCACAAACCAAACTCATATCACGGAATTGTTCAATCATTTCCAACTCTTTTACCATCTTCATTGACATATGCAAAGATTTCCTACTCAATGCATCAGCTACCACGTTTGCTTTACCCGGATGGTAATTCAAACCAAAATCATAATCTTTCAAAAGTTCCAACCATCTCCTTTGCCTCGCATTCAAGTCTTTCTGGTCAAAGAGATACTTCAAACTCTTATGATCACTATACACCTCAAATCTCGTGCTAAACAAATAATGCCTCCAAAGTTTCAACACAAACACAACAGTGGCCAACTCTAAGTCATGCGTCGGATAATTCCTCTCACGCACTTTAAGTTGCCTTGAAGCATAAGCTACAACTTGCCGATTTTGCATCAACACACCTCCCAAACTCATCAAAGAAGCATCACAATACACAACAAATGGTTCTGACGGATTCGGTAAAATCAAAACAGGAGTTATCGTCAATCTTCTCTTAAGCTCTTGAAAACTTTCCTCACATTTTGCATCCCAAATAAAAGCTTGACCTTTTCTAGTCAACTGCATCAACGGCAACGATAACTTAGCAAATCCTTCAATAAATTTCTGATAGTAACCTGCCAAACCCATAAAACTTATAATCTAAAAAATTGATTTCGGAGCTTCCCATTGTGATACAGCTTCAACCTTCGACGGATCAACTACAATAACTCTACTCAAAATCACATGTCCAAGAAAACTCACTTCCTTTAACCAAAACTCGCACTTAGAAAGTTTAGCATACAACTGCTTCTCTTTCAACACAGATAACACATTCTTCAGATGCTCGGCATGATCTTCTTCGCTCTTCGAATAGATCAAAATATCATCAATGAACACAACCACAAACTTATCCAAATAAGGATAGAAAATCCTGCTCATATACTCCATAAATACACCTGGTGCATTAGTCACACCAAATGGCCTCACAGAATACTCATAATGTCCATACCTTGTTCTAAAAACAGTCTTCTGAATATCTTCAGCCTTCACACGAATCTGATGATACCCAGATCTCAAATCTATCTTACTGAACACACTTGCGCCAACCAATTGATCCATTAAATCATCAATCCTCGGAAGTGGATACTTATTCTTGATAGTCACCTTGTTCAATTGTCTATAGTCAACACAAAGTCTCATAGAACCTTCTTTCTTCTTATCTGGTGCACCCCTCGGTGACACACTCGGACAAATAAACCTCTTCTCAAGTAAATCTTCAAGTTGACTCTTCAACTCTTTCAACTCCGATGCGGACATACGATATGGAGTCATGATACCAGACTAGTCCCAGGAACTAAGTCGATCGAAAACTCCAGTTCACGTTTCGGCAATAAATCACTTATCTCATCAGGAAAAACTTCTGGAAACTCACGAACAATTGGTAAAGCATCAATTGCTCCACTTTCACCAATGCTCAAAGTTGCCATCAACATAAACACCTTGGCACCATCTTGCACTGACTCATTCACTTGCTTAGCAGACATAAACAAGTCTCCTTCATTCTCAAGTTCAAGAAAAATAACCGTTTTATCAAAACAGTTAATATAAACATGATTGAATTCCAACCAATTCATCCCAAGAATAACATCAAGTTGATCTAAGTGAAAACACACTAAATCAACCCCAAAGTCTTTACCAAAATACTCAACGGACAATTCAAACACACACATATGGGGTAGTTACTGAACCCATGGCAGGAGTATCAATAACCATACCACCACTCATAACATATAACTCAAGATTCAATCTTTTAACATAATCCAAAGAAATAAAAGAATGTGTAGCTCCAATATCAATTATAGCAACCAAAGGTATACCATTAATGAAGCACGTACCTCAGATCAATCGATCTTCACTAGTAGTCTCAGATCCTGATAGAGCAAACACGTTTCCTTTTGCTTGAGCCCTCTTTGGTTTGTCACACTTGGTACTAATGTTCCCTTGCTCACCACAGTTGTAGCAAGTCACATTCGCTCCGCTTCTGCACTCCAAAGCTTTGTGGCCTGGCTTACCACACTTGAAACATTTCTGCTCAACACTAGTGCACTCAGGAGCACGATGTCCTTCAACACCACATCTATAACACCTAACCGGAGTGGATGCTCCTCCCCCACTCTGCTTCTTGTCACCACCAACTTTCTTTTTCCTCTTATCAGCAGGAGTCACATACGACTTCCCTCTAAATTGACCTTTTCCTTTCTTATCATTCAAACTCTAGTAGTGTGCAGATCGAGCCTACTATCTTCATCATAGATCCTGCTCTTGTTCACCAACTCAGAAAATCTCCTAATCTCCTGATAACCAATGGCTTGCTTGATTTCAGGCCTCAAACCATTCACATACTTAAGACACTTGGATCTTTCAGCACTATAAGTGTTGTAGTGAGGACAAAACTTAATCAACTCTTCAAATCTTGTTGCATGCTCAACCACAATTAAGTTACCTTGCTTCAACTCAAGAAACTCAATTTCCTTCCTCCCACGAACATCTTCTAGAAAATACTTCTCCAAAAACGCGTCTTTGAACAGATCCCAAGTAATCTCAATCTCATCTTCTTCAAACCTCTGACGTGTGTTATTCCACCAGTACTCAGCTTCCTTCACAAGCATGTGGGTGCCAAACTACACCTTCTGCACATCTAAACAGTTCATGACTCAAAAGATCTTCTCAATCGCTTCTACCATTCTTGTGCTTGGTCTGGATCATGCGTTCCCTTAAACGTTGGCGAATTGTTCTTCTGAAACTTTCCCAAAGCACGGAACTCATCATCAGCGTTGTTTCCAACATTCACATGGCCTTGCTGATTCTTTCCAATTGCTCCAGCCAATATCTCCAATGCTGCAACAATCGCGTCATCATTCCTACCTGTAACCATAACTCTAAATTCCAACAACAAATCCTCGTTAGAACAAACAATACCGATAGTGCTACGCACATATCAAGTACTAAAGAAAATAAACACACTGACAACTTGGTCAACTGACCGACCTTGCTCTGAAACCACTAATGTAACACCCTTCTAATCCCCGCGGAAATCATGTAATAAATTAGAGTAAATAATCATGCCATTCACTTAAGGGTGTCACACATAATCATAAAACATCATCCAACACCTGTCATGCTCACTAATACTTAAATATTTCCATGTTTTTCAGAAACTTCACTTAGCATGTAGCAGCGGATTCAATTAATCATAATTGACATAAAGAAAGTTGCATGCTCATCACATTAATAAACAATACTTAGGCAATAAAAGCCAAACTTCATAATATTCAAATAAACATAAAAGCATAAGGTAGAGTACATAGTGTATCTCTAAAACATAAACCAAACGATCCCAATGTTACATGATCAGAGCATGACTCAATCCAACATAAATAAAGACACTAAACGGCTACTCCAGCGGCTACCTCACGCTACGAGCAACTCTACTCCTCGGTACCTGAGTGATGTCGTACAAAACATCATTCCAACAGAAGGGTGAGAATTCACATCAATATTGAAATTATAAGATAATAATTAATTTAAAGGCATACAAACATAATTAAAAATATTCTCACACTTCATGTTTCATCAACAAAGTATTACCCAAGTAACCAAACAATTCACAATTTCACCAATCCAACAAATCACATACATATACATGCTTCCATATAATAAACATATATGCAATGTAACTCGATGCACGACTCAATGCAACTCAGGCCATGTGGTACCAACACTTGTTATTATTTTTTGGTTTTTACACTTAAACTGGGTTCGTCCCCTAGACCAATAACAAACAAAAGCCCGTCCCCTAGGCTTTCAAACCTCGCTCTAGGTTTGGGACAAGTCACTAGCTCCCACGGAACTAGCAAGCATTGCCTATTGACACAAATGATGTGTAGGCAATCAACAACCATATGCAATTAAGACCATTCCCTAATCATAATATCATGCATATCTCAATTAATTCATCACACTTGAATTATCACACAATTGCACACTCAAACATATTTTCATAATTAAAGTATTCATACTTTAAATGTCATCGCCACAATCAACAGTTAATACACAAGGATCGGCTCGATCCAATCACAACTCACAAATACAATTACCGATTAAATATAGACTAATTAATCAATCATTAACAATTAAATCCAATATCCAATAATATTCCACTATTCAATAAATATTAATTAATATTTAAACAAACAATCAATATTTAAATAGATAATTAATATTTAGATAAATAACCAATATTAAATGAATAGTCAATATTTAATTAAATAGTCCATATCTAGATATATAATCAATTTGATACCCAATAAAAGAGATGGAGAAATTAATTATCCTCAATAATTAACCAAATGTTTGTTTCTTCACTAAAATAAAATACAATGATAATAATTAAATATAGAATTATTATTAAATGGCTTGGAATTAAATAGAAGTATAAGGTATTACTTTCAAATTCAGTAAATCTAGTACAGGGGATGCGCTGCCTTTAATGAATATATATCCCATCATTTTCTCATTTCAAGTATCACTTTTACTAAATAGCATTGTTCCTATATATATATATATATATATATATATATATATATATATATATATATATATATATATATATATATATATATATATATATATATATATATATATATGTCCTATCTATTACTTATGATACTCAATATATCATAGTCCCTACGCATGAATACTTAGGTAAAGTGAATTCACAATTTTCATTTCCAATTAATTAGAGGTGGGCCACTTAATACATTCATGCACTTATTAAATAACTAGAAGGATTATTCCCTATTAATCCCAGCGCAAGAAACGAGGTGGAGGGCTACTAGAATTAAACAATGACTATTATTATATATTTAGGGTTAATAGTCATTTACCTCCTACAATATAGGGGACTTCTAATTTATCCCCCTTTAAAAAAATAATTTTGAATGACTCCTGAAATTTTAAAATTCTAAATATTTTGGCCCCTAGGTAAAAAAATTACCCCTGTAAATTTTTTATTTATTTATCCCCCTAGTTTTTATACGCTTAAGGGGGTATCCCAAAATTTTAAGGATAATTCAAAATTATTTTTTTAAAAAAAGTAAATCAAAAATCACCTATATTGCAAGGGATAAATGACTATTAACACTATATTCTATATAATACTCATGTTATATTATTATATCACTATAGTCCCTCATTTCCAATTAATATATAATGTTAATGAGCCACTTGAACTACAACCACCTACCAATAATTTCCTGCGCATGATTTATTGATAAGGGGCTACACACCACAACCCCATTCCAACTAATATATTATATATACATCAGTAGTCACATGTTTCATACTACCAGTATATATATTTTCCTAATTCCACTAAATGCACAAAACATCTTCAATATCCAAAATGTATAAAAACTTGCGCTGGAACATTAAGAGTTGTTGCACAATATTAAATTTCCAGCACAGTAACCACACTACCAAATTCAATTTCTATTACATTAAGAACAACACGCTACATGAATAGTAATGAATAATTTCAAGTTGTCAATGGGGTACCCAAATATTAAATGGGTCTCTATTCTATATCAAGTATTAATTCTAAAACACACAAAAATTAATATATTTCAGAAATTAATATTAAATCTATTAATTTCAATTTCATAGAAAATTTTTAGGGATTTAAATCTAACCATATTTCTACCCAATAATCATCACCCAATAATCTCAATAATGAGTAAAAACCCACCCTTACTTTAGATTTTCTTGATGAATTTGTTCTTTGTTCTTGAGTTCCTCTTCTCTTCTCCCTTTTCTCTTATTCTCTTCTACTCTTTCTCTTTTCCAATTTTCCCTACTAACTTTCTTTCTCTAAACCCCTAACTTGTCTTAACCAAGTGGGCCTAACTTAACCCATTACACTTAATATTAACACACCACCTTAAGCCCAACCAATCTTTATAAAATTTATAAAGTTCTATCAAATAGAATAATTAAATAAGTTACTTAATTCTAATAATCTAATTAAATTAAATAATTAGATAAATCTAACAATTCAATTATTATCAAATAATTCAATAAATCACATATTTCAATTTTATCAATTAAATCAATTAATTCACATAAATTAATTAAACCAATTAATTTATATAAATTCAATAAATTATTTAAATCAAACAATTCATATAAATTCAGTAAATCAAATAATTCACTTAATTCAAATAATTCATTTAAATTAGATAAATCCCATAAATCAATTAATTCATAAAATCACTCAATTAATTAATATAAATAATTAATTACTAAAAATTGGGGTGTTACAGATGGCCATAAGGATAAACTGATTGGTTTTATTGACTCAAATTAGTGTGGAGCAAAAATTTGTTTGTCATTGGTGCCTCATCCCAAATAATCAATTTGGTTTGTCTTACAAGTTCGGCGTGGTCATCTTCAGATCAATTTTGCATGTGGAATTATCTAGAGTCAGTGCCAGGATTTTAAACTTAGAAGGAGCAGCTTGACTGCCTGGTAATAACAGTGATGATATCCCACTGCGACATTTAAAAACAATTTCATGCTTAGACCTCAATGAACTTGCAAACGTTCTCCACGTGTATGGTTTCTCAGTTCCTCCATGGGCATGTAGGAAATATACTCATCCCTTTTGATTGTTAACATCTAGCATGATTTGTTCATATAATATAAAAATTTTCATGTATATTAAAAATGATGATATAGTTGGTATTTCAGCTGAGAAGTAATTACATGTTACAATATACCTGTCAAGGCAACAAACAAACTATTGAATTCGGTTTTTTAGGTTGCGAAATCATAATTTCTCTGGTCGTAAATAAGCCAATTACCTAATTGTTCCAAAACATAATTATTCGGATATGGGATTGGCTTGAAATTGGTGAGAGACCTACGATTTAGTTGAATATATTTTTAAATTTTGATCAAAAATAAATTTTGTATTTGAGAAACATCCAACAACAATTATGCAATAATAACATCACAATGTTACTGTTTTATTAACAATAGTAAGACAAGATAATGTAGTTATATATATATATATATATATATATATATATATATATATATATATATATATATATATATATATATATATATATAACATGTCATACATGTATTATGTGCTATTTGTCTTTGTGTGTGCAAAATTCCATCTAATAACAAAAGCCATGTTTTGTTCTAAACATGAGCAGGTCTGTTAATTGTACTAGACAATAACATAATGACAAACAGTTTTTGAAAGAAATATCATGAACCCCATGAACTTGCCTCTTTAATAACGTCAATGTATTCCCTATCATCTTCAAGAAAACTCATAGCGACACACATATCCCTAAATGAACCCTATTGAGTATCTCCCACCTTATGAATTACTTCAAAAGTTGTTGGTCCTCTAACAAAAATCAACATAATTCTAAGATGAAATAGTTCTCTGATTGTTTGTGGTGTTGGGTGAGAATATGGAAACATCAATATCTAGAAGGGGGTTGAATAAACCCAAAATCCTTTTAGAAAATTTGAAAAACTTTTTAGGTCTCATATAACGAAATCGGAGATTTTAAAAAGCGCGGAAGCAAAACACAAAACGAGAGCTTGGAAGCATCTCAATGAATCAATGCCACATGAAATGGTATATGAGGTTAACATGGGATTGATTACTTCTAGTGAAAATCACTTACATGACAATCAAAGGTGCTTTAAACGAAGTGATTTAAAAACACATTACTTAGATGTTCTTGACAATGCATAATTGACTTCATGATGATTCCTTAAGATTGATACACCACATACCTAAACGTATACATTAAATCTCTATAAGCATGGTCTAACATATATGGTATACAATCAATGTAATCTTGCATATATGCAACATCAACTATGAATGAATGAATGAATGAATGAATGAATGAATGAATGCTTGTAAAGTAAAAGGATAAGGAAAGTAAAAGATACACAGAGATATATAGTGCTTCGACATTCGTCCTTGTTTTTCCTACATGCACTCTTCAATGGATGATGCCATTGGATCATAATAACTATCTTCCACTATGATGATAAAATGATTACAACATTTTGATTACAAAGAACTATTACACGATAATTCCTCTAATGATGCAGACACTAAACTACTAACACAATACAAGATCCCTCAAGATCTTAATCCAATAACCTTGTTATCTACAATAACTTGCTCAAACTATTCACGTGTGGCGATCCCCTAGATCCCACCGATTTCTTGTCTGAGCAATTTCTATTAACTAAGCGTATATTGGACAACTCCCAAATTTGTCTGCGAGCAATCTTTCTCAAATGCCACCAAAGAAGGACAACTTCCAACTCCGTATTATGGACCGTTTATACTTGATTCTGCCAAAGTCTTCCTTGGAGTATAATGGAAACTCTCATCATGTTAGATAACCCATCAATACCAAACTACATTCAAGAAAGGATATGTGCACCTGTTACAATAAAAAGCCAGCTACACACAAAAACATTAGATACCTTAATGTACCAATAGTCTCCCTTACACTCAATCTTTAGAGAAGGGTCCATAAACAAAGAATATGACTAAGGATGAAGATGGTGAGTGGTGCCAAGAAATCTCAACAACAACCGACATTACAAGCGATTAGTCAAGTAATTCAGTTTTGATGAATGAAGAATACACACAAGGTTCAATTAAGTTTCTAGATGAGTGGGTCTTGGTTCTTGAAAGTTATCAAGAGTTTGATCAAATCTTCAACAAGATTGATCAACTCATTCTCAAATTCACACAAGAACAACATCTAAATTGTACAAAACAAGATGCAACAAAAATGATAAAGAATTGACATGGATTCAATATTAAAAGGTTGGTGTTTAGAGAAGAAGAGATAATAATGGTGTAAAGAAGAACACACTAAGAAGAGAAGACAAAAATCTTTTTTTTTTGTTGGAATAAGTTTGGTTCTACAAATATCCTTGAGTTTTGATGATAACAAAGTGTAGAGAACAATTTTGTACTCTAACTATTTTGCTGAGTGTGCATAAAATATTAAACAGATTCTGACTCTGAAGACGTCCAGACTCTGAACCAAAGGATAAAATTAAAAGCGTGTTTACAAAGAAGTCAACCCTGATATGTAAGTCAACGTTTCTGAACAGAAACTATCCTGATAAACTTTGATAAAGGTTATGACTACCAGCTTCTGAAAGTCTCAGAACCCTGTTCTCTAAAGACTCTAAAAGTCTCACCAAGTTATAAAGATAGACTCTAAACTCTACTCAAGCTTCATCAAAATAAATAAGAAGCATCTGACAAGAAGATTTGAATCCAAAGGTTAACGACTGAATAATGTGACAAAAGTACAAAAGCAAATCTACTTTCTATGCAAAGTATTGTACTTTGTATCAAAGAAGTTTCTCACGTCCCAACATCCTCACCAACTCTCTGCTGCAAGCGTCATTGTATTGCAATATGATGTGACCTTCATACAACGATTACATTGAAGATATTCAAATTTCACCCTCCAACGGGTCTATTTCTTCCTATATAAACAGGTTTTGAAGATTGAAAATATACATGTATGCATGAATTAAATTATATATAAAAGCCATACTCTCAAAGAACATACATGAAAAGAGAAAAATAAAAGAAGTGTTCTCACACTCATACACTTAGAAAACTTTCTTTGAATATTTTTGTTAAGTGTAACATTTGATTTAAACTTGTGTATCTGCTTGTTGAAGCATCTTGTAAACACAAAACATGTTTATCTTAACCTTTGGTTAATTTCTTTAAGAGACTTCTCAAGAAGTCATTGATTGTTAGTTTTGAGTTGTAATTCATCGAGAGACTAGGGTATAGTTAGAATTTCTCAAGAAATCTTAAATTGTGTGTCTTTGAGTTTGTTGTAATCAGATTGATTATTGGATTAAGTTCTTATTGAGAAGGCAAAATCACTCAGGCGGGTCGACTGCATGTACCTTTGTTAACAGCGAGCCAGGATAAAAATACTTGTGTTCTTATCTTTATCATTATCTTTGTTGTTTGAGATATTGGGTTGCAAAAAGGTTTAAATCCAGAAACCCAATTCAAACTCCCATTTATTGTGTTTCTTGCACCTTCATTTTTGTCACTATGGATCACCATAGGTTTCCCACACTTGTTATTTTCACCAAAAGAAATAATCATTTAAATAATTGATGGAAAATTGGATTTTTGAAGGTTTGATTCGAATCAAGAAGGATTTGTGATTCAAAACAATTTAGACATTGTCAAAAAGAGCACTTTTTAAGCTAATGATTCGAATCATTTTTTGTACATCAAATGAGGTTATGATTCAAATCATGTTTAATTTCTGATTCGAATCATTTGATCCAAAATTGTTTTCCAATTTTCAACAGGAGATTGATTAGAATCAAATATAACACATGATTCAAATAAAATACCAAATCATCAAAATTCAAATGTTCTAACTTGTGATTCAAGTTGCTCACATGGAAAAGACATAGACTAAAAAAAGAAACACTAACAAGAATCAAATGAATATGATTATGAAATTTAAAGGGTTCTTAGTGGTACAATTAAGTAGCTGAAGCGGTTACAATCAAATCGAAAGAATGTTACAATCACAAATAAATTGAAATAAAAGACAAATTACAAATACGCAATGAACAATAATCGAATTGTAAAACATCAATACTTAAAGTACATAAATAATACCAAATTATATTATGTGCTTTCAGTCTCCCTTTTTTATGTTTGGAAAAACTGTGAGATTATTGTTGATGGGCTAATCCAAACCGATATTTGGAGATTGGTGGAACATAGTTAATCTGATGACTTATCACACAATACTTCCTTTGAGTCGTAAAAGTTGTAAAGTTACTCCCGCATTAAACACTTAATATGCGTAAATATTGACAATATCTCAGCTGCTTCTCCCCCTTTGTCAAATATAAAAAAGGAGAGAGCCAGATAAAAAACACAAATAGAATCCAAGCTAACGCAAAAGGCAATACACAAGATGTCATACTTAGTGAACCATAAACACAAAGCATACATATCACATATAAGAAATAATGCAAATACGCAATATGAAAAAGATAACAAGATAAAATAGCAGCAAAATGAATATTAGAAATATCACAATAATGTGAATTAAGATCATAAAATCCATATGGTACATCAATCAAAACAAAGACCAACAAGATCACAAAACAGTAGTCCAAACCAAAACAGGCATAATAATAAACTAAATGAAGGCTCTAAAGATTTGACTAAATTTTGGTAAAACATGGTGTTGAACAAAGTGTCTTGACATGAAGAAATCTGTTAAAAGCAAACATGTCAGACAAGATGTCCTAGCTTGTGGACTCAACATCTTGGTATGATATAGCAGGTTGTTGCAAATCTGTTCCAAGATTTAAGGAGTACTCAAAACATGGATCAATGAATAACTAAATATATATTTCGAAGCTCGTGGATAGCTGGAGATTATAAAAGGAAGACCAAGACCTATGGTAGAATAAGAATTCTTATTAAGACTTTTGTACAAGTAGAAAATAAGGGTTTAGGGTTTTGAGAGTTGTGTACTTTCTTGTGTTATAAGTCACCTTTTCTATCAGTTTGATACATTATGGTAGACATAGTTTTACAAATTCAGAAACCTGTAGGTAATGAACTGTATATTATTCTTGGATAAAGCTATTAAGAAAATTCAAGTGTTATTGTTAGTCAAGAGTCTTGACTGAATATTGTATTGGAAGGGGTGTCTTTCAATTGAACAGATTGATGCAGTTGCTGGAGGTTCTAACTGTTAGATACCACTGAGGTGATTTAGGGATTGAGATAGGTTTCTCTTATCTACTAGATGGAGTTTCTAGATAGAATTACACTGGGTAGGGAATCAAGTGATAAGTTATCGGAGGTTGTATACTTAGATTTAATACTACTGATAGTGAATTCATTCCTGGCTTAGTAGCCCCTAGATATAGGTGAGTTGCACTGAACTGGGTCATCATATCTTGGTGTTGTTTATCATTTTGTTATGTTCTATTCAGTCTGATCTCTTGTTCTAAACTATATATGTCTTGACAGATGTTAAAACATCTGTTATGACATTGTGATGAATTTGCAGTTTTTGGATGTTACTGTTTTTGTCCTTGTTCAGCTTTGTAGAGATCAATGTCTTAACATCTATTAGGACATTTGTGATCCGCATGCCAAAATTTCAATTGGTATCAGAGCAGGCGCCCTGGTTTGTTTCTGGATGAGTTCTAGGAAAGATACTTTCTGGTCTTTGAATAAGGTATGAGGTTGCATGATCAGACCAGTCATGGGTGTTGAAGGATAGGTTGTTCCAGATAAATAACTACTGATGGTTGACTGATACTTTGTGAAGATTCTACCGTTGCTTCTAATATTGATGTTATTGTTACGCATGGTGCCTTATAAGATGTTCTGACATCTTACCTGATGCATGTTGAAGATGATGTGAGTTTCTATAGTTTTTCTTGTCACCTTTAGCTGGGAGTAATAGATAGGATAAATCATTGTGATCTTGAGTCCTCTGTAAAATATCTCTATGTTGCTTGGGAGATAGTTTCAATCAGGTAATATGAAGGGAAATAGGAGGAAAAAGGTTTGAGTTGAGGTCTTGTGTATCCATTGGATTTGATAAACACTCTATGTCATGTTTAAAGTTGCCAAAGATACTTGAGATGTCTCTCAAGTCCACTCATAAAGGTATTTTTGAATGTGTTTGTTAAATAGAGTCAGAATAGTAGATGGTCAAGTGGATGATTCAAGGATACTAGTGTGAGACATGAGAATTTCATACCATGGAAGAGAGCCATAAGCAAATTATTTTTTCTTTCAACCCTATAAGAGAGTGTCCTTGCTTGAGGATCTCCTATCAGATCTCATGGAAGGAAGTATATAGGAAGGACTACATAAGTGTTCTGACATTCAGCTAGGTTGAAACTGGAGTAATTGTTTATCAATGTCAAAGTAGTATGAAGATATTGGATCTTTGACTTGGAAAATGATTCTGTTTATCCAAGGATATTACTGAAATTTTGCGCCTTGCAGATTTTTTCCTAGTGTGTGTTGAATCTTGTTGATCCAAAGAGAGAACTTCTTGGACAAAGGAGTGTTGTGTCATATAGATGCTAAGAAAAGGAATTTCCTATGGTAAGGAGTGTTGATGTGCTGAAGGTCATCACATGGCTATCTTGAAGAACATTCGTTGGGTCAGTTTATTTCTGATATAAGCATATAGGGATGCAGAAGCTATCTTTCTGTATCTCCTATAGGAGTATGTGTTGAAATTACCAGTGAAGGACTGTAAAGACATCTCTATCAGATTATGTGCATATGGAAGTCAAGAAAACATGGCTAGGACATTTTCCCTGGCATCTTGGAGACTTTTTTTGGTCTTTCAAAACTAAATCTGAGTTATCGTGCAGGTAGTTGTGTCTATTTGTTTTGGCGTGGAATCCTGTGTGGATGACTCCCTTGGAGAATTATGTTTAAAGGAGCTTGTCATCAGGGTATTTGTTCCTTGTTCTGAGTTATTCTGAAAAGGACTGGTTATTGGTTTTCTCTCTCATGTTCAGGATGGAGGTTGTTTACTTAAACTTGATTTCATGATCAAGTCTATGAGAACATGGAACTCTTGTTCTGTTATGATAGAAAGGTCATTCAAGGTGGGATATTATCCGGAAGTCTAAGGATTATATCTTCAAGATTGTTTTAGGCATGTGTGGTTTCATCAAGTGACTAGTCAAGTCAGTGATCAAATGTTCTGACATTTGACTGAACATCAGGATGCTCATGTTGTAGTCAGTTGTGTGCATTGGAGCGGTACCATCTTGTATAGGCTGGTCTCCTTAGGAGTGGTTGCTCTCCAACTGTAAGGTTGTCCCCAAAGTCTATCTTAACTTTTGTGGATCATACAATAGCTAAAAGCTCAAGGGAGTTGCTGATTGCTTGGTGTTTTCATATCTTCTTCTTGGAGTCTCATATAAGATGTTGGATAAGAGTGTTCCAGAGTTCTGTCTGGGGTAAGGGGATTTTAGTACTGGAAGTTTCAGCTATGTTCCCTCATGATCAAGAACCTGGTGGAAGGTGGTATTTGAGTGTGACTCAAGAAACTATCTGCTCAAGCCTGTTGCTATAGGCTTATGATGTCATCACCTGTTGAAACATTAACCCTTGCTAGTACTGATGTACTGTGTCTTGTGGTGGATTATGCAAGGTGGTGTTTTGAAGGATTGAAGACTGAAGGATAGAGAAGAAGTAGGACTTGCTGAGAAGTCTGCTTAGAATAGGATGTTTGGACCTTGTGCTTCAGGGTTGAAGCTTCTCGAGGCTCGTGAGAGCTTATTTCTCTATGTGGTATCCTGTCTTCTGTGATGGTCTATGATCTGCTGCTGCTATGACCTTTTAATCCTTATGTGTTCCTTGCAAAGGGAAGTGTATGGTTAGTAATTCCTTTGGATGTTGTCTTAAGAACAAAAGTAGATCATTACTATGATTGAGACTGATGTCTTAATGGATGTTGCAACATTATCTCAGTTGATTATCTCTCCAAAAAGGAAAGTTGTTTATCAATGAGAGATAATTTGGAATTCATGATGTGGAGATACTGGCAAATTTTGAAGTGGAGTATGGTAAGGATGTATGTCATGGCTATCAGTCGTTGAAGGATATCAGACCATGAACCTTATTGTGCTCAGCCTATTGGTGAGGAAATGATCTTGCTACATGTATTTCAGAAGGAGGTTGTATTAGCCTACACCTTGTGAAGGGAGAAGGGTGAAGAATTATTCTGAAGAATGTGTTTGGTGTTAAACAAGGGTACATGACATCGTGCTTAACCAAGGAGTTAAGAGAATTCGTGGCTGTGAGGATGCCAGATTTGATTCAATTTATTCTCAAGAACAAGGTTGTCTATGGCTGTAAAATTCAAGAGGAATTTGTATATTGTATGGATGTGTTCAGGGGGAGAGTGATCAATGGTGTTATTTAGTCTCAATCCAAAGTTCTTTGGTTATGATACAAGGAGTGTGGTCCTGGTATGTTTCTCACTTATGAGCAAGAAGATGCTCATATGATTCTTGTGAGGATGTGATGCCAGGCAAGATGTCTTGACATCGTACTGTGTTGATTTTTTGGCTTTGTCAGCTCTGCATGGAAGGTTGAGCTATTAAGGCTACTGAATTATATCAACTGTGTTCTTAATTCTTAGGAGAGATCTGATAAATAAGATTGGATATTGTCTGAGAGAATTTATTTTCTATGCAGAATGAGTTAAGGTGCATGGGAGTCCTTGTTGGAAGATGTTGGACATGATGTCTTAACATCTTATTCAGCCCCTAGTTGAAAACAGCATGCTGGGATTACCTGAAGGATTTGTGATGATGTCTTAGAGGCCATATGAGAGACTAGACAAAGTCTGACCAGATGTCAGGACATTGTTTAGGACTTGTGGTTATTTCCAAGTAGGTTTATTTGGACGGTGTTCCTTGGACAATGGAGAGCATGCCTAAGAGAAGGCGTGTTAAAAATGTATCTCGGTACATGCGCATTCTTTGGACGGTTTACCCTAAAGATGAAACAGTCAAATCCTAGTTAGACGGTGCACAGTCATTTATGTTGAAGTTATCTACCTAAATTTATATCCTCATTGAATTATTCTTCGGTAACTTCTATGGACCGTTAATTCCTAGAGAAACTACTTGGGTATTTAAAGGGGGTCGCTGCTTCTTGAGTCTCAGGTTGTGTTTCTTTTACTGTGTTGTGTCTTCATGGCTTTTGTCTGGGTTTGGGTAAGTACCATGTGGGTCTGGAACTGTGTTGGTTACATTTGCCAATTTTTGGCTAAAAAGGGGGAGAATGGGTGTGTATTCATCTCAGTTGTGTGTTGGTCCTTACAATACATAACTGATATCCTTTTGGGTGTGGAGTCCATTCTTGCAGTTTTTTTGTAAGGATGTTGGATAAGATGTTCTAACATCCTGTCTGTGTCTCAGTTTCTTGTCTGAAACTTTTTGTTGTGTCTTGTGATCTGAGTTATGAACACAATTGTGTCTTGTGTTCTGAGTTATCCAGAATTGGGGTCTGCCTCTCTAAGCCCTGGTCTGGATAACGGAGGATGGTATATTGGGACTGGTTTTGAGGGGGAGTCTCGTGCATCTTTTTCCTCATGTACACCAGGTCAAAGGGTACACGACATACAACAGGTGGTGTGCGTCGTGCAAACCATCCATACAGCTGGACGGGAAGAATGAAAGCTTCCATGAGTTGTCACAGACTGGCTGAAATGACTTCAAGACTTTCTACTTCCTCTCTCCATATTTTCCTGGGTTTATTGTGCAAAAGGTTTTTTAGCCAAAATTTGTCAAAAGGGGGAGATTGAAGGCTCTAAAGATTTGACTAAATTTTGGTAAAACATGGTGTTGGACAAAGTGTCTTGACATGAAGAAATCTGTTAAAAGCAAGCATGTCAGATAAGATGTCCTAGCTTGTGGACTCGACATCTTGGTCTGATATAGCAGGTTATTGCAAATCTGTTCCAAGATTTAAGGAGCAATCAGAACATGGATCAAGGAATAACTAAATAGATATTTCAAAGCCCATGGACAACTGAATATTATAAAAGGAAGACCAAGACCTAGGGTAGAATAAGAATTCTTATTAAGAATTTTGTAAAAATAGAAAATAAGGGTTTAGGGTTTTGAGAGTCGTGTACTTTCTTGTGTTGTAAGTCACCCTTTGTATCAGTTTGATACATTGTGGTAGACATAGTTTTACATATTCAGAAACTTGAAGGTAATGAATTATATATTGTTCTTGGATGAAGCTATTAAGTAAATTTAAGTGTTATTGTTAGTCAAGAGTCTTGACTGAATATTGTATTGGAAGGGGTGTCTTTCAATTGAACAGATTGATGCAGTTGTCGGAGGTTGTAACTGTTAGATATCACTGGGGTGGTTTATGGATTGAGATAGGTTTCTCTTATCTATATGGAGTTTCTAGATAGAATTACACTGGGTAGGGAATTAAGTGATAAGTTACCAGAGGTTGTATACTTAGAATTAATACTACTGATAGTGAATTCATTCCTGGCTTGGTAGCCCCCAGATGTAGGTGAGTTGCACCCATGGTTGTCAAACTCGCGGGTAGACTCGTAAATTCGTACGAGTTTACGAGTCTATGAACCTAAAACGAGTAGACTCACGCATAGAATTATTTTTTTATAGACTCGAGTAGACTCAGGTAGACTCACATAAACTTTTATAGACTCGCGAGTTTACGAGTCTATACATTTTTTTGAATTTTGTTTTTTTTTGCTAAAACCCAAAAAAGGCCCAAATTCTCCAAAAGGTTTTATTTATTTAAAAAAAACCCCTTATTTTTTTTGCTTGTACAAGAATTAGAAATCCTCTTTCAGAGTCTATTATTTTAGCAAAGTTTCTTCCTCCCTTCACCCCTTCATAGACAACGTGTGTTTATTCTGTCTCTTACTTTGTTCGCATTCGTTCTCGTAAATCAATCATTCGTTGTGTAAGTATTTTCTTATATGTTTCACTTGGATGTTTCTCTAGTATATTCTCTTGTGTAAAGAATATAAATGGATATCTGAGGATCCTAATGAGGAAAATATGCAAATTGAAGTTAATGTTGAGTAAGATGATGTTATTGTTAACAATGTTATGGAAGTTGATGTTGTTGTTACTAATGTTGTGCAAAGTGGTGGTGGTGGTGGTGGTGGTGGAAATGTTGAATTTGGTGGAAGTAGAACTTCAAGCATTCCAACTTTGGTTAATGATCAAGAAGGTGTTTCGTTCGTGGTAGAATTTGATGATGATACTCAAGATACCGATGAAGATGATTGCGATGATATTGGTGGTGATGATTTCACTGGAGTTTTGGATGTATAAAGCCATTAACATATCTGTTTTATGATTATTTTTTTTACTTTATGTAGTTGCCAATTAAGAAGAAATTAGTAATTTAAGTCTTTAAATACATACTTTGCTATTTTGTTTGTTTTATTATTGAAATTTTTGTTAAAAAATTCGTTATGGAGTATGAAATTTAAATATTGATGTTAATTGGTATTTTATTATATATATTTGTATCATATATGAGGCATTTACAAACTTAAAAACACATGTGTGTGTCATGTATGTGTCACATATAAGTTTTTTAAAGTCATTTTTAATTTTTCATAGACTTGTACGAGTTAGCGAGTCGAGTCTACGAGTCGAGTCTACGGACCCTTTACGAGTCTGAGTAGACTCGAAAGTTTGACAACCTTGGTTGCACCGAACTGGGTATTCATATCTTGGTGTTGTTTATCATTCTGTTATGTTCTATTTAGTCTGATCTCTTGTTCTGAACTATATATGTCTTGACAGATGTTTAAACATCTGTTATAACACTGTGATGAATTTGCAGTTTTTGGATGTTACTGTTTTTGTCCTTGTTCATCTTTACAGAGATCAATGTCTCGACATCTATTAGGACATCTGTGATCCACATGTCAGAATTTCACTAAATATGCTAAACATCATGATATGAATTATATGAGACATCACAAAAGATCATTAGGAAAGAAATTAGAAGAGGGAGGAGGAGGTGCAACAACAACATCAGTGTATTCCGAAACAGGAATGCTTTCTGCAATAGTGTCATGATGTAAAATGAAGTTGTTACCACCAATATAGTCAACAAAGCTCTTCTACACTTAAATCTGATGAGCCACGCGTCCTTACGAAGCTTAAATCTCTTCCTTCATCTTCACCCTGTTCTCCTCACCAACACGGGCAAGCGCATCAATGCATGCCATGATACGATCCTCCCTGACCTGGTTATCTGCAAATAGTTTATGTAGCATATCATCAAAAAGTGCCTTCGCATCAACAAATGTATAAGCGGCAACAATAGCACCAGCAGTAAATGGACCAGTCGCCTTAGTAACTTTCTTATCAAGAATCTTATCATCATAAATTTGTCTACCCGAGTCCTCCAGATAATAATGGTCACCATTCAAATCCTTGTAGTATCTCATCTTGGCCGCAACACCATAATTAAGAATCTTTGGAGATTCAATGAGATCTTCCTCTTTGCACTCAATGCCAATAGGTTGTAGTATCATCTGAACGAAAGAAGAAAAATAGATAAGTCTCTTAGGATTATCCCTGCGATAGATCATCCTATAAATGATGAATGTAACCTAGTTATTTTTTATTTTGTGAATTAGAAACCACATCAAAAATAGATCACTATCATCAGCCCTTCTTGAATTTTCCAGTTTCCTGGCCAAAATCTTCACCACAATCTAGTGTAGCAATCTCATATGAAGTTTAATCTGACTGATTCTCAAGTCTGACATCTTTATGTGCTCACAAACAGATTTATAAATAGCCAAAATAAAGGGAACTTTATCATACTTAGACTCTTTTGAATTATAGACATTAGTACCTTCACATGTCAATACAAAGTATTTGGTAAAATCAGAGTAATTAAATTTCACAATTTAGTTCTTGAACCCACTTTCAATACATACAATAGTGAGTTATAGGTTGCAATAAAAAGCCTTGACATAATCAGGGTTATATTTCCTTTTCATGCCAATGAATGTTAACAAATTGTTATCAGCGAAAGGTTTCAGGAATTTGGTTTTCAACTCAATTTCAACAGTATCATCAACAAAATACTCAGGGTCTACTGGCTTGTAAAGAAACTTATCTTGGTATTTTTGTAGACTATCTTCAAGCAAAAAAAGAGCAATTTTACTACAAAACATAGTCAAAGAAGATGAACCTAAAGCATATGAACGCTTGGTCCTCTTGCTCAAAACTTCATCAGTGGATGTCTTGCTACCTTGAAATTTTGTCCTTGACATATTTGGAATAGCAACTAGTGGCTCAGAGTCGATGGAATTGGTGGCCGGTTGCTTGTTATTTTGTTTGTCAAGCCTTCCTCTATAGTTGTATTCATACGCCATTGATTATGATGGATGAGTGATGATGATGATAATGAGTAGAAATGATGAATGATAATGTTTTTGAGAAATTGCTCAGGTTAGGGTTCGTGATGATCAAAAGCGAAAATGATGGAATGAAGTTTGAAAAGATGAAAAAGTGAAAACAAGTGGGTTTAACATGGCTTTTCAAATTTTTGATTCGGGTTAAGTTGAAAATTTGATTCGAACCTAATTGAACAAACTTGAATCTCACCAAAAATAATTTGAATCATGGGATTAGTGTAAAATGTTTGATTCGAATCAAAATGAAATATCTCAAGTCTCAAGAAAATGATTCAAATCACGGGTTTAGTTTAAACTCATTGATTCGAATCAAAAGACCAATATTTTGAAAAAAAATTAAAAGGAGACTTTTCACTAAACACCCTGTTGCTACACGAAAAATGCTAACACAGAGTCGCCATCGAACTTTATTTATCCCAAAAGGGAAGGGAAAACATCGAGAAAACCCCAAGAGAAAGGATAAGATGGCCTCACGACCAAGAGATGGGTTCGGAAGTTGGTTATGCAAAGGGAAGGTATTAGCATCCCTCACATCCATCGTACTCGATGGGAGCCATTCGCTTTTCTTATGTGTAAGGATATTGCTAAGGGATTATGCTTTTTAGGAATGCTTCAAAGGGAAAAAGAAAAGGGTTTAGAAACAAAGTGCTCACCAAGGATTAGGGCCCTCGTTCCTACGTACCCTCATGGTGCAATGAGGAAGTCAGAGCCTCGTAGTTTGCGGAACTAAAGGCGAAAAGAAAAGAAGAATATGGAAGAAGGTTGCTCGCCAAGATCTCGCAATCTCGTGCCTACGTATCTTTATTGACCAATGAAGAATCAAAGCATCCGTAGTTTGTGGGACTATGGTTAGTTAGTCTCGATCGAACGAGGGCGAGAGAAAAGGCTCGGTTAGTTGGTCTCGATCGCATGGGGGCGAGAGAAAAGGGGAGCTTGTTGTTAGTAAGCTCTCCAAGGATAGGGATCCTTGTTCCTACGTATCCTGCGTATCCTCAGAGCATCCGTAGTTCACGGAACCACAGGTGCTTAGTGTTTTCTATGGACATTGCTAATGTTCACGTTCTAGCAGTTAGGTGTATTGCCTCTCGCTCGTGGACTCTTATGCGCTACGTGTATTGCGGTAGAACGAAAATAACATGCCCTTTCTGACAAGGTTTAGGTTTTCGCCATCGAGGCAAGATGTCACATTTGATTGGTGAAGATTGATTTTAGGGGTGAAATAAGTCCTCAGATAGGAACCCCTGCGGGTAGTACCCAATTTTTTTATCTCAAAAGATTTGTTTTGAAAACGGTGTCGCGAATATAGTCATGTATTTGCATTGAAAGACGAGTATCGAGACCACACACTCTAAAGTGAGCATCCTAATACTCGGAGAGGAAGTAGTCTTCACTCAATCCTCTCTTTTTAATTCAATAAAAGGAGGACAATATTTGTTTTATTTAAGAGATGTCTTGCTTTGGATGGTAAGTGTTTTAAGATAGTGAACCCTGACAGTAATGTCAAACACTTGGAATAGGACAAGGCATTCGCCTAACCACTCTACAACCATCCAAGTTTATTGAGAAAAAGCTTGAAAATGAACTTGGTACAAGACCAAGGTTTTTTCCCTAAGAAGAGAAGACAATGAAAGTGAGTGAGATGAATGGGTGAAACCTAACCTAATGTTGTCATGCCAAAAGAGTAAGAACCTAAGATATGTGAAAGTAAAGCTACCAAATAAATCAAGACATAATTCAAGCATCAAGAATAATCGTCAGGCACATCAACAATTAATCAAAGGCATTAAGAATTAATCACCATTTAAATATCAAGTGTTAAACATCAAGTATATCCATAATTAATCAAGATCATAACAAGTATTAAAATTTGCAAAGCCTCAATCGAAATTAAACTCGGACAAAATCATCAAAAAATTAAACAAAATAATAAACCAAGACCTAGAATCAAATATCAAATATTCTAATAAAAATTCAAAATCAGAATCGAACACAAATAAAGCCAAACTGAAAGAGGAGCACTAATCAAATTGAATATTCACAAATATAATTTTGTTTAGATTTTTTAAACGATACAAGAATGACTAATAAGTTAATTAAATTAAATTAACAAAATAACAATTAAAAGAAAACAACGATTAGTAAAAAAATAAATATTTTAAAATAAAATAGTATTTTTTTTAGTTTTTCTTAAAACATAACATAAAATTAGAAGATGTAATGAGAGGAAATTAAATAAAATAAACAAAAACTAAATATGGGCCAGTGGGAAACAAAAATGGGTAGGATCAAAGCCCAATAGGGCTCTTCATCTCTATATAAAACGGGTCGGATTGACCCATAACCCATTTTGACTAATAAATGCAAAGAAACAAAAAAATTTGAGATGAAACTTTCAGCCGTTACCTCTAAAAAGGAATGCACATTCAAGATACAACAACGATACGTTCAGAAAAAACAACAATGCATTCAGAAAAAGATGATTCAAAACAAAATCAATATCCTAATCGTTCATCTCCTTCAAATCCGCTTTCCCTCTCTCTCTTTCTCTCCTATCCGGATTCGCTCTCTCGCTATCCTCACTCTCTCGTCTCGCTTCAGTTTCTCTCTCACTGCGCGGCGGTGGATGGAAAGGGTGAGACGTGATGTTGTGGTGATGATGGTAATTTTATACGGTTGAAGGAGGGTTTCGAAGGTGTTGAAGAACAGGGTCTTGGTGTTGGATTCACGGCGGTTTTAAGGTCATTCACGGTGGTTTTGAAAGGTAGAGAAGGGCGGATCAGAAGATGATGCGAAGGAGTAGGAGGGAGTATTTGCAGAATGAAAAGAAAATCTAATGGTTATTCAAGGAAGTGAATCTGGGGTGCAAAACGAAGGTTGAAGTGTGAATCAGTGGTTCGATGTTTTTTTGGTTCTGAAATGTGGTGGTGGAGTAGATGAATGAAACAAAGAAAAAAATTGGGTGTCGTGAAAATTGGTCTTGTCGGTTGATGGTGATGTTTATGATGAGAAGGGAAGTATCAAGAAATAGTGAGGTTTGTCTTTTTTATATTCAAATTTTTTTCTCCTTATCATCTGAATTGTTTTTGTTCTTTTTTATGATACATGTGAGTGAAAAATTAGTTGTTTTGGATGATGTTTGCTGGAGAAATATAGAGGTGGTTTGATGTGAGCAGTTTGAGGGTCATAGAGGCAGGTGATGATAATGAAGGTTTTTTTGCAGTGAATGAAGATGAGAGGTTTTGAAGGTGAGGTGAGTTTTTAGTCATGAGTTGAAGGTTTGTTTTTTGCGTTGTTTAAAATCTCAATTTTTGTCTTCTGCTTCATCCCATCTGAGGGATTTCGTGTTACCCTTTTTTATTTAGGTTTTCTTCTTCAATTCTTGTAGGTTAAGTTTCCTTTGTCTATCTTGTTGCTTTCAATTGCAGGATTGCAGGTTGTGTAGAATTGGTTGTAGCATTGTGTTGTTGTTGTTCAAGTTGTACGGTTGTGTTGGTTTATGCAGGTTCGGTTTTGGAAGGTTGTGGGAGCAGAATTGTCGCAGGCCGTAGCAGCGTTTTGGTTTTGTTTTTGCTTTAATGCTGCAGTGTCTGGTGTAGCAGCAGAAGCGTAGTGATTTTGGAGTCTTGTTTGCGATAGCAGTTGCGCAGACAGGTTTTTGGTTTGTGTCATTTGTGTAGGTTTGCAACTTGTGTTGTATTATTTTGCTGGAGTGTAGTAGCAGCGTATCATTGGGTTGTGGTGTATAGCATATGGTACATGTATGGCATTTTTTTGTGTGCAGAGTTTTGGAGTTTTGTATTATTTTTTTGAATTTTTCTTGTTGTAACATTGTGGGTCATGGGCTTAAAAGAAAACATGGAAATGGGCTTTGTAATATGGTAGTTGTAATAATTTTTTGAAGTTTTGTAAATTGGGGTTATGAAACATAACTTAGGCCTTATTGATTTTTGGATGTTGAAAGACTTTTTGAATTATGGAAATAATATGGACAATGAGGGGTAATTAAAAATGGACATTGAATGGATTTAATAGAAATGGTTAAAAATAAATGGATCTAGAAAATAGATTTTTTGAAATGGATAAATTGGAAAATTGAATAGGTTTAATGGATATTGAAAAATGGATAAATAACAAAGTGGATAAAAAATGGTAATGGGAATGGATATGGGTTTCGTAATGCGCCTCCACACTTGAACAATAGTCAAATCCTCTGATGCCCAAACTTGCATGCCACAATTTTTTAATTAAACCAGAGAGGATCCATCTTGAATCAATCCTCAAATCTATCTTGAAATGATCTAAATTTTAATGATTTTGCAACTTGATTTCACCAGATGACTTATACTTGACATAGAAACCCTAATTTGGTGATCTTTAGATGTAAAGCACTGAACTATGCCAAATCCAAGTTGAGAATGAAACAAACTCCTCTTTCTTGACCAAGATCAAATCACATCCAATTGAACTGAAGCAACATTGCGCACACATTTAACCTGCTAATCTCTAGTGAAACTCAATTGAACAACACTTCCCCAGCTTAAACACAAAGGGGTAAGAAACCCTAAGCTTCTTGCCTTAGGTGCATACCAATGAAACAATGATTTAGGAAATTTATGAGAACCAAATACCTAATCCAAAATCTTTCTGGTTAGGCCACTAATGAAACCCTAAATAACTGATACCCTTAAAGAAACTCAGAGAAACTAACATTGTGCTTTGATAAACCTTTGATAAGAAATGCTCATGAGGATTGAAATTCCAGCACCTTGCTTCAAACTTGAGTACAATAACCGGATGAAATAACCTCTGAACAATGGAAATCCAAATCAACAGAAAACCTATGATCCCATGTCTCAAGAGCCCGATGAAATACATGTTATACCATACAGACGATGCAAAGCGAAAATAAAGTCAGATGAATGCAAGTTCAAAAATTCCAGGTCAAAATTTAGTGTATGACAGATGACCCTATTCAATCTTCTTGGATCTGAAGGTATGAATAATATGGCTTTTCAGACATTCGAGGTAGAAGAGGATTAAATAATAGAATACCTAGAATTTTGACCGATTGAAAAAAACAATGGGAAAGATGCATAGATATGCTGGAGATGCAAATGGATAGTATGTTATGGCATGCTTGATATGCAATGTTACGAATGCATGAAAGACTCTCTACGTTTTCTTGAAAAGGTATTGGTATGGTATAAACAATGGTGATCTGGTAATGGGGTAACAGTAAAATAATGAAAGGTAAGGCAAGATCAACAGATCTATGGATAGGAAGTGTGATCAACGAGTCTACAACCCAAAGGATGATGGAATAAGATCAATGGATCCATGAATAGGGAATAAGATCAATGGATCTATAACCCAAAAGAAACAATATCAACAGATTTGTGACTCAATGGAAGATCAACGGATCTATGAAAAGGAAGTAGGATCAACAGATCTACAACCCAAGGTTGAAGACAAGTAAGATCAACGGGTTTACAACTCAAAAGTTGGGGAATAGGCAGTAAGATCAACGGATCTACTACCCAAGAAAATAAGGAGAAGCAACATCAACGGATTTGTGACTCAAAGGACGACCAACGAATCTTTGAAAAGGAAGTAGGATAAACGGATCTACAACCGAGAAACTGTAAACAAAAAGATGACTCCACTGGGGAAACAAATGGGTAAACAGAGGGTAATATAGACAGATCTATGGCCCTGGGGATTGATTGAAAGATAAGATCGTCATCAAAGGGTTGAGGGGAAAGAAAATTTACTAAGGAGTGTCACCGTCAAAGAGTTGACGGAAGAGAACTGCATTAAAGAGTAACCTCATCAAATGGTTGATGGAAAGAAAAAACATCATCTTCAAAGGGTTGACATAAAGGAATGAATGTCATCGTCAAAGGGTTGACGGAAAATTGAATTGTCATCGTCAAAGGGTTGACGAAAAGATAACTGAAATAAAGACTCACATCATCAAAGAGTTGATGGGAAGAAAACTATTATTGTCAAAGGGTTGACGAAAAAGGAAATATTCATCGTCAAAGGGTTAACGGAAAGATAACTGAACTAAAGACTCACATCATCAAAGAGTTGACGGGAAGAAAACTGTCGTCATCAAAGGGTTAACGAAAGAGAAACACTGTCATGGTCAAAGGGTTGACTGAAAAGAAATGTATTTGGAATGTCGTCATCAAAGGGTTGATAGCAAAGGGCTGATCGACATATGATCTACGATCCTGGGTGTGAGATGGTAAGCTTTTTCGTAGGTCCATCTGCTAGAGATTGATTGAAATATGTGCTGGGGGAATGGGATCGACATTCTCTGTGGGGATATATGATTGATTGAATATTTATTCAGGATTTTGTGTAAGGTACCAAACCTAGCTTTATGCTTCGTATGCAAAATGAATTTTTCTATGGCGTAATGCTCCATATCAAATGGAAATGCTACATGCTTGAGGATGCCATGTAATGATGATTACTATATGTAGAATGTCGATGTATGCTCAGGATGCTGGGGAAAGAAGGAAGTGCCAAATATGATTGGACTTTGTTGGGAAGGATAGGTTAAACCTGATGGTGATGGATTTTTAGGTTGGTCTTCTTTTTGAAGGTGAGAGATTTTTTGGGTACCAATGTGGCTTGGATTTTGGAATGAGGTGCCAATAGGGACTGGACTTGTGGTGGTTGCCAAATAGGAAATGGACTTTGGTTGAGGTTCCAATAGGGATTGGAATTTGGATCTTCTCGTTCATTTTTACAAGGTTTCATGTTATGCTATGCTAGCCAAATGATATGCATGAGTGAAGCAACGTGACTAATGCATGGTAATGATTTGTGTAATGACTTGACGGTTTGACTGGTAGATTTGAGGTAGGTCAAGTACGATTGAAGCTGGAAAGTGTCTTGCCTGGCTACAAGGTTTCTGGTTGAAAGGTTATGGGATGTGATTAGCATGACTTCCCGACATTTGTCTTGAACTTGGTGGATGACAACTTGCATGAGTAGCTCTGGAAGTATGGAGAGGAAACGTTCCTTTGTCGCCAGTCTTGCTCCAGTCTGCAGGATCTCTGTAGGAATCTGCCTCGAAAATAAACCTGGGACCTCTGTACCCTGATGTTTTGAGATGGACTGCCCATGTATTCATCGCTTTATAGAAAAGATTAACTTTTGTGCTCTTGGGGTTACCTGCCCCAGTTTGACCGAATATTTTGTTCAATGGAGTCTTGAAGTGATTTTCCACCTGATTGACTGATTTGTGAGGGAGTTTCCCCAGACTAACTGCTCTTTAAAGAGATTTGTTGGATCTCGACCTGATTTCCCCAGATAAACTGAATCTTGGAGTGGCTTGCCCTCCTGCTCAACAGAGTCTTCAGGAATTTTGCATCTTAGCTTGATCAATCCTTCCGTTGCAGAAAATTTCTTGATGTCAAGTGCTTACCCGCAAGTAAAACTGATCGTTCTAAAAATGATAATTTTAATGCAATGCATATGACAGTTTTGAAATCCAAGTCTGTTCACTGGAATTATGTTGCGACATATAGTGAATGAATCATTGATCAGAATGTCACATGAATGGTAAGCAAATCCTTTTAGGAGTCAGCTTTGACGCGAACTTACCAAAGTATGCTTTCGAAACAACCCTGCTTCAATTAGGTCTTTTGAGGGTTGTAACGTGGCTTGGTTCATGATTATTTGAAACAAAGGATTTATGGCTCAAAGTTTTGTTTTAACCCACCCATTCGTCTTGGTGTTCTCCAGTCATACGTTCAGCTAATTTGACACACGCATCTAGAGTTTGACGGTGTAAGAGTGAAGATGACGTTTCAAGATTTTTTTTTGAAATGGCAGTCACCTTATTTTGTCTTTGGCTAAGGATGTCAGTGACATTTTGATTTTTGACATGGTGGTCCCTGAATCTTATTTTGCTTTGAGGATTTGAGGACCTCTTTCAATTTTCTTTTTATCCCTAATTTTTCCTGGACTGATTTTGTTTTTCAATTCCATCGGGATTGCCTTGATTTTACCTAAGTCTCCTATTGAAGTGTTCGACTTACCAGGATTTCTTTTTTTGATTTTTTTTAAAGGCTTGTGACTGCCAAGTCATTGGTCATTGAAGGACAACCGACACATCTGTATAATCAAATTAACTTAACAATACCCTGCCCCAGGTTAAGCTTAAGGTTTTAGAAATCCGAAGGAAACTCCTACTTCTAGGCTCAAAGTGGTTAAATAGGGACTAAATCCTTATCTCTCCAGTGTTTGGGGGTTTGGAACAATGCTTGTACATAATCAGCAAGGTTTTATTCGAAAGCAGACAATCAGAAGCTTTGTGTCTTTCGATTTCATCATCCTCCCTTAGACTTTGCTTAAACAAGCATTTGATAATGATGAAAAGAGCATGAGTGAACACGAATGGATTTATATACGTTTTTATTTCATTAATAAAGCCATTTATAAACAAAAATAATTCAAAGCAAGTAGTACTTAACAGAAAAGAACTACAAAATGCAAAGTAAAGACATGATCTAAAAGATTGCCAGCATCAGGGAATTGGGCTTTCCTTCCTTGATTCAGTACTGAGGTAGCCATCTTCAAAGTTGCTCGTCGAGATCAAGTTAATAATCCTATTCACATATATTCTCGGCAATTTCTTCCATAACGGGGACTGATGGACTCGCCTGACTGGGTGAGGGATTGTTGATTTGAATGCCCTGAGGCGTGAATGAGAACATCTTGGAGTCAAGCAGAGTCTAAACCTTGCTCTTGCGCACCTTATAGTCTTCAGTTGAATGCCCCTGTGCCCCAGCATGGTAGTCACATCACACGTTGGCGTCAAAGCCTGACGGGTATGGAAAAGGCATTGGGTTCAACCCCTTCGGCACTATCAATCCACCTTTGATCAAATTTGGAAATATCTGATTGTAAAACATTGGTAGCAAAGCGAAATGTCTCTGTGGCTTTCTTGGTCTTTGTCGGGCGTGTTGGCGCGACTGATGTGGAGTGTGCTGACATCGATGTGATTGTTGATACTGAGGAGGTCCTTGATATTGTTCCCATGGAGATAATGGTATCTGATATAGGGACTTAGAAGGTTGCTGACTCTGAATAGTTGAGATGCATGGGTACTGAGGATGAGGTAGCGGAGGTGGAAATTGTGGAGTTTCCCAGATGGAATTATTTTCCTCCTCCCCTTCTTCTGGGGAAATGACAACTTATTCACTTTCACTAGCTGGAATGTTCGAGGTGTCTTGGGTCTTTCAACTCTTAAGACCGCTCTCGGTGCATTCTCCAATTGATACCAAGTCAGAGAAGTTTGACGTCCCATTACCAATCATCTTTTCCAGGTATGGGCCTTGCAAAGTGTCCATGAACAGGTCAACCAATTCTCTATCTAAGAGTGGTGGTTGAACGCGAGCAGCTACCTCTCTCCATCTCTGAGCATACCTTCTGAAAGATTTGTGGTCCTCTTGAGATAAACCTTGCAACTGTATGCGGCTGGGAGCCATGTCAAGATTGTATTGGTATTGCTTCAAAAAGGCGTTAGCTAGGTCTGACCATGATTGGATGTGGCTGCTCTCTAGCTGCATGTACCAACTCAATGATGCCCCACTCAGACTGTCTTGGAAACAGTGAATCATAAGTTTGTCATTGCGGACATGTGAGGTCATTCTTCTGCAAAACATCACCAAATGTTGCTTTGGACAGCTACCCCTTTATACTTTTCAAACTTCGGTGTCTTGAACTTTCTAGGTATTACAAGGCCGGGTACCAAACACATGTTCAAAGCATTCAGATCAAAAGCATCTTACCCCTCCATGGCTTTAAGCTTTTCTTCCAACACATGATATCTTTCCATAATCTCAACAGCTCGTGGGTCCTTGGTTTTCATCACAGGGACCACCTCTTAGAAATCCGGCACAGCGAATGAAAAACTCTGATAGTCCATAGCATCAAGAGAAGAGGAATGTTTGTCTCGGACAATGGGACGTTCTTGTATAGTAGGACTCTCAACATGGATCCGCACAGGCTGGGTTTGGGCAACATTGTTCACTCGAGGTGGAATGACATTCCTAGTAAGTGAAGTCCTCTGAATATTGTCATCTCTCATTGCCAAGGCTGTCATAGCTTCCACAAGTTGGTCCAACTGTTTTTTCATTAATTCAACATCCGCTCTTGTCGCAAACTGGTTATGCTCTCCTGAGTTCATGATCTTTCAAAAGCTACTTCAAGTCCAATACGAGAGTCGGGAAGCCAACTGCGGGTTATGGACAAAGGATTGGTGAGCTCTTTTATTTTAGGTTGGAGAACGATATGCAAAATGATGCATGGATGCTTGTGAAAATACAATGTCATGAATGCATGCTTGATACAAGCTCAAGCACATGGATCAAAGGTCACTGAGTCAGAGGTTCACATAACAGGTATCTCTCTCCTCAAGTAGGTAGTTTATTGGTTTACAATCAGGACATTCCAAAGGGTTTTCAAACAAGGTCCCTTGCATCATACCCTCAAAAGTTTCCCATCATAACAACGATTCGTAAGACGGTGATTCCATCAAAGGATGAGCACGAAATTATGTCTTAGTAACCTTTGGAATAGGGTTATAAAGGTCCTCAGAATCACGGACTCCCAGGTCGGAAACAATAACAATGTTACGACTGCTCGTAAGACATTATCATTCCCAAAGGGGCCTCATCTGAGCGGTGGAAGTCAAACCAACTCAACGAGTCCTAAGTCTCGCAAGTCAATAAGCAACACCTCTTAGCTTAGTGTATACTTGAAAGACTCGGGTAGAAAGCCTTTTTCTCACAACCCATCCTTAACATACCTAACAGATAAGAGGAACACAATTAATAAAGCAATAAAGCAAAATAAAAGGAAACATCCACACATATGATAAACAGAACTAGGCTTGGCTCGCATAGGGAAAAGGTTCCTCAGCAGAGTCGTCAGCTGTCGCTACGCCAAAAATGTTGACACAGAGTCGCCATAGAACTTTATTTATCCCAAAAGGGAAGGGAAAACATCGAGAAAACCCCAAGAGAAAAGGATAAGATGGTCTCGCGACCAAGAGATGGGTTCGAAAGCCAGTTATGTAAAGGGAAGGTATTAGCACCCCTCACATCCATCCTACTCGATGGGAACCATTCGTTGTCTTATGTGTAAGGATGTTGCTAAAGGATTATGCTTTCTAGGAATGCTTCAAAGGGAAAAAGAAAAGGCTTTAGAAACAAAGTGCTCGCCAAGGATTGAGGCCCTCGTGCCTACGTACCCTCATGGTGCAATGAGGAAGTCAGAGCCTCGTAGTTCGCGAAACTAAAGGCGAAAAGAAAAGAAGATTATGGAAAAAGGTTGCTCGCCAAGATCTCGCAATCTCATGCCTACGTATCTTCAATGACCAATGAAGAATCAGAGCGTCTGTAGTTTGTCTGACTACGGTTAGTTAGTCTCGATCGCACGGGGGAGAGAGAAAAGGCTCAGTTAGTTGGTTTCGATCGCATGGGGTCGAGAAAAAATGGGAGTTAGTTGTTAGTGAGCTCGCCAAGGATAGGGATCCCCGTGCCTACATATCAGAGCATCTGTAGTTCAGGGAACCACAGGTTGCTTAGTGTTTTCTATGGACAATGCTAACGTTCACGTTCTAGCAGTTAGGTGTATTGTCGCTCGCTCGTGGAGTTTTATGCGTTACTTGTATTGCGGTAAAACGGAAATAACATGCCCTTTCTGACAAGGTTTAGGTTTTCGCCATCGAGGCAAGATGGCACATTTGATTAGTGAATATTGATTTTAGGGGTGAAATAAGTCCTCAGATAGGAACCCCTGCGGGTAGTACCCAATTTTTTATCTCAAAAGATTTGTTTTGAAAATGGTGTCGCGAATTGTTCGCTGTTGATTTTGGCGAACAACCTCTGGTTTACCAATCTCTTATAAAACTGGGTTACTTGCAGGACCAACCACACAAATCCTGGGATACGTGTGCAAATTTATCTAACTCTTAGGATAATGGTGTTTTGATGGTTTGTTTTGTTATATCTTTTATGTATGAATGGTTTGGTTAAAGAACTAAATAACAACTTCTGGCGAAAAGATAAATTGAATGAAATTAAAACTTGCATAAAGTAAATGACAAAGGATAAATGACTAGGAAAAGTAAAGGCAATTGTAAAAGACTTTGAATTTCTATAAACTTAAAAAGATGGTGTTTCACACGTACATTTCCAGATAATAAACTCTTTTCTCTCACACGGTACTTTGAGTATTTACAGGAATTTAGTACAAGTTTTAACACACTAAAATTCTACAACAACTATCCTATTTATATACAAAGACAATAACTGCCTAATAACGGAAAAATTCTAAATCTTTGACACTTAGCCTTTTGCATGTCTTCTTTTCTTCTAAAGCTTCCACGCGTCTTCTGCCAAACGTTATAACTCTTGAATTTGAATTTTCCCTTTGTGTCGAAACGTTGCGCCTCTTCACCTTGTCGAATTGTCGAAAAGTAATAAATGTCCTTCAAACCTTGTCTGATGAAAACTTCCTTATGTTTCTGTCGAAATATCAAAAATCTGATCTTGTCGAAGTGTCGAAAACTTCTTCTGAATACCTTCATTTTCTTTCTTCTTCATCTGTAGTCATTTTTATTTAGTTAAAGAACATCATTTTACCTACCAAGACATGGTGTCGAAAATATATGTCTACACGAATATAGTTACGTCTTTGGATTGAAAGACGAGTATCGAGACCACACACTCTAAAGTGAGCATCCTAATACTCGGAAAGGAATAAGTCTTCACTCAATCCTCTCTTTTTAATTCAATACAAGGAGGACAATATTTGTTTTATTTAAGAGACATCTTTCTTTGGATGGAAAGTGTTTTAAGACAGTGAACCCTGACGGTAATTTCAAACACTCGGGATAGGACAAGGCCTTCGCCTAACCACTCCACAACCATCCAAGTTTATTGAGAAAAAGTTTAAAAATGCACTTAGTACAAGACCAAGGATTTTTGCCGAAGAACAGGAGACGATGAAACTAAGTGAGATGAAAGGGTGAAAGCTAACCTAATGTTGTCATGCCAAAAGATTAAGAACCTAAAATATGTGAAAGTAAAGCTACCAAATAAATCAAGACGTAATTCAAACATCAAGAATAATCGTCAGGCACATCAACAATTAATCAAAGGCATTAAGAATTAATCACCATTTAAATATCTAGTGTTAAACATCAAGTATATCCATAATTAATCAAGCTCATAACAAGTATTAAAATTTGCAAAGCCTCGATCAAAATTAAACTCGGACAAAATTATCAAAAAATTAAACAAAAGAAAAAACCAAGACCTAGAATTAAATATCGAATATTCTAATAAAAATTCAAAATCAGAATTGAACACAAATAAAGCCAAACTGAAAAAGGAGCACTAATCAAATTGAATATTCACAAATATAATTTTTTTTAGATTTTTGAAACGATACAAGAATGAATAATAAGTTAATTAAATTAAATAAACAAAATAAAAATTAAAACAAAACAACGATTAGTAAAAAAAAAAGAAATATTTCAAAATAAAACAGTATTTTTTTTAGTTTTTCTTAAAACATAACATAAAATTAGAAGATGTAAAGAGAGTAAATTAAATAAAATAAACAAAAACTAAATATGGGCCAGTGGGAAACAAAAATGGATAGGATCAAAGCCCAATAGGGCTCTTCATCACTATAGAAAACGGGTCGGATCGACCTATAACCCGTTTTGACTAATAAATGTAATGAAACAAAAAAAACCTCAGATGAAACTTTTAGCTGTTACCTCTAAAAAGGAATGCACGTTCAAGATACAACAACGATGCGCTAAGAAAAAACAATGATGTGTTCAGAAAAAGATGATTAAAAATAAATCAATATCCTAATTGTTCATCTCCTTCAAATTCGCTTTCCCTCTCTCGCTTTCTCTCCTCTCAGGATTCGCTCTCTCGTTATCCTCACTCTCCCGTATCGCTTCAGTTTCTCTCTCACGGCGCGGAGGTGGATAGAAAAGGGTGAGACGCGATGCTGTGGTAATGATGGTAACTATATACGGTTGAAGGAAGGGTTCAAAGGTGGTGAAGAGCAGGGTCTTGGTGTTGGATTCGCGGCGGTTTTAAGGTCGTTCACGGTGGTTTTGAAAGGTAGAGAAGGGCGGATCAGAAGATGATGCGAAGAAGTAGGAGGGAGTATTTGAATAATGAAAATAAAATTTAGTGGTTATTCAAGGAAGTGGATCTGAGGTGCAAAATGAAGGTTGAACTATGGAGCAGTGGTTTGAAGTTTCTTTTGGTTCTGAAATATGGTGGTGGAGTAGATGAACGAAACAGAGGAAAAAATTAGGTGTCATGAAAATTGGTCTTGTCGGTTGATGGTGTTGTTTATGATGAGAAGGGAAGTATCAAGAAACAGTGAGGTTTGTCTTTTTTATCTTCGGAATTTTTTCTCCTCCTTATCTGAATTGTTTCTGTAATTTTTTATGATACATGTAAGTGGAAAATTGGATGTTGTTGGATGATGTTTGCTGGAGCAAAACAAAGGTGGTTTGATGCGAGCAGTTTGAGGGTCATAGAACGTGCCACATTTCCACTACATGCATTTCGTCGCCTAAAAGCCTTCCATGTGTCCCACAAAACGGATAAATCCAAAAAGCGGTTACCAACCTCATTTGAACTTCCTATGTCAAACACTTCCTTTGATGGGCTTCGTAGAATAACAATTTAAACAAAAATCTTCCTAAGTCCTGAACTTCTATGCCTAAGATTCTTCGAATAGATCTTCTCCTGTCGAACCATTTATTGCTTCTTCCCACGCATAAGTCTTCAAACTTTGACAGTCTCTTTCCATCCTTCTGCCGTCGAAATACCTTCTTTTGTAGAATTCATCAAGCCTTTCCTCGTAATATAACCTCCAACTTCTCAACTCACCTTCATCATTAATTAGTGTCGAAATTCTGGCCAACAATATCAAAGGCATACACTCAAAGAACATGCGTGAAATAGAAAAATAAAAGAAGTGTTTCTAACACTCATACACTTAGAACATTTTATTTGAATATTATTTGTTAAGTGTAACATTTGATTTAAATTAGAAATCTGGCACAGCGAATGAAAAACTCTGATAGTCCATAGCATCAAGAGAAGAGGAATGTTTGTCTCAGACAATGGGACGTTCTTGTATAGTAGGACTCTCAACATGGATCCGCACAGGCTGGGTTTGGGCAACATTGTTCACTCGAGGTGGAATGACATTCCTAGTGAGTGAAGTCCTCTGAATATTGTCATATCTCATTGCCAAAGCTGTTATAACTTCCACAAGTTGGTCCAACTATTTTTTCATTAATTCAACATCCGCTCTTGTCGCAAACTGGTTATGCTCTCCTGAGTTCATGATCTTTCAAAAGCTACTTCAGGTCCAATACGAGAGTTGGGAAGCCAACTGCGGGTTATAAACAAAGGATTGGTGAGCTCTTTTATTTTTGGTTGGAGAATGATATGCAAAATGATGCATGGATGCTTGTGAAAATGCAATATCATGAATGCATGCTTGATACAAGCACAAGAACATAGATCAAAGGTCACTGAGTCAGAGGTTCACATAACAGGTATCTCCCTCCTCGGGTAGGTAGTCTATTGGTTTACAATCAGGGCATTCCAAAGGGTTTTTAAACAAGGTCCCTTGCATCATACCCTCAAAAGTTTCCCATCATAACGATGATTCATAAGATGGTGATTCCATCAAAGGATGAGCACGAAATTATGTCTTAGTAACCTTTGGAATAGGGTTATAAAGGTCCTCAGAATCACGGACTCCCAAGTCGGAAACAATAACATTGTTACGACTGCTCGTAAGATATTATCATTCCCAAAGGGGCCTCATCTGAGCGGTGGAAGTCAAACCAACTCAACGAGTCCTAAGTCTCACAAGTCAATAAGCAACACCTCCTAGCTTAGTGTATACTTGAAAGAATCGGGTAGAAAGCATTTTTTCTCACAACCCATCCCTAACATACCCAACAGATAAGAGGAACATAATTAATAAAGTAATAAAGCAAAATAAAGGCAAACATCCACACATATGATAAACAGAACTAGGCTTGGCTCGCATAGGGAAAATGTTCCTCAGCAGAGTCGCCAGCTGTCGCTACGCCAAAAATGTTGACACAGAGTCTCCATAGAACTTTATTTATCCCAAAAGGGATGGGAAGACATCTAGAAAACCCCAAGAGAAAAGGATAAGATGGTCTCGCGACCAAGAGATGGGTTCGAAAGCCAGTTATGTAAAGGGAAGGTATTAGCACCCCTCACATCCATCCTACTCGATGGGAACCATTCGCTGTATTATGTGTAAGGATATTGCTAAGGGATTATGCTTTCTAAGAATGCTTCAAAGGGAAAAAGAAAAGGGTTTAGAAACAAAGTGCTCGCCAAGGATTGAGGCCCTCGTGCCTACGTACCCTCATGGTGCAATGAGGAAGTCAGAGCCTCGTAGTTCGCGAAACTAAAGGCGAAAAGAAAATAAGATTACGGAAAAGGGTTGCTCGCCAAGATCTCGCAATCTCATGCCTACGTATCTTCAATGACCAATGAAGAACCAGAGCGTCCGTAGTTTGTGTGACTATGGTTAGTTAGTCTTGATCGCACGGGGGCGAGAGAAAAGGCTCAGTTAGTTGGTCTCGATCGCATGGGGTTGAGAAAAAATGGGAGTAAGTTGTTAGTGAGCTCGCCAAGGATAGGGATCCCCGTGCCTACATATCAGAGCATCCGTAGTTCAGGGAACCACGGGTTACTTAGTGTTTTCTATGGACAATGTTAACGTTCACGTTCTAGCAGTTAGGTGTATTGTCGCTCGCTCGTGGAGTCTTATGCGTTACTTGTATTGCGGTAGAACGGAAATAACATGCCCTTTCTGATAAGGTTTAGGTTTTCCCCATCGAGGCAAGATGGCACATATGATTAGTGAATATTGATTTTAGGGGTGAAATAAGTCCTCAGATAGGAACCCCTACGGGTAGTACCCAATTTTTTATCTCAAAAGATTTGTTTTGAAAATGGTGTCGTGAATATAGTTACGTCTTTGCATTGAAAGACGAGTATCGAGACCACACACTCTAAAGTGAGAATCCTAATACTCAGAGAGGAAGAAGTCTTCACTCAATCCTCTCTTTTTAATTCAATACAAGGAGGACAATATTCGTTTTATTTAAGAGATATCTTTCTTTGGATGGAAAGTGTTTTAAGACAGTGAACCCTGACGGTAATTTCAAACACTCGGGATAGGACAAGGCCTTCGCCTAACCACTCCACAACCATCCAAGTTTATTAAGAAAAAGTTTAAAAATGCACTTAGTAAAAGACCAAGGTTTTTTGCCTAAGAACAGGAGACGATGAAAGTGAGTGAGATGAAAGGGTGAAAGATAACCTAATGTTGTCATGCCAAAAGATTAAGAACCTAAAATATGTGAAAGTAAAGCTACCAAATAAATCAAGACGTAATTCAAGCATCAAGAATAATCGTCAGGCACATCAACAATTAATCAAAGGCATTAAGAATTAATCACCATTTAAATGTCTAGTGTTAAACATCAAGTATATCCATAATTAATCAAGATCATAACAAGTATTAAAATTTGCAAAGCCTTATTCGAAATTAAACTCTGACAAAATTATCAAAAAATTAAACAAAAGAAAAAACCAAGACCTAGAATCAAATATCAAATATTCTAATAAAAATTCAAAATCAGAATTGAACACAAATAAAGCCAAACTGAAATAGGAGCACTAATCAAATTGAATATTCACAAATAGAAATTTTTTTAGATTTTTGAAACGATACAAGAATGACTAATAAGTTAATTTAATTAAATAAACAAAATAACAATTAAAAGAAAACAACGATTAGTAAAAAAAGAAATATTTTAAAATAAAACAGTGTTTTTTTTAGTTTTTCTTAAAACATAACATAAAATTAGAAGATGTAAAGAGAGAAAATTAAATAAAATAAACAAAAACTAAATATGGGCCAGTGGGAAACAAAAATGGATAGGATCAAAGCCCAATAGGGCTCTTCATCTCTATAGAAAACGGGTCGGATCTGTAACGCCCCGTTTTGCCAATTTTATATTATTGAGTCTTTTTGGATTATTTTATTATTATTTTATTTTATTCTCGACTTTTATGCGAAAATATGTTATTTTTCGTCGTGATTATATTTTATCGCGTTTTGGGAACATTTGCGGGATATTTGAGTGTGGGGGTATTTTGGACATTTCATAGATATTTTTACTAAGTTAGTAAGAAAGAAAAGAAAATAGAAAAGAAAAGGGAAAGAAAAATAGAGAGAAAGAAAGAAGAAAGAAGGAAAAAGAGAAGAAAAGAGGAGAAGAGAGAAAATTGGAGAAAGAGTGGAAAAATCATCAAGAACAATTTCTAGGAATCGATTAATCGGGTAAGGGTGCGAAACTCGATTATTCTATGATTGTATACGATTATGTATGTGTTTTGTTGTTGTTTTTGGATTGATTTGGAGAATATTAGTAAAACTTAGATTGTGTAAGAATTGACTAGAAATGAATTTGATTGTGGTAAAAATCTTGTTGAATGCATTGTTGATTGTTCATACATGTTTGTGGTATGCTATTACACTTCAAATTGCTGTTTTTCTGAGTTTTAGGTGAAGAAATTGGTTGATGTTGGGTAGGAAAACGCAGAAATTGTTCTGCAGAATTTTTCTGGGTATGCTCTGGCCATACGCGTAAGGGGCATGTCCATACGCGTATGAGCCAAGGCGATACGCGTATCATTGGCTTGTTTTTGGGCCAATACGCGTATGAATCTTGGCATTACGCGTAACATGGGCGAGCCATGGGCCAATACGCGTATGGGTTTTGGAACGAGGAATTTGTGAAGGAAATGGGTTCTGTCCGTACGCATATGGACATGAGTGATACGCGTATGGACAGGAGAATGTCAAAAATGTGATTTTTTCAAAATGTGTTTTCGGTTTTGTCCGTAACTTTGGTTCCGATTATCCGATTTTTGAATTCTTGGTGTCGTTAGAAAGGTATCGAGTTGTACTTTGTGATTATGAGGTTTTGAGAATTGTTAGCCGATTAAATTTTGTCGGGAAATGTGAATAGTGTCGAATCTCGACTTTTGTTGTTTTAAATGGTGCGTATTTGATGTGTATTATGTTATAAGTTGGTGAATTGGATGTGTATGCCTTATGTGCTGTTGTGGGGATGAATTGTGGCCGGAAGGCAAGAAAATGCTAAGTGTGGTATTTGATAATTGTGCATGATTATGAATATGTGCATGGATGCAATGTGAGTGTCATGAGTCATTGTATGCCAAGCATCATAATGTGCATTGTGGAAACGTCCTGAGAGACGGTTTGATTCCTGAGGGGAATATGCTATAACATCGTGTGCCTCGAAAATATGAGGCGCTGCCTGAGGACTTAAAGCGGTGGTTATAGACGATTGTGGGCTCCTTTGGAGACTTAAAGCAATCCTTAACGTCGTGGGCCTCGAAAATATGAGGCGTTGCCTGAGGACTTAAAGCGACGGGTGAACATCGTAGGCCCGATGGGGAGTTACTTGAGATTCTCAGTAACGAGCGATGGTTCCAATAGTTCCTGAGTGAACTGATGATGAGACAAGAGACATTGGAAGTCGGTACCCGCATGGCATGTGCATAGAGTCGTTTCGTCGGTCTATGTGCATTGCATAAATCATGAATTAATTGTGTGTGAATTTGTGACTGTGATTGATGATTGTATGGTATATGTGTGGTGTGTAATGGTATTTGATGCTTGAGAATTGTGCGGTATTATGTTATATGTGGTTGTGGTGAGAATGTGTTACTTGTACAATTCTGTGTTATTATATATAATTTTATTCAATTATATTATGGTTGTTTTTCTCACCCTTCTGCTGTTTTATAACGCTCTATGAGGCGTTGCAGATTAGAGCTGCTGGAGGTATTCTTTTTGTGAAGCGTTGCGTCTTCATTCTTTTGGTCGGTCGGCTCTGATATGTGACTCCGGGTAGTTAGGGTGGCCGCGTGCTATTATTTTGCATATTTGATGATGTATTTTGGTTGTACATATGCTACCTGATGTATGACAAACTGTTTATATGTGTATATGTATTTATGTTAATCAGATTTTAGATCTTCCGCTTTAATTCTAATTTCTGAAAAGTGGGTGTAAGGAACAAAGTTTCCTCTGTTTGATTGCTACCCCACAGTTGCATATCAATATGGGCAGGTGTTGCATGTTATGTTATGTTTGGGTACAGTTGATGTGATTCCTCCCTTTCTATGCCGCGAATTCAAATGTACTCTGACGAAATTTCGAATTTTCTTTTAGTGCTTTAATTGCCTGTTAATTGGGGGTATAGATTGGGGGTGTCACATTAAGTGGTATCAGAGCCAGTCCGTGTCGGTTGTGTCAGTTGTGTCTGTTGTGTCTGGCATATTGGGCGAGTTGTGTTGGACGAGTTGTTGTTTAACCATAGTTTCTGTATTTGGATGAACAGAATATGGCTGGTCGTAATGATGCTGCTTTGGCTGCTGCGATGGAGGCTATGGCACGAGCTGTGCAGGGTGCACCGAATGCTGCAGGTAATGATGAGTTTAGAAAGAATAAGCCGCCGGTCTTTAAAGGGAAACATGATCCGGATGGTGCGCAGTTGTGGTTGAAAGAGATTGAGAGGATTTTTAGGGTAATGGATTGTGATGACGAGGATGATAAAGTGAGGCTGGGTACTCATATGCTGCACGAAGAGGCTGATGACTGGTGGGTCAGTACTCGTCAGGTGTTGGAAGCTGAGGAGGAGGAAGAAGAGATTACTTGGGAAGTGTTTAGCCGAGAGTTTCTAAGGAAGTATTTTCCGGAGGATGTCCGAGGAAAGAAGGAGATTGAGTTTTTAGAGCTAAAACAAGGTAATATGTCGGTTATTGACTATACTGCTAAGTTTGTGGAACTTGTGCAGTTTTATCCTCATTATTTGGAAGCGACTGCTGAATTTTCAAAGTGTGTGAAGTATGAAAGCGGCTTGCGTCCTGATATAAAGCAGGCTATTGGTTATCAGAGGATCCGAAGGTTTGCTGATTTGGTGGAATGCTGTAGGATTTATGATGAAGATAGTAAGGCCCGTTCTGCTCACTATAAAAGTGTAAGTGACAGGAAAGGGAAACAACAGTTCCGTGGTGGTCCGTATGTGTCACCGGCTGATAAAGGTAAACAAAGGGGTAATTTTGATCGAAGGTCAAGTGGAGGAGGTATGTCTAATGCTCCTAGGTGTTTTAAATGTGGTGAATTGGGTCATCGCCAGATGGAATGTAGGAAGAAAGTGGATAAGTGTTCTAATTGTGGTGGTATCGGACATGTTTTAGCTGATTGTAAAAGGAAGAATGTAGTGAAGTGTTATAACTGTGGGGAACCTGGTCACATTAGCTCGAAGTGTCCGAATCAGAAGAAAGCTCCGACTAGTGGGAAAGTGTTTTCATTGGCGGGAACTCAGACTTCAAGTGCAGATCGTCTGATAAGAGGTACTTGCTTTATTAATAATACGCCTTTAATTGCTATTATTGATACTGGAGCGACTCATTCGTTTATTTCGTCTGAGTGCGCGGAACGTTTGAATCTTGGGTTGTCTTCGATGAGTGGTGAGATGGTTATTGATACTCCAGCGATGGGGTCAGTAACTACTTCTTTAGTGTGTTTGAGTTGTCCTTTGACCATTTATGGCAGGGACTTTGCGATGGATTTGGTGTGTTTACCGTTGGAAGGTTTAGATGTGGTGTTGGGAATGAATTGGTTGCAATTCAATCGGGTACACATTGATTGTTATCATAAGCTTGTAAGGTTTCCTTCTCTTGAGGAAGACGAAGACTCGAGTTTCTTATCTACCAAAGAGTTGAAGAAACTTTTGGCGGATGAAGCTCAGTTGTTTGGATTATTTGCATCTTTGACTGTGGATAGTCAAGTTTCATTGGAAGTGTTTCCTGTTGTGTGCGAATTTCCTGAGGTGTTTCCTGTTGATATTTCAGATGTGCCGCCAGAGAGAGAAGTTGAATTTTCTATAGATCTAGTTCCTGGTACTAGACCTGTTTCTATGGCACCTTATAGAATGTCGGCGTCTGAATTGGTGGAGTTGAAAAAGCAGTTAAATGAGTTGTTGGAAAAGAGGTTCGTGAGGCCAAGTGTTTCTCCTTGGGGTGCTCCAGTTTTGTTAGTGAAAAAGAAAGATGGGAGTATGCGATTATGTATTGATTATCGCCAGTTGAACAAAGTGACGATTAAGAATAAGTATCCGCTTCCGAGGATTGATGATCTGATGGATCAGTTGGTTGGTGCTTGTGTATTTAGTAAGATTGATTTGAGATCGGGGTACCATCAGATAAGGGTGAAGGAAGAGGATATTCAGAAGACGGCCTTTAGAACACGGTACGGTCATTATGAATATTCGGTGATGCCGTTCGGGGTTTCTAATGCGCCTGGTGTGTTTATGGGATACATGAATCGGATTTTTCACGAGCATTTGGATCGTTTTGTGGTGGTGTTTATTGATGATATTTTAATCTATTCTCAGTCTCGTGAGGAACATGCAGAGCAATTGCGTATTGTTTTGCAGGTGTTGAAGGAAAGGAAGCTTTTTGCCAAATTGTCCAAGTGTGAATTCTGGTTGTCTGAGGTGAGTTTTCTTGGGCACGTAATTTCAGGTAATGGTATTGCTGTGGATCCATCTAAAGTAGAAGCAGTTCTACAATGGGAGGCTCCTAGATCCGTTACTGAAATTCGAAGCTTTTTGGGTTTGGCTGGTTATTACCGGAGGTTCATTGAAGGTTTTTCTAAGCTAGCTCTTCCTTTGACGCAGTTGACTTGTAAGGGTAAAGCATTCATTTGGGATATTCAATGTGAAGAAAGTTTTTGTGAGCTGAAGAGAAGATTGACGACAGCTCCGATTCTTATTTTACCTGATCCTAATGAACCGTTTGTTGTGTATTGCGATGCTTCTTTAATTGGTTTGGGTGGTGTTCTGATGCAGGAAGGTAAAGTTGTAGCTTATGCTTCAAGGCAGTTAAGAGTTCATGAGAAAAACTATCCTACTCATGATCTTGAATTAGCGGCTGTGGTTTTTGTGTTGAAGATTTGGAGGCACTATCTCTATGGTGCGAGGTTCGAAGTCTTTAGTGATCATAAAAGCTTGAAATATTTATTTGATCAGAAAGAGTTGAACATGAGACAGCGGAGATGGTTGGAATTCTTGAAAGACTACGACTTTGGCTTGAATTACCATCCTGGTAAAGCTAATGTGGTAGCCGATGCATTGAGCCGGAAATCGTTGCATATGTCCGCATTGATGGTGAAAGAGTTGGAACTTTTGGAGTCGTTTAGAGACTTGAGTTTGATATGTGAAGTGACATCGGTTAGTATAAAGCTTGGAATGTTGAAAGTTACTAATGAATTTTTGTTGTCGGTAAGTGAGAAACAAAAGCTGGATTTGAAATTCGTTGATTTGATGAGGAATGAGAATGTGGATTTCAAGGTGGATAATTTTGGTGTTTTGAGGTTTCGTGGTCGTATTTGTATTCCTGATGATGCGGAGTTGAAAAGAATGATTTTGGAGGAAGGACACCGGAGTAATTTAAGTATGCATCCGGGTGCGAATAAGATGTACCAAGATTTGAAGAAGATTTTCTGGTGGTCTGGTTTGAAAAGAGACGTGGCTCAGTTTGTGTATGCATGTTTGACTTGTCAGAAATCGAAAGTGGAACATTTGAGACCTAGTGGTTTGTTGCGACCGTTGGATATTCCTGAGTGGAAGTGGGATAGCATTTCGATGGATTTTGTGACGGGATTACCGAACACTCAGCGTGGGCATAATGCTATTTGGGTGATTGTTGACAGGCTGACTAAATCGGCGCATTTTATTCCGATTGACATCAGTTTCTCTTTGGAACGGTTAGCTGAGATCTATATCAGTGTGGTGGTGAAATTGCATGGGATTCCATTGAGTATTGTTTCTGATCGAGATCCTAGATTTACATCTAGATTTTGGGAAAGTTTACAAAAGGCTTTGGGTTCTAGATTGAGGTTGAGTTCGGCTTATCATCCGCAGTCGGATGGTCAGACCGAAAGAACGATTCAGTCTTTGGAGGATTTGTTGAGAGCGTGTGTGTTGGAACAAGGTGGTGCGTGGGACGGTTATCTTGCTTTGGTTGAGTTCACGTATAATAACAGTTTCCATTCTAGTATCGGAATGGCACCTTTTGAGGCTTTATATGGACGAAGATGTAGAACGCCGTTGTGTTGGCACGAAACAGGTGAAAGTTCAGTGGTTGGACCGGATTTGGTGCAACAAACGACGGAAAAGGTAAAGTTTATTCGTGACAAAATGAAGGCTTCTCAGGATAGACAAAAGAGTTATCATGATCGGAGACGGAAGGATCTTGAGTTTCAAGAGGGTGATCATGTATTTCTGAGGGTTACGCCGGTAACGGGTGTTGGTCGTGCTTTGAAATCTAAGAAGCTTACTTCTCGATTTATTGGTCCTTACCAGATATCTGCGAGAGTTGGTGCTGTGGCGTATCGTGTGGCGTTACCGCCGAATCTGTCGAATTTGCATGACGTTTTCCATGTTTCACAGCTTCGGAAGTATGTCCCAGACCCTTCACATGTTATTCCAATGGACGAGGTTGAGGTAAGGGATAACCTTACGGTCGAGACTTTACCAGTTAGTATTTTGGATCGCGAGGTGAAGCGGTTGAGGGGTAAAGAGATTGCACTTGTGAAAGTGGCGTGGGGAGGCGCTGCTGATGGTAATCTGACGTGGGAGTTGGAAAGTAGGATGCGGGAGTCGTATCCAGAGTTGTTTGAATCAGGTAAGATTTTCGAGGACGAAAATTTCTAAGTGGGGGAGAATTGTAACGCCCCGTTTTGCCAATTTTATATTATTGAGTCTTTTTGGATTATTTTATTATTATTTTATTTTATTCTCGACTTTTATGCGAAAATATGTTATTTTTCGTCGTGATTATATTTTATCGCGTTTTGGGAACATTTGCGGGATATTTGAGTGTGGGGGTATTTTGGACATTTCATAGATATTTTTACTAAGTTAGTAAGAAAGAAAAGAAAATAGAAAAGAAAAGGGAAAGAAAAATAGAGAGAAAGAAAGAAGAAAGAAGGAAAAAGAGAAGAAAAGAGGAGAAGAGAGAAAATTGGAGAAAGAGTGGAAAAATCATCAAGAACAATTTCTAGGAATCGATTAATCGGGTAAGGGTGCGAAACTCGATTATTCTATGATTGTATACGATTATGTATGTGTTTTGTTGTTGTTTTTGGATTGATTTGGAGAATATTAGTAAAACTTAGATTGTGTAAGAATTGACTAGAAATGAATTTGATTGTGGTAAAAATCTTGTTGAATGCATTGTTGATTGTTCATACATGTTTGTGGTATGCTATTACACTTCAAATTGCTGTTTTTCTGAGTTTTAGGTGAAGAAATTGGTTGATGTTGGGTAGGAAAACGCAGAAATTGTTCTGCAGAATTTTTCTGGGTATGCTCTGGCCATACGCGTAAGGGGCATGTCCATACGTGTATGAGCCAAGGCGATACGCGTATCATTGGCTTGTTTTTGGGCCAATACGCGTATGAATCTTGGCATTACGCGTAACATGGGCGAGCCATGGGACAATACGCGTATGGGTTTTGGAACGAGGAATTTGTGAAGGAAATGGGTTCTGTCCGTACGCGTATGGACATGAGTGATACGCGTATGGACAGGAGAATGTCAAAAATGTGATTTTTTCAAAATGTGTTTTCGGTTTTGTCCGTAACTTTGGTTCCGATTATCCGATTTTTGAATTCTTGGTGTCGTTAGAAAGGTATCGAGTTGTACTTTGTGATTATGAGGTTTTGAGAATTGTTAGCCGATTAAATTTTGTCGGGAAATGTGAATAGTGTCGAATCTCGACTTTTGTTGTTTTAAATGGTGCGTATTTGATGTGTATTATGTTATAAGTTGGTGAATTGGATGTGTATGCCTTATGTGCTGTTGTGGGGATGAATTGTGGCCGGAAGGCAAGAAAATGCTAAGTGTGGTATTTGATAATTGTGCATGATTATGAATATGTGCATGGATGCAATGTGAGTGTCATGAGTCATTGTATGCCAAGCATCATAATGTGCATTGTGGAAACGTCCTGAGAGACGGTTTGATTCCTGAGGGGAATATGCTATAACATCGTGTGCCTCGAAAATATGAGGCGCTGCCTGAGGACTTAAAGCGGTGGTTATAGACGATTGTGGGCTCCTTTGGAGACTTAAAGCAATCCTTAACGTCGTGGGCCTCGAAAATATGAGGCGTTGCCTGAGGACTTAAAGCGACGGGTGAACATCGTAGGCCCGATGGGGAGTTACTTGAGATTCTCAGTAACGAGCGATGGTTCCAATAGTTCCTGAGTGAACTGATGATGAGACAAGAGACATTGGAAGTCGGTACCGCATGGCATGTGCATAGAGTCGTTTCGTCGGTCTATGTGCATTGCATAAATCATGAATTAATTGTGTGTGAATTTGTGACTGTGATTGATGATTGTATGGTATATGTGTGGTGTGTAATGGTATTTGATGCTTGAGAATTGTGCGGTATTATGTTATATGTGGTTGTGGTGAGAATGTGTTACTTGTACAATTCTGTGTTATTATATATAATTTTATTCAATTATATTATGGTTGTTTTTCTCACCCTTCTGCTGTTTTATAACGCTCTATGAGGCGTTGCAGATTAGAGCTGCTGGAGGTATTCTTTTTGTGAAGCGTTGCGTCTTCATTCTTTTGGTCGGTCGGCTCTGATATGTGACTCCGGGTAGTTAGGGTGGCCGCGTGCTATTATTTTGCATATTTGATGATGTATTTTGGTTGTACATATGCTACCTGATGTATGACAAACTGTTTATATGTGTATATGTATTTATGTTAATCAGATTTTAGATCTTCCGCTTTAATTCTAATTTCTGAAAAGTGGGTGTAAGGAACAAAGTTTCCTCTGTTTGATTGCTACCCCCACAGTTGCATATCAATATGGGCAGGTGTTGCATGTTATGTTATGTTTGGGTACAGTTGATGTGATTCCTCCCTTTCTATGCCGCGAATTCAAATGTACTCTGACGAAATTTCGAATTTTCTTTTAGTGCTTTAATTGCCTGTTAATTGGGGGTATAGATTGGGGGCGTCACATTAAGTGGTATCAGAGCCAGTCCGTGTCGGTTGTGTCAGTTGTGTCTGTTGTGTCTGGCATATTGGGCGAGTTGTGTTGGACGAGTTATTGTTTAACCATAGTTTCTGTATTTGGATGAACAGAATATGGCTGGTCGTAATGATGCTGCTTTGGCTGCTGCGATGGAGGCTATGGCACGAGCTGTGCAGGGTGCACCGAATGCTGCAGGTAATGATGAGTTTAGAAAGAATAAGCCGCCGGTCTTTAAAGGGAAACATGATCCGGATGGTGCGCAGTTGTGGTTGAAAGAGATTGAGAGGATTTTTAGGGTAATGGATTGTGATGACGAGGATGATAAAGTGAGGCTGGGTACTCATATGCTGCACGAAGAGGCTGATGACTGGTGGGTCAGTACTCGTCAGGTGTTGGAAGCTGAGGAGGAGGAAGAAGAGATTACTTGGGAAGTGTTTAGCCGAGAGTTTCTAAGGAAGTATTTTCCGGAGGATGTCCGAGGAAAGAAGGAGATTGAGTTTTTAGAGCTAAAACAAGGTAATATGTCGGTTATTGACTATACTGCTAAGTTTGTGGAACTTGTGCAGTTTTATCCTCATTATTTGGAAGCGACTGCTGAATTTTCAAAGTGTGTGAAGTATGAAAGCGGCTTGCGTCCTGAGATAAAGCAGGCTATTGGTTATCAGAGGATCCGAAGGTTTGCTGATTTGGTGGAATGCTGTAGGATTTATGATGAAGATAGTAAGGCCCGTTCTGCTCACTATAAAAGTGTAAGTGACAGGGTATAGTCAGAATTCTCGAGATTAAGTGTAGTCAGAATTCTCGAGAAGTCATTAACAATTAGTCTTTGAGTTGTAATTCCTTGAGAGACTAGGGTATAGTCAGAATTTCTCAAGAAGTCTTAGACAGCGTGTCTTTGAGTTTGTTGTAATTAGATTGATTATTGGATTAAGTCCTTATTGAGAAGGCAAAATCACTAAGGCGGGCTAGACGTAGCTTATTGGATGTTTGAGATATTGGGTTGCAAAAAGTTTTAAATCTTGAAACCCAATTCAAACCCCCTTTATTGTGTTTCTTGCATCTTCATTTAGCATCATGGCCATGGTTCTGGTTTTTTACTCATTGTGTCAAAGCACTTAACCGTGTCAGATAAATATCCATCTTTTTGAACACATATTATGGCACATGCAAACAATGATAAAGATCATTATTTTGGAAAACCTCCAATCTTTGATGGATAAAAGTTCGACTATTGGAAGGATATAATCAAAAGTTTCTTCATAGGTTGTGATGTTGACCTATGGGATATGGTGTTAGATGGTTACACACATCCTGTAGATATTGATGGCACTAAGCTTGGAAGAAGCAAAATGGATAAACAACAAAAGAAGGATCACAAGAATCATCATAGGTCCAGAACTATATTGTTGAATGTTATTTCCTACTTTGAGTATGAAAAGATAACAAATAGAGACTTTGCTAAGTCTATGTTTGATTCTTTGAAAATGACTCGTAAAGGAAATGAGCAAGTTAAGGAGACAAAAGTATTGGATTTGATCCAAAAATATGAATCTTTCAAAATGGAAGAGGATGAAATGATTTACGAAATGTTTTCAAGATTTCAAAATCTTGTAGCAAGATTTTATTAGACGACATGCTTCGATCTAGAGGGGGGTGAATAAATCATAAGTCAAAAACATTTGTCAAAAACTTTTGGCAAAAACTGTTTTGAAAAGTATTATGGCACAATGGAAATAACCCGAATCGAATCGTCTAATCGAACCTCTATCAAAAATTTCAGATATGCGTAAAGGTGCACAAATGTATGATAATGAACACAAATTGTTCAACAACTATTAATCACAAGCAATTGAATGCAAAGATATACGTAGAGCTTATTCCCAATGATCAAAACACCAAAAAAAACACAATAAGGCAATTTATCGAACACCTTGTGTGCAATCGATATCGTTTAGAAATTTACTTTGTTTTGTTGATCTTAAAAGCCAATCACAATCAAATGGATTATGATTATATCAACAAAACCTAATTCAAAATGTGATAAAAAATAATTCCAAATCAATTTGATTAAACGAATAATGAATTCAATCATTTGCAAACATAAAATTAAGAGAGAGAGAGAGATAGTACACAAGGATTTGTTTAAGCAATTCCCATATCGACCTTGATATGGGTACGTCTGCCCTCAATTTGAATTCTAATTAAGATATTATAATATATCTTACTTTACAAATGTGTGTATACAAGAGATGAATAACTCTAACCCTACAAACCATAGGGTTGCTGTTGATTCTACCACCTCCAAAACCCTTGATCAAAGATTGATCAAGTAACCAATAATGCCTCTTCAATTCACCAGTTCTTGTTACTACCTTCCAAGATATTCCTTGTCCCAAGGTTTTCACTCAGTTGAATTAATCTCAGGCGCACACGTGTTGAAATCCAAGATTTACCAACACTGTCCATCGTCTCACGTTACTCCCTTGTAAGGCACCCCTTGTTCCAAGGATTTCACTCGATTGGATCCGAATTGCATAATCTTATCCAAAACCTTCATATCCTCAACGATCTTGAAGGAAAACCCTAGCTCAGTTTTCTTATTTGAAACCCTCAAAGAACTCAACCCAATATCAATGGTACAACAACCTAATTGGACGTTATCACTCTAATCTAGATGGTCACCCAATCAAAAAATGACTATGTGTAGTTTGATTGTGTGTATGCATAGAAGAGAGGTTCAAGATGATGCGTATGCTTTGAAATCCTAGTTTCATGTAGGTTTTACTCTATAACCTTGCTAGAAATCATGCATATATATATATATATATATATGCAAGTTTGGAATCAAAAGGAATGCAAAAGAATTGAGAAAATTGAGAATTTTGGAAAAATGCATCGTATGAGCCGACCTATGAAAGTTATGTGTCGACCTATGAAGGTCTTGTGTTGACCTATCAAGGTCTTAGGTCGACCTATGAAGGTCTTGTGTCGACCTAAAGGAGTCAGCACATGGACAAAGCCTAAAGGCTTTAATACTGCAGCGTGTGTATCGACCTATAAGTTGGATGTGTCGACCTATAGAAGAAAATTTTCTTCTATGTGTCGACCTATAGTCGTATGTGTTAACACATACTATAATTCACTTCATAAAATTTGTTTTAAATGCAATTTTTGATGTATGAACTTTTCCAAAACATTTTAATGCTTCCTAATGCTAAGATGCACATACACACATTAAACATAATGTTCGTCCTAGATATAGTAAGATATAGAAGAGAACCAATCATACCTCTATATTTCTTGACATATACATTCTTACCATTTTCATTCTTTTCTAAGTTTCCTTTTTTGGCCATAGGAATGTCAATGCATTTTGCATTTTCCATGCCAAATCTCTTTAACAAGTCCTTGCAATATTTGGTTTGACACAAAAATGTACCTTCGCTTAGTTGTTTGATTTGAAGACCGAGGAAGTAATTTAACTACCCCATAAGGCTCATCTCAAACTCACCATGCATAAGCTTAGAAAACTCCTCTACAAGTTGCATGTTAGTGGATCCAAAAATAATATCATTAACATAAACTTAAACTAGAAGAGTATGCTTTCCTTGGTGCTTAATAAAAAGTGTAGTATCTACCTTTCCCCTAGAGTATCCTTGATCAATTAAAAATTTACTTAGTTGTTCATACCAAGCCAGAGGGGCTTGTTTGAGACCATACAAAGCTCTTTTGAGTTTGTAAACATGATTTGGATACTCATAATTCTCAAAACCAAGAGGTTGAGCTACATACACTTCCTTATTAATATAACCATTAGGGAACACACTTTTCATGTCCATTTGAAACAACTTGAATTATTTGGCACAAGCATAGGCTAGTAGAAGGCGTATAGCCTCAAGGCGAGCAACCAGAGCATAAGTCTCCTTATAGTCAATGCCCTCCTCTTGGTTATAACCTTTAGCCACTAGCCTGGCTTTATTACGGGTTATCACTTTATTTTCGTCAAGCTTATTTCTAAAAACCCATTTGGTATCGATTACTTGATGATTTTTAGGACGAGGGACAATGTCTCAAACATCATTCCTTTTAAATTGGTTTAGTTCATCTTGCATGGACAAAAGCCAGTGCTCATAAAGTAATTCATATTTAGAGTTTTTAGGTTCGAATTGGGAAATGAATGCAAAGTGATAACAAAAATTACTTATCTTGGAGCGCGTTGTCACGCCTTTGGTGATGTCTCCAAGTATGTTGTCGATAGGATGATCTTTGGATGTTGTCCAAGTCAAAAGTAGATCTTCCACTGCAACTGTACTTTCAACCTTTTCCTCTTCACGATTGTTATCTTCTTCCTTCTCATGTTCCACTGTTTTAGGTTGATCAATTCCTTGTTCGGCTCCATTGAGAATTTCTTGTGAAGATACACCTACATCATGAAAAGAAACACCTTTCCCAACATTTTTCGGATAAGACTCATCAAAAGTAACATGTAACAACTCTTCAAAAATAAGTAATCTTTTATTATAAACCCTATAAGCTTTACTAGATTGGGAGTATACGAGGAAGATACCCTCATCGGCTTTCGCATCAAACTTACCAAAATTTTTCTTTCCATTATTCAAAATAAAACATTTACATCCAAAAACGTGTAGATGAGAACATTAGGTTTTCTACCCCTAAGTAGTTCATATGGAGTTTTCTCTAAAATAGGACGTATTAGAATCCTATTCAAGACATAACAAGTCGTGTTAATGGCATCGGCCCAAAAATACTTTGGTAGATTACCTTCATTAAGCATAGTCCTAGCCAAATACTCTAAAACACGATTTTTGCTCTCCACAACACCATTTTGTTGTGGAGTTGTAGGAGTGGTAAAGTTATGCTCAATGCCATGTTTATCACAATACTTCTCAAAGAGGATGTTTTCAAATTCTCCTCCATGATCACTTCGGATGGAAACAATTTTCAAATTCATCTTATTTTGAAACAATCTGGCAAATTGTTTAAAATCCGAATAGGTCTCATCTTTATTATACAAGAACATGACCCAACAAAATCTTGAGTAATCATATACAATCACAAAGCCATGATAGTTACCACCTATGTTAGAACAAGATTTGTTCATGACATATTCTCTTTTAGTTTTGATGATAACCAAAGTATTAAAAGAACAATAGTTTATTTGATGTGTGTTTTATTTATGTAGGTTCTTGTTCTTGTACATAAATAATTAGAATCTGTTTTACTTAGACACACTTGGGAGTTGCTTCATTGCTAGCTTCTGGTGGTAGAGTCTGAAGAACAATTGCTAGTGTGGCTTGGCGTAGACTCTGAGCTGAAGGCCTCAGCATTCAGACGAGTTACTACACTTGGTAATTATATATCAGTATCTGATACCATTTAGAGTTGGTGATAAAGCTGGATTTTCCGTACTGCAAAAAGTAAGCTGTATTGTCTTATCAGCTTGTTAGTTAGAGTCTACAAGATTGCAAGGCTCAAGAAAGGCTGGCATACTCTACGGATGTCTGCTCTCAACGGCTCTATCAGTACAAAACCTCTTGAAGACTTAAAGGTTGAACGTGTTACACACTGGATTCAGAATCTGTTATGCATCCATCTTCAACGTCTCTTGTACTATGGAGTAAAGGCAAAGACACTTGATCAAGTCACTTCCTCAATGACTAGTTTTTGCAAAGGCTGTAAATATGGCTGAAGATTCAAGTTTGAATCTTAACAAGGATTCTTCAGATGAAGGAGTAGCAAGATCAAGCAATTATCAACTCTAATGTAATGTGCAGATTGTTTTTATTTTAGGTTGTAATTGTAAAAGCCTTAAGATTTCTTACCATTGAATATCTTAGAAATCTTAAGAGCTTTAGGTCTTTGTTATGGTGATTTCCCGTACCTCTGATGCTTGTATCATGTACACCTTGTTCTCTATTATGTTGAGCCTTCAGTAGTTTAGATTAAGTATCTTGCTATGTGCTTGATCAAAAGTCTTGTCTCATTGGGATTCAAGCAACAAGTCTTGAGCCAAGATGCTTAAGCCACGTAAGTCTCATTGCTTAAGTGCTTGAGCTGTGAAAGTCTTATTCAACTAGTCTGATTGAGCAGAGGGGAAGTCTCTGTCTAAGGGGCGTGAGCAAGAAGTCTTAGACATGTTCTTTAAGCAAGGGGAAGTCTCATTCTGATGACCAGAAGAGCAGGTGACTCGGTCAGAGAGCGTGGGTAAGAAGTCTTAGACATGTGCTCTAAGCAAGGGGAAGTCTCAACCATAATACCTTTGGATCAGGTGGCTCGGTGAGAAGGTGTGAGCAAGGGAAAGTCTTAGACATGTGCTCTATGCAAGGAAGTCTTAGATAGTTGGTCTGAGCAGGTGTAAAAGACTTATGCAGAAGCATAAGCGATTGTAATCATGAAGTGATTATAATGAAAATCTCTTGTGAGGCAAGGGGACTGGAGTACTCTTAATTAGGGGAGGAACCAGGATAAATCTTTTGTGTCTTTTGTTGTTATTTATTTATTTCTGTTATATCAGCTGCCAATGAATTAAAACAGAATTTGAACACCAGTTCTGATTCTGAAACTCTAATCAGAAGTTAAATTAAAGAAAACACGAAACACAATTCAACCCCCCCCCCCCTTTTTGTGCACTTTTCACACCTTTAATTGGTATTATAGCATGGTTTGTGCTTAACACTTAACAGTGGCGCAGATAATGATCTAATAAGAAAAGTATATTTCTTCTTCAAGAAGGAATCAAGTGCCACATGAAAAATATCAGATGGCTTTTCCTACCATATTCAAATGGATGATTCCACTGAATTTAAATGATGGAAAAGCTAGACATATTTTTAACTCATTGGTCTTGATAAAAGGTTGCTGAAGGTCTATAGAATATCCTTGAAAGAAGTATTACTATAGAAGTTTATGCTGTAAAGATGATAATCTTGAAAATCTCTTTCACCAGCTCAGAAGATGCATATTGAATATCTTCAGAGATAGTTGCATTCTGGTAAATGCTCTATCTCACTTATGATTTGTCTGATGCTTGGACTATCTTTGAATTCTTGTGCTCAGGTTTATGGGGATCAGTTTTTGAAGCTTGAGTAGTTACACTTCAGCTAATCTTTTCAAGCAAATTCTGAGAAGATTTCTTTTTGACTTAAATCTAAAGTCACGATTTTTCAGGATGTTTACATCTTGAATCTGCTGTGTTTTGAAGGTTTGTCATGCAGTCTTTAAAGGAAAGAAATGAAGTTAGATGATGAAAAATTATTCAACAGATCACCTTCTCATTTTATCCCAATTCCTTAGAATGACTAATGATGAGAGACTTAGGTTTCTTGTCAGAAGAACTTCCATACTGATTGAATGGATTGTGATATCTATTGATAGAAGAGTAACTTCAGAAGCTTCTGAAATACTTGTATTTCAACTGATCTCCCAGATCTGAAAGCAAGAAGAAACACTACCAGAACCTAATATCAGATGCTCTTCAATGTCTAATCTCTTGAAGCTGATATTAGTGCAGGATACAGATGAAAAGAAGCATCTATGTTCTGAAATAAAAATAAAGTATTTAAGAGCAAGAGATGTTGTTAAATCTATCTTGCTTCAAAATATTTGATAATGTGGAGTTTGTTCTTTAAGGTGATATCTTAAGAAACCCCATTGCTTATTGTTTGAGGGTCATCATGGAAGTTGTTTTAAAAGACATTTCTATGAGAAGTCTTCAACTTCTCTTTGAGTTCTGTCAGCCATACTAAGACAGTACTTTGATTTGCTTTATGTTAATTTCTAATAGCTAACATCATCTGGTTTTGAGCTTGTTAATGATTTCAAAGTCAAAAGATTTAATCCTAGACAATGAGATTAGTGACTCTGCTTAGAACAAGATTCTGTTCATATCATATCTCATCCTAGACTTATACTCTGGAGTGACTTATCATTTTGCTATTAGATTGATACATAAGGTAAAGAAGAGTCTGTCTATACTTACATGTATGGTCTTATAGAAATATGAGTATCATAATGTATTTGCTACAAATATCAAGGAAAGAAGCAAATGTATCTTCCATAAGGTTGTTTACAACATTTATTGGAGGAAGAGCCAACAACTCAAATTTAAGTACTGGTGTTACTGAATTTGGTGTGAGTAGTGGAATCAACGGTTAGACAGCCATTGAATCAGAATCCACTCAAAGTTGTGCTCAGACTCTATTGGTCAAGTTTGAATACTGAATCGAGTCTGGCCAAAAAAAAAAGGTATGCTTGTTATTTTCTAGTTTATCTTTTAATTCAATGAAACATTTGTATAGATGTAAATACAAAGTTTTTATTAGACTTCTAGAGAAGTTCTTTTGAAAAGAAGAACTTCAGAAATCTTTAAGAGGTAACTCTGTTGTGTTTGTCTATACTGAATGTCTTATTAAGCCATATGATGATCATATTTATGGAAGCAGTTTTCTCACTTTTTGTGTTGATATTGTTGCTTGTTAGCTTTCTAAAAAAGACAATTCAATATTCATCTATCACTCATGACTCTTGTTTCAAGATAAAGTGCTATTTCTGAATAAAATCTTAGAGACTTGTAACTGACAGATGATATCTTTGTCTAAGTCTAGATCTATTAGACTTTGATGGATGATAGCTTCTGAAAGTTGTCAGATTATGAGATTCAGAAGAAGATTCTTTATGACTGACATAACAATTTAAGTAAAAAGTTTTCCAAAAATTTTTATAATACTTAAATTTTCATAAAGGTGAAACTCATCTAATGGAATTGAAATATTTGCAGGATAAAGAACCTTTGGATAATGATGTTTTCTCCTTTGGTACTCGCTGTTACTATTCCCTGTCTTGTGAAACATCATTGTGTCCTTTTTCTGACAAGATTCTTATTCTTGTAGGATTCTTGTTCAGTTCTTCTTCTTCTTCTTCTTCTTCTTCTTCTTCTTCTTTTCCTCTTGTTTGTGTGTTGATCAATCCAAACCTAAGATGAGTTCTTTAGTTAATTCTCCTTTGAATCAGTTGGTTGTCATCAATGAAAAGTTTGTGGATTTTAGATGAGTTGCTTAAGATTGGTTTCAACTTCTAGAATACTGTGTCTAAACAAGGTTGGAATGGCTACTTTGAGATGCTCTGTGGTCTCACTTATCTAAGTCTTGTCAAGTAGTTTTGGATTAATGCCTTCATTGTTGAGCTAAATTCGGAGTATGATATCATGTCTAGAGTAACTGGTGTTTCTATTACAGTAACCTCTAAAGCGATTGCAAATGTGATCAATTATGAGGAGATTGAAGAAATCCCATGAGCTCTTGTTTGGAATCACTATCTTCCTACTTGGTGTATCTTTGTAGACCCATCTAATACATCAGAGGTCTCAAATCTTCTTCCTGATACTGTTGTTTGGAATCAGATTCTAAATTCAAACTTACTTCCTAAGGATAAGGATTTAGACCAAGTGGACCCTATTAAAAAAGATCTGCTTCTACTTCTTAATTCAGATTTGAAGATTGATCTTCCTCAAGTTATGTTTGACTATCTGAAGAGGTCTCTTTCTTCTTTTCAAAAGGAAAAGACCTTTTCCATTCCTTATGGACGAGTTATTTCTGAAATACTTGTTCAGCAGGGGGTTAACATAAGTTCTGAGGCTAGTTCTTCCAAGATTTGGAGAGACAAGTTTGAAACTATCTATGAAAGATTCTGATGTTAGATTTTTGCATAGTTATACTTTGTATTTTGTTGAAATCTTTGTATTAAGCTTCTTATTATTAATTCAAAGTTTGTTCATGCTTTTGTTTAGTTTTAAACTGTTCAATATTTATTCTTTGTTGTTCATGAGAATCAAAAAGTAAATAGGTAAAAGTACTCAATGTTTGCAACTTATTTCATTAATGAAAAGGAAGCTATTACAAGACAATTAGATTTCCTAGTCAGTTGGATTGGCCCTAAGGAATTCCCTAGGATCATCTTACATGTCCAAATTATCTAAGAAATCTTGCCTTTCTTCCTTAGCAAACTCCACAACCTCCTTCTTCAGTTGGTTTCTGCATCTGGATCCAGAAGATCTTCTTCTTCAGTGTGTCTTCACAAAGGATGCTAAAGAGGAGAGCACTTCTGAAGTCGTCTGCTTGCTTGCAGATCCTTCAGCAGTTGTTTTGCCTTGGTTTGCTTGAGTTGCTGCATTCAGTAATGTTGCCTTCCTGAAATCTCTCTTTGGAACCCAAATTTGCTTTTGCTTGTACATCTTGGTGTTTTAGGGATTAAGTGATGATGGAAGAAAGCTTACTTGAGTCCTTTTTATAGAGTGTTACATACATTATCTTGAGTTTAATATTATTTAAGTATTGGTTAAATCTTATCGGTACTCTAATAATAACTCTTGGAAATGTTATATAGTAGTCTAATATATTTAAGATTCTCTGAACATCTATGAGTTAATGTTTGATTTGTTTTAACTGTTGCTTCTGTGTAAGTTTCATTTTGTTAATGTACTTTCAGAAAATCTAAAGAAAAATTACTTGAATGTACTTGCATGATAAAGAAATATTGGTCAAAAAACTACTTCATTAATATTAAGCATTTGGATTACAAAAATATTTTAAATAAAAAGGGACAAGATGTTTCTTCTAGTAAAGATCTCTAGCTAGAGCATCTCGTTCCCAATAGCGTCCACTGTTGCCATAATCCACCTATTCATCTTCAGAGTCAATGTCTTCTTCCTCTTCTATGACTGGGAGTGATCGGTAGAACCGCTTGTTGATCCTTCTTTTCTTCTTTGACCTTTTCATACTTCTTCTTTTTTGCTTCAGAGCAGCTACTGACGAACCTCCTTCTGAAGGTTGTTTAGGAACTACTAAAGTTGCCTCTTCAGAAGTAAGTGGTGCTGAGGGCAAAGGCTCAGTTGTAGAAGATTTAGAAGCAACTCACCTCTAAGGGGATTGTACTTCTAAACTTGTAGAGCTCTTTGTTACCTCTGTTATGACGGATGTATTATGACTCTCAGTTGATGACTCAATTTCTCTAGGAAGATGTTGATAAAAATAACTTAGTAGTTGGGTACTTTTATAATGGCTTATGTGGATACCAAGAGTCTGAAATTAATTCTTGCTTAATTTTTGGAATAGTAATTACCAATAAGACTTTAAAGTGTGCACTTTACAAACCTTAATGATTCTTACTACTTGATTATTTTTTCCTCTTGGAAACTTATCAAGTAATGATGATCTAAATTGCATTAATTAGTGGAAATTATTTTTTTCTTTCCTTCTTTTCTTCTTTTTCCTTCTTTTATTTTATTCTTTTTTATGTGACAAAAGGGGGAGAAATAATAGTAAGTATTTAAGTGAAAACTTAACCCATTGAGTACCTATTCAGTTGTACATATTGCTCATTTATTTTCTTGTCATTTATTTTCTGTTTTTGTGGTTACCTTGCCCCGGACGCATTTTAACTTTCTTGTACATAAGTCTAAAGAAAAGCTTACAAACCTCAGACTTACCCTATCAGACCCAGAAGGAGCTTGCAAACCTCATATTCTGGTGTTGCCAAAGAAATTTAAAAGGGCAACATATTTTAACTCTCTTGTACATAGTATTAAGTAAGAACTTACAAGCCTATGATTTAGCTTATTAGATTCAGAAGGAGCTTATAAACCTCGTATTCTGATGTTGCCAAAGGAAGTTAAAATGTTGTTATATTGGTTTTCTTAAATATGGAACTAAGAGGGAGCTTACAAACCTCAACCTTGGAACTGTTTGACTCATAGGGAGCTTGCAAACCTCAGACCCTGGTGTTACTAAGAAGACTGATTTATTTTCTCTTGAAAAATAGTTCTTGGTGTTAGAGTCAATAGAACTCAGCTGTGGACTATCAGACTTATGGGGAGCTTACAAACCTCATACCCTGTTGTTGCAGAGAAAATTAAATGCCAACATTGTCCTTTAAATACTTGTGTTTGTCATCATAAAAGAGGGGGAGATTGTTAGAACAAGATTTGTTCATGACATATTCTCTTTTAGTTTTGATGATAACAAAAGTATTAAAAGAACAATGGTTTATTTGATGTGTGTTTTATTTATGCAGGTTCTTGTACATAAATAATCAGAATCTGTTTTACTTAGACACACTTGGGAGTTACTTCATTGCTAGCTTCTGGTGGCAGAGTCTGAAGAACAATTGCTAGTATGGCTTAACGCAGACTCTGAGCTGAAGGCCTCGGCATTCAGACGAGTTACTACACTTGGTAAGTGTATATCAACATCTGGTACCATTCAGAGTTGGTGATAAAGCTGTGGGTTTTTCGTAATGCAGAAAGTAAGTTGTATTGTCTTATCAGCTTGACAGCTAGAGTCTACAAGATTGCAAGGCTCAAGAAAGGCTAGCATACTCTACGAATGTAATGGATTCAGAATCTGTTGTGCATCCATCTTCAACGTCTCTTGTACTATGAAGTAAAGGCAAAGACACTTGATCAAGTCACTTCCTCAATGGATAGTTTCTGCAAAGGCTATAAATATGGCTGAAGATTCAAGTTTGAATCTTAACGAGGATTCGTCAGATGAAGAAGTAGCAATATAAAGCAATTATCAACTCTAATGTAGTATGCATATTTTTTGTTTTGGTTGTAATTGTAAAAGCCTTAAGATTTATTACCATTGAATATCTTAGAAATCTTAAGATCTTTAGGTCTTTGTTATGGTGATTTCCCGTACCTCTGATGCTTGTATCATGTACACCTTATTCTCTATTCTGTTGAGCCTTCAGTAGTTTAGATTAAGTCTCTTGCTATGTGCTTGAGCAAAAGTCTTGTCTCATTGGGATTCAAGCAACAAGTCTTGATCCAAGATGCTTAAATCACATAAGTCTCATTGCGTAAGTGCTTGAGCTGTGAAAGTCTTACTCAGCTAGTCTGATTGAGTAGAGGGGAAGTCTCCGTCTGAGGGGCATGAGCAAGAAGTCTTAGACATGTGCTCTAAGCAAGGGTAAGTCTCATTCTGATTATCAGAAGAGCAGGTGGCTCGGTCAGAGGGCGTTATCAAGAAGTCTTAGACATGTGCTATAAGCAAGGGGAAGACTCAACCTGAAGACCTTTGGAGCAGGTGGCTCGGTCAGATGGTGTAAGCAAGGGAAAGTCTTAGACATATGCTCTAAGCAAGGAAGTCTCAGACAGTTGGTCTGAGCAGGTGTAAAAGACTTATGCAGAAGCATAGGCGATTGTAATCATGAAGTGGTTATAATGAAAATCTCTTGTGAGGCAAGGGGACTGGAGTACTCTCAGTTAGGGGAGGAACTAGGATAAATCTTTTGTGTCTTCTGCTGTTATTTATTTACTTCTGTTCTATCTGCTACCAATGAATTAAAACAGAATCTAAACACCAGTTCTGATTCTGAAACTCTGATCAGAAGTTAAATTAAAGAAAACGCGAAACACAATTTAACCCCCCCTTCTTGTGTACTTTTCACACCTTCAACCTATACTTTTGGTCCTTGAGGCACTAAAAAGGTCCATATGAATAAGCTCAAGAGGTCTCAAAGTTGAAACAATGTTTTTCGATTTAAATGAGATTCTCGTTTGCTTCCCCATTTGACATGCTTCACATAGATGATATTTTGTAAACTTCATTTTTGGTAGACCAATTACTTAATCTTTTAAGGTCACTTTGTTTAGTAAGTCAAAGTTGATATGAACTAGGCGTCTATGCCACAACCAAGGTTTTTCACTTATGGTAGCTAGACACTTAGTTCCAACCAAGGATACATCATATAAGTTAAGTATATAAGTGTTATTAACCCTCGAGCCTTTAAACATGCAATCCTTCTTCTCATTATGTACAAATAAGCAACAAGTATTTGTAAAAGTAACTTTAAAACCTTGTCATAAAGTTGACTAATGCAAAGAAGGTTATGTTTAAAACCATCAACTAATATAACATTGGAGATAGTAGTAGATGAGGGATTACCTACACTACCTTTTCCAAGTATAGTTCCCTTGTTGTTGTCTCCATAAGTGAAAAAACCCTTCTTATTTGGCACAAATTCAATGAATAGAGATATGTCACCCGTCATATGTCTTGAGCATCCACTATCAAGATACCACATCTTATCCGTAGAGTCAAGACATTCAACCTGTAGAAGCAAACAAGGGAAATAGGTACCTAATTTTCATTGAGTCCTTGAGAGTGAGTGAAACCAAAGTTGCATTTGGGCAACCATTGAAAAGCTTCTTTAGGGACAAAAAGTTTCCTAAATTTGCACTTTTCAATAGTATGACCTTTCTTGCAACAATAATGGCAAGATAAGTTGTGATGAGATTTACTCTTGCTATTTGAATCCTTACGCACATATTTATGCTTTTTATTTAAATGATTCAGAGATTTTTCAAACTTTGAAGGATCAATAGCAAATGCAATCTTAGGTTATAAGGCTTTGTCCAATTTGACTTGAAGAGTATTTACCTTTTCTTGCCAATCATGACAATGTTCACAACCAAACCTTGAAGGTTTTACATTCTCATTCTTGTCACTTTGAATATCTATCATAGATCTCTTAATAGCTTCTAAGGCCTCTCTATGAAGATTTTCAAAGGCTTTTTGTAATTGGAGATAAGTTATGAATAGTTTAAAGCTTAGAAAGACTTATATTTTTCTTCTTCTTTTTATTTTCCATGAGTCAAATCTAGGTCGATTCAACACTTTAATTTGTGCTTTCATCACATGGGGAATCACTTGCACTTTCCCAAGCGACATAAGCTCTTCTAGACTTGCTTGATTTCTTGTGATGGCATTTCTCTTTGTCTTTCTTCATCATAGGACATTCCGATCTATAGTGACCGACTTCCACACAATGGTAGCAAGATCTTCTAAGTTTACTTTTCCTATCCTCATCGTCCTTTAAGGAGTTTGTAAGCCTTTTAAATTTGGTTAGGTTCTTGTCGGAGTGTCTAACTCCATTTTTCCTTAAATATCCTTGGTATCTTTTGACAAACAACCCTATATCCTTATCATAGGAATTCTTGTCATCTTCAGTTTCACAATCAATTTTCTCATTGTGTGAGGACTTTGAGCTTGAAGTCTTTAGAGCAATGGACTTCTTCTCTACCTCATTGTCTTTACCTTTCTCGTTTTTTACCTTCTTTGCATACTCTTTTTCATGTTTTTCCAAGAAAGTGAGTTCTTCCTCGTGTTCTTCCAATTTGTCAAACAAAGTAGTGAGATCAAGTACTTTAAGATCATTTTCCTTTTTTATAGCGGTGACCTTGGGTCACCATTCCCTATTAAGACATCTTAAAACCTTATTAATAGCAATATCATTGGATACCTAGTGCATTCAATCGATTGATAAGATATGTGAACCGTTTTCGCATGTCTGCAATGGTTTCACCATGCTCCATGAGAAATAGCTCAAACTCTTGATTTAAGGTATTGATCCTAGCTTGTTTGACCTCATTAATTTGAGGGCAAGGTGATTCTCATCTAGTTTCTGTTTTGATTATGGCAACATTTTTTGTCTTTAACTTGATTTGTAATTTGAAGACTCCCCCTATCTTTGTGAGGTCTTTAAAAATTTAATTTCTGCTGCTAGTATAGATTAATTTCTGCTGCTAGTATAGATGTATCCTTCTCCCCCTTTGACAACATCAAAAAGAGAAATAGAAGGTGGTCAAAGTTAAAGCATCATGATATTTAAAGATTCACCCAAACAATTTGCAAAACAGATACATTAACATTCATCCACATATAATGAAGGTAATGCAGAAATTAAATGGATAAATACGGCACATTAGATGCAAACAAAATTCATTCCATAGTAGTTCAAAAGTAACATAGTCCAAAAATAAAGCAAAAACAAAACAGCATGCAAGAAAAGAACAAGTCATACAATCAAAACACAAAAGATGACATGCATTAAAAGATGATCCTATGTCTCATGGTCTCCTCCCCCTAAATTGATGGCCTCTTCCTCTGAAGTGTTGTCCTTGTGGTGGAGCGAGTGGATGTTCCTCTAAGTACTGATTAAGGTCAATCACAGCTCTGTTGAGAACGCCTAAGCTGTTGGTTAGATTCCAAGTCTGAAGTTCAACGGCATTATCCAAAGCGGTGAATCTATTCATTGTAGCATCAGCAAACCGGTTGAAATTCTGAGTGTGGGTGTCCAACTGATTTGAAAGAGAAGTAAACCTCTCCTCTTGAGCTGTATATCGTTCCTCTTGTAAGGTCATGAATTCCTCTTGTTCCAGCTGCATTTGATTCAACATATCAAGGACTTCTTCGGTGTTCTGTTGTTGCGGCTGTGGAAGTGAAGGAATCAAATATTTAGGTTGTTGCCATTCACATTCATCAGCTTGTTGCTGCCAGCCATAGGTGGGAGGAACATAGGTAGTACCAAGAGAAGTCCAACCAGTGTGTTGCCATTGTCTCCAGCCTTGATTTTCATAAGGATCACGCGGTGGAGAGGAACCCAACCATTCCACATTGTCTTCCTCTGTCATATTTACCTCAGTTGGCACGCCATTTCTAGCTTGATCTTCCTGCACATTTTCTTCCGCAACAGCTTGTTCATTAGGAACATCATAATAAGTGTCATTGTAAGTTGCTCTGGGTCTGAATTTGAACTTCTTGGCGACAGGATCCCAAAAGTAACCCATCATAGTCAGGGTCTTTTGTTGGAATTCATGATCAGGTGAAACAGAGATATAGTGAATACCCGGAACCTTTATCCCAGCCTTGTTCAAAATGCACTGAATACATGACGCATAACACAAAGAAGTACCTCTTGTAGAATCCCGTAGTGCTAACATTCGACACGTAAAGTAGTATGGCCAGTTGATGCGGATTTTGTTCTTCAGCAGATAGACTAAATGAACTTCTGCTTAATCGACCCTAGAAAATCCTCCTTTCTTAGGCCGCAAGATATGAGCGACAATCCATTGCAAAATATGATCAACAGGTTTTAGATGACCTGTTGTGACAGTTTTGAGAAACAGATCGCTTCTCACAATGTTGTCCGAATAAGGTTCACGCAACATTGAGTTAAATGCAAGTTTAAACTCATAGTTATTGACAAACTTAATGTCAGTTACTTCGGGAAGATCTTTAGTTTTCAACTTAAACAAGTTATTCCATACATCAGCATTCATAGAATAGGTCTTATTATCCATAAGATACTTAAAATCCATACCTGTGAATTTATCCAGAATTCCAGTATAGAATAATCTCACCAGATCTCCATTGTACTTATCGTCACATTCCAAAAATTTATCAAACTTCTGAACATTCAACAGTTCAATGACTTATGTGAGATGATAATCTGCCGCTCTCAGAGGGTAGTACACATACTATCTAATAACGAAGCAGTTTTGGAAGTCATCGTTGAAAGCCTCAGATAATGCATCAGATAGTAAAGAAAGAGCAGTTACCGGTGTTGAAGATGGTCCAACCCTTGATGTTGATGCTCTAGTGGTCCTTTTTTCCAGTTACTCTTTGGGAAGCCATTGTTGAGCAATTTAATGAAGGTAGATGAACAATGACGAGTTGTGAGGGGATGATGAACAGTGCACGGATGATGATGATGAGAAGGTTAAGAGAGAATCTTGATTCCAATGTAAAGTGAAAACCTTTTTTTTAAAGGTTTGTTGATTGGAATTTGTGGGTTTTGAAGATTGTAGGAATAATGGAGTTTTAAGGAGGAAGTTTGAAGGAGAGGAGATGAGAAGACAATAAAAATCAGAGTTTATGACATGCAAATGAAAAATAAAAGATATTAATTTGATGTAGTCACTTTTCAAGACAACTGAAACGGCGCGCGCCTTCCCAAGGGAGAAAAAATCAGGGTTCGTCAGCGATGCGTCGACCTAAACAGGTCATGCGTCAGCGCACGCTGAACGAATTTTGAAATTTTTTAAAAAAATTTGGGATGCGTCGACCATAGGTCGGCGTGAACTGACCCGCGTCTTTACTTAAGAAAATGGACCATTCTTGAGTCGACCCATGACATGCTTTGGTCGACTCAACCAAGTATAAAATGGAAAAAGTCATGTTTTTATCTACTTAGGCACCAAGAAATTATAAATAAACATGCTAACATAAAATCAAACATTCAAATGAATAAAAGATGCTTAATTATGCAATAAACATCAGTTGCAACACTCAACAAGGTACATACATTAAAATAGACTTATGAAGCGGAACGATATTACCTTAATCATGATTGACGATGAGAGCCCTCACATATAGCTCAATAATTTTTTGCATTGTTAGTAAAAAATATAAACAAGCATATATATATATGTGAAGAGCCAATATATTTATGAATTCTCATGCACGATCCGAGATGTCGAGAACGCCTAGTTCCCTACGGATGTGAAAGAAAGGCTCTGTAGCTAGTGGTTTTGTAAAGATGTCAGCCAGTTAATTTTTAGTATCAACATGCTCAAATACCACATCACCTTTCTCTACATGATCCCTAAGGAAGTGATGACGTATTTCGATATGCTTGGTGCGTGAATGCAATACGGGATTCTTAGTTAGGTTAATGGCACTAGTGTTGTCGCATAAAATAGGAATACGCTCAAGTTTTAAGTTGAAATCAAGCAATTGTTGCTTAAGCCATATGACTTGAGCACAATAACTGCCGGCGGCAACGTATTCCGCCTCGGCTGTTGACAAGGAAACGGAAACTTATTTCTTGCTATGCCAACTCACCAAGGAATTTGCGAAAAAGTGACACGTGCCACTAGTGCTTTTCCTATACGATTTGCACCCGACAAAGTCAGAATCGGAATAGCCAACTAAGAAATAACCACTACCCTTGGAATACCAAAGCCCATACTTTGGAGTACCGGAGAGGTATCGAAGTATGCGCTTAACAACTTTTAAGTGAGATTCCTTGGGACGTGCTTGATACCTTGTACACATGCATACACTGAACATAATGTCGGGTCGTGATGCGGTAAGATAAAGAAGAGATCCAATCATACCTCTATACTTCTTTACCTCTACATCCTTACCATTTTTGTCACGATCAAGATTAGCACAAGTAGGCACCGGAGTATCAATTGCCTTGCAGTTTACCATGTCAAACCATTTGAGAAGCTCAAGACAATATTTTGTTTGGCTCACAAACGTGCCCTCTTCAGGTTGTTTGATTTGCAATCCGAGGAAATAGTTGAGCTCCCCCATCATGCTCATTTCAAACTCCCCCTGCATCAAACTAGAAAACTCCTTAACCAAGGTCATGTTAGTAGACCCGGAGATTATATCGTCAACATAAATTTGTACCAAAATTAAATATTTTCCTTGATGTTTAATAAAGAGGGTTGTGTCAACCTTGCCTCTTGAATACCCTTGATCAAGTAAAAATTTGATTTGACGTTCATACCAAGCCCTAGGGGCTTGCTTAAGTCCGTACAAAGCACGTTTAAGTTTATAAACATGATCGGGATATTCATGGGATTCAAAACCCGGAGGTTGGGCTACATAAACCTCTTCATTGATATATCCATTAAGGAAAGCGCTTTTAACATCCATTTGAAATAATTTGAAGTTTTTAGTGCAAGCATAAGCAAGTAAAAGGCGTATAGCCTCGAGTCGGACAACCGGCACATAAGTTTCCTCATAGTCGATTCCTTCCTCTTGGTTATACCCTTGCGCTACAAGTCGCGCTTTGTTTCGAGTTATAACTCCATTTTCATCAAGTTTATTCCTAAACACCCATCGGGTGCCGATTACTTGATGACCTCGCGGAGGTGGGACAAGGTCCCAAACCTCATTTCTTCTGAATTGATTTAGTTCATCTTGCATTGATAAAAACCAATGCTCATCGAGTAATGCCTCCTTAGAGTTTTTAGGTTCAACTTGTGACACAAAAGCGGAGTAATAACAGAAGTTACTTAGCTTAGAGCGGGTTGTTACTCCCTTAGAGATGTCACCAAGGATGTTGTCGATGAGATGGTCTTTTGAAGACTTCCAAGTTAAAGGAAGGTCATCTTTATTAGACGGATGATCCTCCTCGCTCTTCATAGGTTGGTGATCCTTTTCCTCCTCAATACGCACTACTTCAGGTTGATCAATTCCTTTATCAATGTCCTTGAGTATGTCTTCTGAAGATACACCTGCACCATGAAAATAACTACCTTCTCCGACATTTTTCGGATAAGACTCATCAAAAGTAACGTGTACCGACTCCTCAACAATACGTAACCTCTTTTTTGACATTTGTCCCTTATTTTTTTCTTCGTAGGTAACAAACCCCTTTTTCTTCGCCACAAAGTCGATGAAAAGAGATATGTCTCCTGTCATATGTCTTGAGTAGCCACTATCCAGAACCCATCTTCTTTCGGTGGTCTCAAGACGTTATACCTACATAGTCAATCAAGGGAAAATAGGTACCCAATTCTCATTGGGTCCTTTGTGGTGAGTAAAACCAGGATTGCATTTGGGCAACCATTGATAAATGCCTTTTGGAACAAGAAATCTTCTAAAATGACATTTAGCAATAGTATGACCCCGTTTGCAGCAATATAGGCAATTTTGGTTCAGTTGAGATTTACCTTTGCTATCTATATCTCGAATCACATACGTATACCTTTGATACGGATTATTCATACTTTCTCGATAATGTGATCGATCAATAGCAAACGTAACTTTAGGCTTTAGAGCCTTGTCTAATTTGGCCTTAAGGGTTCTCACCTCCTTTTGCCAAATATGACAAGTATCACAGCCCCAATTGAACCAAGGAGACTTGTCCTCTTCAATCTCAGCTTTTGATGTATCCACAATAGTGTTTTTAAGAGCTTCCAGTTTCTTTTCGGAATCGGAAATCTTTTTCTCCAAATATGAAAAAATCTTTTTGTTCGAGGCTAAGCATTGAAAAGCTTCCTTAGCCTCATGGTGTAACATATCAAAAGCTTTTTGTAATTCTAAATGAGACATATTATTATAGTGATTGTATTTAGAGTGTTTTACCACTTTCTTCTTGTTTTGATGTGCCATAACACAAAGATTGACAGATTCACTTTCGTCACTTGAGCTGTCATCTTTTTCCGACTCGCTATCGCTCTCCTAAGCGATGTATGCTCGTCTTGATTTGTTTGACTTTTTATGTTGACGACTCTTATCCTTATCCTTATCCTTGTCTTTCTTAAGTGATGGACAATCCGACTTGTAATGCCCGGAATTTCCACAATTGAAACAAGATCCTCTTGACTTGCCACTCTTATTGCCTTCATTTCTTGATTGCCTTCTAAATTTAATGAGATTTTTATCCGAGTGCTGAATTTCATTCTTTCGAATATACCTGTTGTATCTTTTCACAAACAGCCTCATGTCATCACTCGAGTCATCATCTTCATCATTGTTGGTTTCATTGTCACTTTGCTCTTGAGATGTGGACTTTGAACAAGAAGCCTTAAGAGCAATCGACTTCTTTTCCATTTCCTTTGTTTTCTCCTTCTTTACACTCTTCTCATATTTTTCCAAGCTGATGAGCACTTGCTCATGTATATCGAGTTTGCCGAATAATGTCGTGAGGTCTAGAGTAGTTAAATCATTGGCCTCTTTGATCGCGGTGACCTTCGGCTGCCATTCCCTGTTAAGACACCTCAAGATCTTATTAGTAGAAACCTCGTTGGGAACCGGTTTACCAAGTACATGTAATTTGTTGATTATATGAGTGAATCGTTTTTGCATATCCGCAATGGTTTCCCCTTGCTTCATGTAAAAAAGATCGAACTCTTGCGTTAATGTGTTGATTCGGGCCATTTTCACATCATTAGTGCCTTCGTGGGCTACTTGTAAAGCATCTCACATGGCTTTGGTCGTTTCACAATGAGAGACTCGATAATATTCGTCAACTCCCAAAGAGGAGATCAAAATATTTCGAGCCTTCCAGTCATAGCTATACTTTTTCTCTTCCTCCTCATTCCATTGTGCTTCGGGCTTGGGAATGACTACACCATTTTCATTGGTCATGGTTATTTCCATAGGACCGTTTAAAATGACATTCCAAACCTTCCGATCAATGGAATTTATATGTACGCGCATACAATCTTTCCAGTAGCTATAATTCTCGCCTGTAAAAACTAGAGCTCTATTATAAGCCCCTTTAGGTTCGTTCGCCATTTTATAAGAAATTATATTGAAGCACCAGATAAACCGGAGCTCGTGATACCACTTGTAAAGGAACTGATACTAATAGCAGCAGAAATTGATCTATACTAGCAGCAGAAATTGAATTTTTAAAGACCTCACAAAGATATGGGGAGTCTTCAAATTACGAATCAAGCTAAAGACAGAAAATGTTGCCATCATAAAAAAGGGGGAGTATGTGAGGGCAAGGTGCTTCTCATCTAGTTTCTGTTTTAATGATGTCAATAAGTAGGATAGCCTTTAGTTTGTAATTTGGACGGTATCACTTCGTTGTCGCTCGCATTGCATACAACCATTGATAATCATGTGTCTAAACATATAGGAAGGGGTCTATACATTTTCTACATGTGTATAATCATGGTACTAGTGTTGGGTGTGCATGACTAGTGTCTCAGTTGGTTAAAACATATAGAAAAATCAATTTCTAGGATTTTATAGGTCTTGCGTCGACCTAACCTATGCATGAGTCGACTCATGCATTATTGACAATTTTTGTGAAACCACCGGGAAAGCGCACGCTGACCTTTTCTATGCATGCGGTCAACGCATGCTTTTGGGTTTTGTCATTCTGTAGTTTCAGCATCCATGCGTCGACACATGGTCATGTAGCGGTCGACGCATGCTTGGTTATTTTGCATAGACGCTTCACCGGGTAAGCGCCCGCCGACCCTCATTCAGCAAGCGGTCGACTCTTCGCTGGTCTGAGTCAATTTTTCTGCATTCTGTTTTGCTGTTATTTCATTTAGTTGGTATGTTTACATCATATATATAGTGGGTTCCTCTCATTTTATGAATAACAAGAAACGTGAAATAGGCACTGATTTTTCTCTTCATCTTCATCTTCAACCTTGTGTCCTCTAACAACTACACATAACCATTTTTGTTAGTGTCGTGCATTGTGTGAAGTGATAATGTTCAGATTTAGGTGTGTTGTATCCTTTGTGCTGGGTTGAGAATCAGTAGGTGTTTCTTGAATAAAACCTCAGGTTTTGTCCTCCAAGAATCCGGGTGATCTTGGGGGTTTTTTCACAAATTGGTTTCTCTACAAGGATTCAGCCGTGCGAAGGTGATTGAAGAACGGAGTGTTCGTTCAGTCTAGTAGCAACAGTCGGAGGATCGTACGAGAAAGATTTGGGATCGAATTGTGGAAGATCGAAATCGACCGAGTGAAGGTGATTGAAGAGCTACGGGTTCTTGCAATCTAGTAGCGTGAGACGGTGATTTGTTCAACCATATTCGAGGCACTTGATTCATCTTGAATCAAGGGGAGAGAAGACTTTGCATCGACATCAAAGACGTTTGAGGGTTTGATTGTTCAGTTTTCTCTTGTACAAAAAAATTTGCAAAACAACAATATATATATATATATATATATATATATATATATATATATATATATATATATCTCAATTCCATGTTCGAAATTGGGGGTAGAGGCACCTTTAGCGAGGACGGTAGGGGAACTGCCTAAATAAATCGTGTTTGTTCTCTCTTTCCCTTCTCTTTTACGTTTTGATATTAATCGAACTTGTGAAATGTCAATTGATCGAAATTTTCTGATATATTGTAATATAGAGCTGAAAAAGTAATTTGTAAAAACGATACAATCCCTTGGATTGCATTTAGAATTAGGTCTACATTCACATTACTTAGAAATTCACACTTGGAGTGCCGTGCACGCCAAGTGTTTGATAAATTGATTAAGCGCAAGTTTTAAAGTACTTTGTGATTAAAGTTTCTCATCTTATCTCGTTTGTGATTGGATAATTTCAAGTAAATAAAATTTGGTTGATTAAATTGTGTTTTTTTTTATTCATCTATTTTTCTCTTCCGTCGCATCATTCCTAGTGGCTTTACGCATATCCGATCTTTTCGGTAGTGGTTCGTTGTAGACGAGTTGATTCAGTGGTTGCTTCCACAATAAATTTTTAAAACCAATTTTTGGAACACCATTAACGTGTATTAAATTATGGGATCTATTCAATCCCCCTTCTAGATCCAAGCCATCGTCTAACAATTAGTTCCCTCATGGGTAAATTCTAATGCATCCCACATAGCTTTGGCGATATCACAATGAGAGACATAATAATATTCATCAACACCTAGTGTGGATGTGAGAATATTTTGTGCCTTCCAATCATGTGACCATAATTTCTTCTCATTATCATCCCATTGTGCTTCTGGTTTAGGTACGGTAACACCTTCATTATTGGTCATGGTAATTTCATTAGGACCAGTCATGATTACGTCCCCTATACCCTTGTCAACCGAGTTGACTTGAATACGCATACAAGCTTTCTCATAGCCATAATTTTCGTCGTTGTAAATTGGTTCGCTATTGTAGGCTCCCTTAGGTTCGGTAGCCATTCTTATAAAAAGCAAATCTTAAGCACATAACTAAGTGGAGCTTTTGATACCACTTATTAGATGATAGACATCGATCTAGAGGGGGTGAATAGATCACAAGTAAAAAACTTTTGGCAAAAATTGTTTTGAAAAGTCTTATGGCATAGCGAAAATAACTCGAATCGATTCGTCTAACCGAACCTCTATCGAAAAGCTCGGATATACGTAAAGGTACACAAACGTATGATAATGAACACAAATTGTTCAACAACTATTAATCACAATCAATTGAATGCAAAGCTATACGTAGAGCTTATTCCCAATGATCAAAACACACAAAAACACAACAAGGCAATTTATCGAACACCTTGTGTGCAATCAATATAATTTGGAAATTTTCTTTGTTTTGTTGATCTTAAGATCCAATCACAATCAAACGGATTATGATTATATCAATAAAAACCTAATTCAAAATGTGATAAAAAATAATTACCAAACAAATTGATCAAACGAACAATGAATTCAATAATTTGCAAATAAAAAATTAAAAGAGAGAGAGAGAGAGAGAGAGAGAGAGAGAGAGAGAGAGAGAGAGAAAGAGAAAGAGAAAGAGAGAGAAAGAGAGAGAGAGAGAGAGAGAGAGAGAGAGAGAGAGAGACAGAGAGAGACAGAGAGAGACAGAGACAGAGACAGAGAAAGTACACAAGAGTTTGTTTAGGCAGTTCCCCAATTGACCTCATTATGGGCACGTCTACCCTCAATTCGAATTCAAATTGAGATATTATAATATATCTTACTTTGTAAATGTGTGTATACGGGAGATGAAGAACTCTAACCCTACAAACCCTAGGTTTGTTGTTGATTCTACCACCTCCAAAATCCTTGATCAAAGATTGATCGAATAACCAACAACGTCGCTTCAATTCACTAGTTCTTGTTACTACCTTGTAAGACACTCCTTGTCCTAAGGTTTTCACTCGGTTAAATTAATCCCAAGCACACACTTGTTGAAACCCAAGATTTACCAACACGATCCACCGTGTCACGCTACTCCCTTACAAGGCACCCCTTGTCCCAAGGCTTTCACTCGATCGGATCTGAATTGCGTAATCTTGTCCAAAACCTTCAGATCCTCAACGATCTTGAAGGAAAACCCTAGCTCAGTTTTCTTATTTGAAACCCTCAAAGAGCTCAACCCAATATAAATGGTACAATAACCTAATTGGACATTATCAACCCTAATCTAGATGGTCACCCAATCAAAAAATGATTATGTGTAATTTGATTGAGTGTATGCATATAAGAGAGGTTGAAGATGATGAATATGCTTTGAAATCTTGGTTTCATGTAGGTTTTACTATAAAACCTTGCTATAAATGATGCATGTATCAAGTATATATATGTATGCAAGTTTGGAAGCAAAAGGAATGTAAAAGAATGGAAAAAATTGTGAATTTTGGAAAAATGCATCGTATTAGTTGACCTATAAAAGTTATGTGTCGACCTATGAAGGTCTTGTGTCGACCTATCAAGGTTTTAGGTCGACCTATGAAGGTCTTGTGTCGACCTAAAGGAGTCAGCACATGGAAAGAGCCTATAGACTTTAATATTGCATCATGTGTGTTGTAACACCCTAAATATCCCCCCACGTATATTAAATAGAATATCATAGTAATATTTAACACAAAAACATTTAGGATGATACCGTTTAACAAGCACCTGCTCATGCAATCAAATATGTAACACGTCTCTTTTAAAAATTACTAACAGTAATAATATTAGTAAAACATTCACCATGTCTAAACTTCAAGTTCATTTAAGCAGCGGAAACATCAATATCAAATAATTATTCAAAATGTAATTATGAAATAATATAATTATAACGAAAATTCAACATAGGAGATAACATAATCTCCACCAACGGAAATAGGCGCACAAACACCAACTCCCAGTGTTACACATCAGAGTAGACGCCGACTCTAAAATAAAAGGAAGACACCATCTTCCATATACATCCACTCTCCTACTACGGATTATTTGCACGATGCCCATGTAAATGCAACATTCAAACATAAGGGGTGAGATATCACAATTATATAAAGGAAAGCATGATAATAAGTAAGTATCAAATTATCACACGCACAATCACCCATTCCATCAACACATTTCCGCACCATCAACACAACAAACATCCAAACATAATAACGATGCAACCAAAATGCAATGCAACGAGACTCAACAACTCGACTAAATGCATATGGTACCAATATGTGAACTCTCAGATTCACCTCTCTGATCCCCACCTAGGACCAGAGCCCACCAATTTGTTACCATCACCACCGATAACGCTTCACTGATTCCATCACCACCGAAATCAGCTACTCGCACCCAATCCCTATCTAGGATTGAGGCTCACCAAAATGAACCATCGTCCAACACCATGAATGCATGCAATATACAACGTGCTACAATACCAATGCATAATGACTATCACCATAGTCAATGTACCTCACCAATACTGGCCATTATACACCATAATCATGCTATAACAGTTCAACAACATAGTATAGCAAGCAACAACAATGCATTTACGAATATGTCACACCACAACATAAGCACTACAATGCATTTAACATCATCACACAGTAAATTATTCATTTTCAGGTATGAAACCAATTTTAGAATAACGTTCGTCACATTAACTTCCTAATGCTTCGAACGAAACCCGAATCGGACACTCGAAATTCAAGATATGATTTTTCAAAAAATTTTAAAAATTGTTCCCAATGTAACTGGTTACACCCCTTGTAACCAGCCCAACCACACAAAACACACTCAGTGTAATCGATTACCATAATTAAGGTAACCGGTTACAGCCTCACAAACTTGCCCAAAAACTCATTTTTAAAGCAGTGTAACCGGTTACACCAATCCTGGTAACCAATTACACTGTGCGCAGAAGCACTTTTCTACAACTTTTCCAAACGAAATCACTTTTAATCCACCCTAAAACCCCTTTTTTCCTTACAATTCGTTCACTACATTATTTTATACCAAAAATCAGTTTTCAAAACATCAGAACCTCAATTCTTTCCACCAAAAATACTCATGACTTGAGTTTCGACTCTGACTCGCAACGACCATCAACAACACAACATCTACATCACATATTTCCATTAACTGCATGGTTCCAACAGCAACAAAACAACAATTCAACAAGCAATCAAACATCAATCACAACATCATCATACCACTCATAATTCATCAATCAATTATTCAATCCAACAACTGCAAAATTATAACAATGATCATGATATAGAGAGAAGAGAAACACAAACATGCATAGTTATAATCTACCCACCATCATCATACAAACCCTTAAATAATAGGAATCCCACCTTTACCTTAGAGTTCTTGTAAACTTCCTTTAACCTTTAGCAATGGGGATTCTTCTTAACTTTTTCTTCCTTGCCCTAGCTCCACTATTCTCTTTTTCTCATTTTTCTCTAATTTCACGATCTAACAGTTCCTATCCCCTCTCTCCCTTATTTCCTTATATTATTATTATTATTATTATTATTATTATTATTATTTAATCCAACTAATTAAAATAATAATAATAATTTCCATCAAATATTTAATAAAATAAATATTCACATAATATTATAATTAAGTAAATATTAACTATTATAATTTAGTTAGCCTTACTCACTACACCACCAAGTTCTACACTTTTGCTCACACACCCCTAACACCTTAATTCTACTCTTTAAGGCCACTACCCCACACCTAAGGGTATCTCAAACACACCAAAACACCAATTGACATATACAATTACACAACATCACATAATTTAATTATGAAAAATATATAAATTAAACTGGGGCGTTACAACTCTCTCCCACTTAGAACATTTCCGTCCTCGAAAAGTTTACCTGATGCGAACAACTCTGGATACGACTCTCGCATCCGGCTCTCTAATTTCCAAGTCATATTCCCTTCGGCAGCGCCTCCGCACACTACCTTCACGAGAGCAATCCCCTTGCCTCTTAGCTGCTTCATTTCACGATCATCAATTCTCGCAGGTAAGGCCTCAGTTGTAAGGTTATCCCTCACATGCACATCATCCATAGGAATCACATGCGATGGATCCAAAACATACTTCCAAAGCTGTGAAACACGAAATACATCATGCAAATTCGACAAATTTGGTGGCAACACCACTCTATAAGCAACAGCTCCAACCCTCTCTGATATCTGATACAGACCAATAAACCGAGGAGTAAGCTTCCTTGACTTAAAAGCACGCCCAACACCGGTCACCAGAGTGACTCTCAAGAATACATGGTCTCCCTCTTGAAACTCAAGATCCTTCCCCCTCTTATCATGGTAGCTTTTCTACCTACTCTGCAAAGCTTTCACATTCTCTTGAATCAGCTTCACCTTTTCAGTAGTCTGTTAGACTATCTCAGGACCAAGCACCACACTCTCTCCAAATTCATGCCAACACAAAGGTGTCCTACATCTCTGACCATATAAAGCTTCAAAAGGGGGGCATTCCAATACTAGAATGAAAACTATTATTATACGTGAACTCAATCAGCGGTAAATGACTATCCCAAGCACCTCCTTGTTCAAGAACACAAGCTCTCGGCAAATCTTCCAATGACTGAATAGTCTTATCTGTCTGACCGTCTGTCTGCGGATGATAAGTTGAACTCAACCTCAGCTTCGAACCCAAAGCCTCCTGTAAACTTTCCCAAAATATGGAAGTGAACCTCAGATCTCTATCCGAAACAATACTCAGCGGAACTCCATGCAGCTTCACAATCACACGGATATAAATCTCTGTTAACTTCTACAAAGAAAAATTGATGTTAATCAGAATAAAATGCGTCGACTTCATCAGTCTCACATCACGCCCTCTCGGAGTATTCGACAATCCAATCACAAAATCTAGAGAAATACTATCCCATTTCTACTCAGGAATATCCAACGGGTGCATCAACCCTGCAGGTTTTTGATGCTTAACTTTCGACTTCTGACAAGTCAAACAAGCATACACAAACTGTGCCACATCAGATTTCAATCTGGGCCACCAAAATATCTTCTTTAGATCCTGATACATCTTTGTAGCTCATGGATGGATGCTCAAGCTACTCCTATGACTTTCTTCTAAAATCATCTTCTTCATCTCAGAATCATCCGAAATATAGATTTTGTCTCGGAATCTCAACACACCTTGCCCATCCACCTTAAAATAACTATCCTCAGCCTGATTACTCTCAACCATCAAATCCACCAACTTCACATCTAACTTCTAACTCTCTTTATTATTATTAAGAAAATCATTGTTGATCTTCAACATACCCAACATCACACTATGCGGTGTCAGCTCACAGACAAAACTCAAGTCTCTGAACTGCTCAACCAATTCCAACTCTCTAACCATCATAGCAGCCCTATGCAAAAACTTCGGACTTAAAGCATCAACCATGACATTAGCTTTACCAGGATGATAATTAAAGCCAACGTCATAATCCTTCAGAAATTCCAACCATTTTCTCTGCCTCATATTCAATTCCTTATGATCAAACAGATACTTCAAACTCTTGTGATCACGGAACACTTCAATTTTGGAACCATAAAGGTAATGCCTCCAAATCTTCAACACGAACACCACTACAACCAATTCCAAATCATGAGTAGGATAGTTTCTCTCATGAATCCTTAGTTGTCGTGAAGCATAAGCCATAACCTTGCCATCTTGCATCAGCACACCACCTAAACCCATCATCGACGCATCACAATACACTATAAACAACTCATTCGATTTAGGCAAAATAAAAAATGGAACTGTAGTCAATCTTTTCTTCAGCTCAATGAAACTCTTCTCACAATGAATATCCCACACAAATGTTTTACCTTTACAAGCCAACTGAGTTAACAGAAGTGTTAACTTGGAAAAGCCTTTAATAAACCTGCGGTAATAACCAACCAAGCCCAAAAAGCTTCTAATCTCTGTAACTGACTTCGGATCCTCCCAATGTAGAACTACATCTACCATGGACGAGTCCACAACAACACCATCACTTGAAATAACATGACCAAGAAAAATCACCTATTTCAACTAGAATTCACACTTCGACAACTTGGCATAAAGTTTCTTCTCTTTCAACACTTACAACACAATTCGCAAATGCTCAACATGCTCTTCTTTTGACTTAGAATAAATCAGAATATCATCAATAAAAGCCACTACAAATTGATCCAGATAAGTGTGAAAGATACAATTCATATACTCCATAAACACTCCAGGTGCATTAGAAATGTCAGACGACATCACCAAATATTCATAATGTCCATACCGAGTCCTAAAAGTTGTCTTCTGAATATCTTCATCCTTCACTCGAATTTGATGATAACCCGACCTCAAGTCAATTTTGCTAAACACATGTACACCTAATAACTGGTCCATGAAGTGATCTATTCTCGAAAGTGGATACTTGTTCTTAATCGTCACTTTATTCAACTGTCGGTAATCCACACACAACCTCATACTACCATCTTTCTTCTTTACCAACAACACCGGAGCTCCCCAAGGTGACACACTTGGCCTCACAAATTTCTTCTCTTCTAATTGCTTCTTTAACTCTGCTAACTCTGACGCCGACATCCTGTATGGTGCCATAGAAACATGTCTTGTACCAGGGACAAAATCAATAAAAAACTCCACTCTCTCTCTGGCGGTACATCTGAAATATCGTATAGAAACACATATGGAAATTCACGCACCACCTGCAGTTCATCAATCACAACTTGAATCTTCACAGACAAGGACACAAACAATGCAAGCACCTGAGCTTCCTCTTCCAAAAGCTCTCTCAACTCTCTAGCAGACAAGAAACCAACTTCTTCCTCATCATCAGGAGCAAGAAATTGCACCGATTTATTATAACAATTGATATTAACATGATTGAACTCCAACCAGTTCATTCCCAAGATCACATCAAGATTCCCCAATGGCAAACAAATAAGATCAACACCAAAATCTCTATCAAATATTAACAGAGGAAAGTTCAAACAAACCAGAGAAATGGTCACTGATCCCTTAGCAGGTGTTTAGATAACCATTTCTCCCTTCATAGCAGACACAACAAGGCCTAGCCTTTTCACACAATCAGCAGCAATAAAAGAATAAGTAACACCAGTATCAATAATAACAATCAAAGGCGTACTATTAATGTAACATATACCTCTGATCAACTTGTCATCATTGGAAGTCTGAGTCCCCGATAGAGCAAACACCTTTCCTCTAGTCGAAGCTTGCTTAGGCTTCTGGCAGTGAGTACTGATATGTCATGGTTCACCATAGTTGTAGCAAGTCACCGCATTGTCCTTATAATTAGAAACTAAATGTCCTGTATTCCCACACCGGTAACACTTCTTCACATCTCTCTTGCATTCACTAACACGATGACCTAACTCACAACACCTATAACACTTAAGAGGAGCGGGAGCATCTCTCCCACTTGGCCTTTTACCATCATCATCCCTTTGTTTACCCTTCTCAGCCGGAGCACTATATGGATTCCCACATTTCACATTATGTTTTCCCCTCTTCTCACTCAGACTCTTGTAATGAGCTGACCGAGCTTTACTATCTTCTTAAAAATTCTAGAGTGGTTCACCAACTCTGGAAACCTTCGAATCTGCTGGTATCCAATCACCTGCTTAATCTCATGACACAAACCATTCTCAAATTTAACACACTTTGAGAACTCAGTAGTCGCCTCACTGTAATGAGGATAGAACTTAGTAAGTTCCACAAATCTGGCAGCATACTCTATAACAGACAAATTACTCTGTTTTAGCTTCAGAAATTCAATCTCCTTCTTCCCGCAAACATCTTCAAGAAAATACTTCCTCAGAAACTCCCTGCGGAACACAACCCAAGTGTCCACCTCACCTGCAGCTTCCAAAACCTGACGAGTGTTGATCCACCAATCATCAGCCTCTTTAGCCAGCATATGAGTACCAAACAGTACCTTCTGCGCCTCAGAGCAATCCATCACCCAAAAGATTCTCTCAATATCTTTGAGCCAAACCTGTGCTCCATCATGATCATACATACCCTTGAAAATAGGCGGATTGTTCATATGGAACTTCCCAAAATGAGGAAACTCATCGTTCCCACCAGCATTAGGCTGATTCTGGACAACCTAAGCAATAACCTGCAAAGCAGAAGCAATAGCAACATCATTTCTTCCAGCCATTTTATGTTTTTCACCAATAACATCAACAATGGTTAGAAGATAACACCAGTAGTATTCAACTGTCACACCACACCGACTCAACAAATTAGCCTGACAGACTGACCTGCTATGATACCACTAGTGTAACACCCTAAATATCCCCCACGTAATTTTAATAGAATAACCGAGTAAAATTCAACACAAAGACATTTAGGATGCTACTGTTCAACAAACACCTGCTCATGCAATCAGATATGTAACACCTGTCTCTTTTAAAAATTACTAACAGTGATAATAGTAGTAAAACATTCACCATGTCTAAACTTCAAGTTCATTTAAGCAACAGAAACATCAACATCAAATAATTATTCAAAATGTAATTATGAAATAATATAATTATAACGAAAATTCAATATAGGAGATGACATAATTCTCCACCAACAGAAATAGACACACAAACGCCAAATCCCAGTGTTACACATCAGAGCAGACGCCGACTCTAAAATAAAAGGAAGACACCATCTTCCACATACATCCACTCTCATACTGCGGATTATCTGCACGATGCCCATGTGAACGCAATATTCAAACAGAATGGGTGATATATCACAATTATATAAAGGAATGCATGATAATAAGTAAGCATCAAATTATCACGCACACAATCACCCATTCCATCAACACACTTCCCCACAATCAACACAACAAACATCCAAACATAATAACGATGCAACCAAAATGCAATACAATGAGACTCAATAACTCAACTCAATGCATGTGGTACCAATATGTGAACTATCAGGCACCACTCCGATCTCCACCTAGGGCCAGAGCCCACCAATTTGTTACCATCACCACCGATAATGCTTCATTGATTCCATCACGTCTAAAATCAGCTACTCGCACCTAATCCCCATCTAGGATTGAGGCTCACCAAAACGGACTACCATCCAACACCATGAATGCATGCAATATACAATATGCAACAACACCAATGCACAATGACTGTCACCATAGTCAATGTACCTCAACAATACTGGCCACCATGCACCAGAATTATGCTATAACAGTTTAACAACATCAACAAACAGTATATCAAGCAGCAACAATGCATGTACAAATATGTCACACCACAACATGAGAACTACAATGTATTTAACATCACCATACAACAAATTATTCATTTTCAGGTACTGAAACCAATTTTAGAATAAATTTTATCGCGTCAGCTTCCTAATGCTTTGAACGGTACCCGAATCGGACACCCGAAACTCAAAATATGACTTTTCAAAGTTTTTCAAAAATTATTTCTAGTGTAACCGGTTACACCGTTTGAGGTAACTGGTTACACCCCTTTTAACCAACCCAACCACGCAAAACACACTTAGTGTAATCGGTTGCCATAATCAAGGTAACCGATTACACCCTCACAAACTTGCCCAAACACGCATTTTTAAAGTAGTGTAATCTGTTACACCAATCCTGGTAACCGATTACACTGTGTGCAGAAGCACTTTTCTGCAACTTTTCCAAACGAAAATCACTTTTAATCCACCCTAAAATCCTATTTCCCTTACAATTCATTCACTACATTATTTTATACCAAAAATTAGTTTTTAAAACATCAGAACCCCAATTCTTTCCACCAAAAACACTCATGACTTAAGTTCCGACTCTGACTAGCAACAACCATCAACAACACAACATCTACATCACACAATTCCATAAACTACATGGTTCCAACAACAACAACATAACAATTCAACAAGTAATCAAACATCAATCACAACATCAACATACCGCTCACAATTTATCAAACAATTATTCAATCGAACAACTACAAAATTGCAACAATGATCATGATATAGAGAGAAGAGAAACATAAACATGCATAGTTATAATCTACCCACCATCATCATACAAACTCTTAAATAATAGGAACCCCGCCCTTACCTTTGAGTTCTTGTAAAGTTTCTTCAACCTTTAGCAATGGGAATTCTTCCTAACTTCTCCTTCCTTGTCGTAGCTCCACTCATCTCTTTTTCTTATTTTTCTCTAGTTTCACGATCTGATAGTTTTTATCCCCTCTCTCCCTTATTTCCTTATTACATTATTATTATTATTATTATTATTATTATTATTATTATTATTATTATTATTATTATTATTATTAGTATTAGTATTAGTATTATTATTATTATTATTTAATCCAACTAATTAAAATAATAATAATAATTTCCATCAAATATTTAATTAAATTACTATTCACCTAATATTATAATTAACTAAATATTAACTATTATAATTTAATTAGCCTTACTCACTACACCACCAAGTTCTACACTTTTGCTCACACACCTCCAACACCTTAGTTCTACTCTTTAAGGCCACTACCCCACACCTAAGGGTATCTCAAACACACCAAAACACCAATTGACACATACAATTACACAACATCATATAATTTAATTACGAAAAAATAAATAAATTAAACTGGGGCGTTACATGTGTCGACCTATAAAAGAAAATTTTCTTCTATGTGTCAACCTATAGTCGTATGTGTCGAGACATACTGTAATGTACTTCATAAAACTTGTTTTTCAATGCAATTTTTGATGTATGAACTTTTCCAAAACATTTTAATTATTCCTAATGCTAAAATGCACATATAGAATAAGAGGATACCGTCCAATATACATTGACGCTAAAGAATCATAATTTTGACATCATGCAAAATACATCTAACGAAAAGTTGCACTCACAGATTGAAAGTCCTAAAAAAAGGTTATACTACTTTAGATCGTGTTAAGAAAATCATCAGAAGTCTGCCTAATAAATGGAGACCAATGGTGACAACACCGAAGGTGTCAAAAGATTTGAACAAAACTACTTTGGAGGAGCTTATAAGTTACCCAGAACATGTTGCTAAATCAAATCAGCTCATTAGTTCATCAAACTTAATTTTGAAGACTTTAGAGATAATATCAGGACGATTATGCAAATTTAAATTGTGTTTGGGCAAATGCATTGTAATCTCAGGCCGATTAGGGTTGCACGTGAATGTTACAAATAAATATGGAAAACCAATAACATAGAATATTACCATACCATCAAAATAAAGTTGATTTATATATCATTTACTGCCCAAAAAAGATGATGACAAAACAACTCACTTCCCTCTTTTGACACATTGGTTGCATTGACTACTGCCAGATTATTCATGTAGTTTGTTGTCTTTTCTAACTCTAAATTTTAATTGATTATTTCTCAACTAATTTAGATGTTCGGATTCCATCATTGTGCAACCATCAACCAAAAACTGTTGGAATAATCTTCTGGAATAGAGTAATGTTTTAGCTTTGTTGCCCCACTCATGTAATTGGAAACATAGCCAATCTTTAATGGTTGGACCATTTTTGTTTGTAACCACAGTTTCATTTTAATACATGTGTAGTATATTTGGCATGTAACTATCCTCACCATATGGAATTATCAAATGATATTGACAACCTAGGTAAATTGCATGGTGTTAGACGATGGCAATTGATCTAGAAGGGGGGTGAATAGATCACTACTTTTTAAACAGAGTCGGCGCTTAAAAAATTTGTTTTAAAAATGTTTGCGGAGGCGACTGAGGAACTATGTCGTCTAAACGAACCGTTATTGAAAAGATCGGATATACGACAAGCCAAATGGAATAACAAGCTCAATGAGAATTAGAATCACTAATTTGAGTATTAACCAATACACTTAACTTCACTTAAGTTTGTGCAATTTCCAATGACTTATAAAAAGTAAACCAAAATTGACAATTTCACAAACAGTTTATGAGCGATCAATTTATCGAACACTCGGTGTGTAAAACACCCCAAGTGATAATTTCTATGTAAATGTAGTGCAGAATTTTTCCAATTACAATCAAAGTGATTGTAATGAGTTTTCAAACCAGATTTTCAGCACTACACTATAACATAATTTTATCGATCAATTGATTTTGCACAAACATAAACAGTTCAAAATTAAAGAGATAGGGAAAGAGAGAACAACGCCGAATTTGTTTAGGAAGTTCCCTTTTCGTCCTCGCTTCGGGTACGTCTGCCCCCAATTCTAAAACTACAATTGAGATATGTATTATCTTGTTGCAAATGTTTTTACAAGAGAAGCCCTAGTCACCACACACTCAAGAGTACTTGTTGATGTTGATACTATGCCTTCTCTCCCCTTGATTCAAGTCGAATCAAGTGCCTCGAACGTGTAGAATAAACCTCCATTTACTGCTACTAGATTGAACGAACCCTCCGATCTTCAATCACCTTCGCTAGGTTGATTTTAATCACACACAGTTCGAACCCAAATCTTTCTTGCACAATCCTCCGATTATCGCTACTAGATTGAACGAACCCACCATTCTTCAATCACCTTCGCTCGACTGAATCTATGAAGCAAAGATTTGTCCAAAAACCCTCAAATCCACATGATCTTGGAGGACAAAACCCTAACGGTTTTATTCAAGAAAAAACCACTGAAAACTCATCCCAAACTAGATACACAATCCTACATTTGGACGTTATTACCTCAATGATGCAAAAGATTAACAAAAATTGTTATGTGTAATTGTTGAGAAAATTCAAGAATGAAGATGAAGATGATGAGAGAAAAATTCAGTGCATATCTTTCACTTTTTCTTGTTTTTGTTAAAATGATGAGATACAATGTATATATATGATCCCATGACCAACTAACAAAAATAACAGCAATTTGAAAAGAGTAAGATCAGAAAAATGACAGGTATTTAGCGAACGGTCGACCAAAAAATAAAGGGGGTCGACCTGAGCAGACCCGAGAGCAAAACTATGCAAATATTGAAGTTATGCGTCGACTGGAACAGGGTTCATGCGTCGACGCAAGCTTGCTGAAAAAATGCAGATACAAATGCCAATAGTGTGAGTCGACCCAAGGGTCGACGCGAGCACACCCGAGAGTAAATGATTGAAAAATAGTTTTCATGAGTCGACCAGAACAGGGTTTGAGTCAATTTAAACACCTTAAACTCCCAAAAATGAATTTTTGATCATGGTTTATTCCACCTAGGCTATGTTTATGCATTCCTAAGACTCCCAACATGATCAAACACACACTAGAAATATATGAGACTATTCCTATATGTATAGACACATGATTTTGGAATATTTGTGCATTGTGAAGTATGAATGCAGGCTATGATGCGATGATACCGTCCAAATTACAAAATACGAGCTAGTACACGTTTTGACATCATTAAAATAAAGACTATGTATTAAGACACCTTGCCCTCACATACTCTCCCTTTTTGATGATGGCAAAACTCTTCAGCTTGTCGAGTAATTTGAGACTCATCCTCCCCCTGACTTTGTACATTCTTCTGAAATACAATCTGATCAATCATTATGAAATAAAGTGCTGCTTTTTGCAGAGCATATACTCTTCTCCCCCTTTGACAACATCAAAAAGATAGAATCACAAGGTCAAAGAATAACATAATATATCCATATGAATACAATCATATATTTTGCAACAGAGATACATTAACAAACATTCACATAAAATGATGTTAATGCAAAAATTATAAGGATAAATAAGACATAAAGCATATAAAGAAAATTAAAGTGCATTACATAACCATAATATTCCAATAATACTTCAAGTCACAAGACATACATAAAACAAAACAAAACATAAAATGATATGCTAAAAACAAAATATGAAATGCACTACAACTAAACAACTCAATCCTCAAGGTCTCCCCCCTATATGGATGGCCCCTTCCTCTGAAGTAGTAATCCGAAGGTGGTGGTGGTGGTTGTTCATCCAATCATTCCGTAAGTTCCAATACCGCCCGATTGAGAGTGTTGAAACTATTTGTCAGAGCACGATTCTGACTCTCAGCGGTTTCAGCCAAATTATCAAACCTTGTTATCACTATGGAGGCACAAGTCACAGTTCTCACTTTGAGCTTGAAGTTGATTCGTGAGAGCAGTGTACCTTTCTTCTTGAGTAGTCACAATGTTTTGCTGTTGGAGCTGCATGGTTCTTAACATTTCCAGAACATCATCATTATTTTGTTGAGGTCGCGGTGGAGAAGGAGGAGTGTAATGTGCATCTTGATAACTCCAGCCATTTGTTAGAGGCATGTAGGATAAACCTAGATTTGTCCAACCTGTGTGTTGCCACTCACCCCATCCTTGATTTGCATATGGATCATGAGTAGGTGATTGACCTAACCAACCACTATTGTCATACTCAGCATTATGATGATCAGTTTCCATTTTATGATATTCCTTTTCCTTCTCTTCAACGTCATCTGCATCCTCATCTTCATATTGAACCCTTGAAGTAACCCATCACTGTGAGTGCCTTCTGACTGAATTCTTGATCAAATGTCACAGAAACATATGGAATACCTTCAACCACAACTTCATCCCTATTAAAAATGCTTTGAATAAAAGAGGCATAGCACAAGGCTGTACCTCGACCGGACTCCCAGAGAGCAAAAATCATGCTCGCAATATAGTGAGGCCAATTAATCTATATCTTGTTCTTCAACAGATACACCAAATGGACCTCAGCCTGGTCAACCCTAGAATATCCTCCCTTCTTGGGACGGAGAATGTGGGAAACGATCCATTGTAGGATCCTATTAGTAGCCTTTAAACGCCCGGTAGTAACAGTCTTGGGAAACAAATCAGTAGTCACAATATTGTCAGGATAGGGATCCTTCAGCATAGAATTTAGGGCGGTTTTGAACCCATATCCTAAAACACAGTTGGTATCGGTAACCTTAGGATAAGAGGATGATTGTAGATCCATGTCGAACAAGTCTTTCCAAACATTGGCATTGAGTGAGCGAGTTCTACCACCTATCTCATAGGCATACTCAAAACTGTCAAACTTTCCATGAATACTTGTATAAAATAGCTTGACCAAATCTTCATTGTACTTTGTGTTACATTCCAAAAACTTATCAAACTCTTGAACATTAAGCAATTCAATAATCTCTCCAAGGTGCATGTGCTCAACTCTTAAGGAATAATATTCAAATTGCCTAACAACCGATCGTTTACCAAAGTTCTGATTATAAGTTTTAGCCAAATTATCAGATAGCAAAGAAAGAGCGTTTACCGGAACACTTGACCTGGGTTGAGAGGTACCTGCCCTAGAGGTTGAAGCCCTTGTGGTTCTTTTGCCTGTAATTCTTGTAGAAGCGATGAGAACACAAATTTTGGAGAAGATGAACAGTACTCGAATATGAGTTGATGATGAGAAAACCTCTGGAAACCTTGTGAATGTTGAAGGTTTTATTTTTGATGAACTTTTGGAAATGGGTTTCTAGGGTTTTGTAGAGAATTGTAGGAAAGGAGAAGTATGAGGAGTAGTGTCTAGACGCAAATGATAATGATTTTAATGCTTTGAATGAGTAAAGGAAAATTAATGGGTCAAAATTCCCAAGAACAATGAAGAGGCGCGCAATTTTCAAGGCGTTTTTTTTCCAGAACTTTTTAGCGACGCGTCGACCTAAATAGTCTTGCGTCGACGCATACTGAACAAAACAAATGTAAATTTAAAAGTATCAAAGTTTGAGTCGACCCAAGGGTCGACCTGTGCGCACCCGATTCATTACATAAGAAAACACAGAGATCATGAGTCGACCTATGTCCTGTTTTGGTCGACTTATGCAGTGCAAACATGTAAAAATGCACATTTCAATTCATGTATGCATCAATAAATAATAAATAGCAAGCCAAACATATTTCAAACTTAAAAATGGATTAAAATAGATCCAAACCATATAATAAACATCAATATAACACACATTTTGGCACAATTTCTTACATATATAAGTGATCAAGATTAATTAACTATAGAGGAATGATATTACCTCTGATGACGATTGATGATAGATGCCCTCACATAGACAAGCATAGATATAGAGCATGCAATCATACATATTTAAACACGATCCGAGATATCGAGAACACCAAGTTCCCTGCGGGTATTAAAGAAAGGCTCTGTCGCAAATGGTTTTGTGAAAATATCCGCAAGTTGATTCTTAGTATCAACATGCTCAAACACAACATCACCTTTCTCTACATGACCCCTAAGGAAATGATGGTGAATTTCAATATGTTTCGTGCGTGAATGTAGTACATGGTTTTTGGTTAAATTAATGGCGCTTGTATTATCACACAAAATGGGAATACGTTCAAGTTTAACATTAAAGGCGAGTAATTGTTGCTTGAGCCACAAGACTTGAGCACAAAAACTACCGCCCGCAACGTATTCCACCTCGGCTGTTGACAAAGCAACGAAAACTTGCTTTTTGTTATGCCAACTCACTAAGGAATTTGAGACAAAATGACAAGTGTCACTCGTGTTTTTCCTATCCTATTTGTAACCGGCAAAGTCGGAATCGGAATAGCCAACCAAAGAGCAATCACTTTCCTTGGAATACCAAAGCTCGTACTTTGGAGTACCACATAGGTGTCTAAGTATACGCTTCACAGCTTTTAAGTTCGATTCCTTGGGACATGATTGGTACCTAGCACACATACAGACACTAAACACGATATCTGGTCGGGATGCGGTAAGATAGAGGAGAGAACCTATCATACCTCTATATTTCTTCACATCTACATCCTTACCATTCTCATCTCGACTCAAGTTAACACAAGTAGGCATTGGAGTTTCAATTGCTTGCGAGTTAGCCATGTCGAAACGCTTGAGTAGCTCAAGACAATACTTCGTCTGGCTCACGAACGTCCCTTCTTCAAGTTGCTTGATTTGCAATCCGAGGAAATAGTTTAGCTCCCCCATCATGCTTATCTCGAACTCTCCCTGCATCAACTTAGAGAACTCCTTGACCATATTCATGTTAGTAGATCCAAATATTATATCGTCTACATATACTTGTACCAAAATTGAGTGTTTTCCTTGACGTTTAATGAAGAGGGCTGTGTCAACCTTCCCTCTAGAGTACACTTGATCTAGTAAAAATTTGCTAAGACGCTCATACCAAGCCCTAGGGGCTTGCTTGAGACCGTACAAAGCGCGTTTGAGCTTATAAACATGATTAGGATACTCATGGGATTCAAAACCAAGAGGTTGGGCTACATAAACCTCTTCATTAATATAACCATTCAGAAAAGCACTTTTTACATCCATTTGAAATAATTTGAAATTTTTAGCACATGCGTAAGCGAGCAACATACGTATAGCATCGAGTCGGGTAACAGGCACATAAGTTTCCTCATAGTCTATGCCCTCCTCTTCGTTATACCCTTGCGCAACTAAGCGCGCTTATTTCTAGTTATGACTCCATTTTCGTAAAGCTTGTTCCTAAACACCCATCTGGTGTCGATTACTCGATGGCCTCGCGGAGGAGGAACAAGGTCCCAAACCTCATTTCTTTTAAATTTACTTAACTCTTCTTGCATTGATAAAAACCAATGTTCATCGAGTAAGGCCTCTTTAGAGTTTTTAGGCTCAATCTGTGAGACGAAAGCGAAGCGATAACAGAAGTTACTTAGCTTGGATCTCGTAGTTACTCCCTTTGAAATATCACCGAGTATGTTGTCGATGGGATGGTCTTTAGAAAACTTTCAAGCTGGAGGAAGGCCATCGTTGTTAGTCGGATGATCCTCCTCAATCTTCTCAGGATGGTGATCTTTTTCCTCCTCAACTTGCACTTCTTCAGGTTGATCAGTCCCTTTATCAATGTCCTTGAGTATGTCTTCTGAAGATACACCTGCACCATGAAAAGAAGTACCTTTTCCGACATTTTTTGGATAAGACTCATCAAAAGTAACATGTACGGACTTCTCAACAGTAAGTAACCTCTTATTGTATACCTTATATTCCTTACTAGACTGAGAGTATCCAAGAAAGATACCTTCGTCGGCCTTAGAATCAAACTTACCAAGAGTCTTTTTACCATATTAAACACAAAACATTTACAACCAAAGACGTGAAGGTGTGATACGTTGGGCTTCCTTCCTTTCAAAAGCTCATACGGAGTTTTGTTTAGAATAGGACGAATTAGCACCCTATTCAAAACATAACAAGTCGTACTAATGGCATCGACCCAAAAGTATTTAGGAAGGCCACTCTCATTGATCATAGCTCTTCCCAATTCTTCCAAAAATCTATTTTTATGTTCCATAACCCCGTTTTGTTGAGGGGTACGTGGTGCGAAAAAATTATGATCAATCCCATTCCTATCACAAAATTCTTCAAAGAGATGATTTTCAAACTCACCTCCATGATCACTTTGGATTGTTACAATGTTTGTGTTTAATTTATTTTGAGAGAGCTTATCAAACTTCTCAAAAGCCGAAAAAGTATAGCTCTTGCTTGCTAAGAAAATAGTCCAGCAAAACCTAGAATAGTCGTCGACAATCACAAAACCGTAGTAGTTACCACCTAAGCTCTTAATCCTAGATGATCCAAAGAGGTCCATATGGAGGAGTTCAAGGGGTCTCGTGGTTGAAACAATGTTTTTAGACTTAAACGAGATCCTTGTTTGCTTCCCTATTTGGCACACATCACATAAGTGATCCTTTGAAAAATTGATTTTGGGTAAGCCGACTACTAGGTCCTTAGAGACTATCTTATTAAGCAAATCGAAATTGACAAGCACCAAACGCCTATGCCATAACCATGAATCTTCACTCATGGTGACGAGACATTTGTCATTAATCAACGAAACCTCACTCAAGTCTAGCCTATAGACGTTATTAACCCTCAGGCCTTTAAACACATCCTCCTTTTTATCATTATTTTCAATTATGCAGCAATCTTTTGAAAATGAGACTTTATAACCCTTGTCACATAATTGACTAATGCTAATTAGGTTGTGTTTAAGACCCTCAACTAGTAGCACGTCTGAGATAGTAGTAGAAGAGGGATTACCTACACTACCTTTGCCGAGTATTGGCCCTTTATTGTTGTCTCCGTAGGTCACAAATCCTTTTTTCTTTTCCACAAAGTCAACGAAAAGAGAAATGTCTCCCGTCATGTGTCTTGAGCATCCACTATCGAGAACCCATATTCTCTCCGCGGACTCAAGACGTTGTACCTACACAATTAATCAAGCGAAATAGGTACCCAATTCTTATTGGGTCCTTGGTTGTGAGTGAAAACTTGATTGCATTTGGGCAACTATTGATAAACGCCTTTAGGAACTAAAAACCTCCTAAAGCGACATTTTGCAATGGTATGACCCCTCTTGCAACAATACAAGCAAGTAAGGTTAACATTGGAGTCACTTTTGTTAGATTGATCTCGAATCACATAAGTGTATTTTTTATATGGATTAATCATGCTTTTCTTAAAATGTGATCTATCAATAGCAAAAGTGACCTTTGGTTCTAGAGCCTTGTCAAGTTTGGCTCTAAGAGTTCTAACCTCTTTTTGCCAAATATGACAAGTTTCACAACCAAAATTTAACCATCTACTCTTGTCTTCCTCAACATCTACCTTTGTTACTTCCACCATAGACTTTTTAGAGCCTATAATTCCCTTTTAGAATCGGAGATCTTTTTCTCCAAATGAGAAAAGATTCGTTTGTTTGAAGCTAAACCTTTAAAGGCTTCCTTAGCCTCATGGTGTAAAGCATCAAAAGCATGTTGCAATTCAGAATGAGACATTTTGTTAGAGTTATCATATTTAGCATGTTTTACCTTTTTATTCTTTTTCTTTTGATGAGCGGAAAGGCAAAGGTTAACAGACTTTTCTTCATCACTTGAACTTTCTTCACTAGATGACTCATTATCGCTTTCCCAACCAATATAAGCTCTTCTAGGTTTACCTTGTTTCTTTTGTGGACGATTTTTTTCCTTTCCCTTGTCCTTCTTCATCAACGGATAATTCGACTTATAATGGCCGAATTTTCCACAATTATAGCAAGACCCTTTAGTTTTTCCACTCTTGTTACCTTCATTCCTGGAAGACTTTGTTTGTCTTCTAAAGTTGACGAGATTCTTTTCCGAATGTTGAATACCGTTTTTATTTATATAGTGATTGTATCGCCTCACAAACAGTCTCATATCCTCATCCAAATCTTCTTCATCGTCGTCACTCGATTCACTCTCACTTAGCTCTTTTGCGAAGGACTTTGAGCTAGAAGCCTTTAGAGCTATTGACTTCTTTTCCGCATCTTTGGTCTTGGTCTTTTCTTTCTTTTATCTTTTCTCAAATTGGTCAAGACTAATGAGCACTTGCTCATGTTCCTCGAGCTTCCCAAATAAAGTTGTGATGTCCAACGTCACGAGGTCATTGGCTTCCTTTATGGTTGTGACCTTTGGTTGCCATTCCCTAGTAAGACACCTCAAGATTTTATTAGTAGCAACATCATTGGAAACCGGTCTACCAAGTGAGTTTAGTCGATTGATTAAATGAGTAAATCTCTTTTACATGTCAGCAATGGTTTCCCCTTGTTTCATGTGAAAGAGATCAAACTCTTGTGTCAAAGTATTGATTCGAGCTAGTTTGGCGTCATTAGTTCCCTCATGGGCAACTTGCAATGCATCCCACATAGCTTTAGCAGTCGTACACTATGAAACTCTATAATATTCATCAACTCCCAAAGAGGAGATCAGAATATTTCTAGCTTTCCAATCATAGTTATACTTTTTCTCATCTTCTTCATTCCATTGTGCTTCCATCTTAGGCACAACAACGTTATTCGCATTGGTCATGGTAATTTCCATAGGACCATTTTGTATAACGTTCCATACCTTTCTATCAATAGAATTGATGTGCACACGCATACAATCTTTCCAATAACTATAGTTTTCACCGTTAAAAACCGGTGCTCTATTGTAAGCCCCTTTTAGTTCGTTAGCCATTTTCTAAAAAGTTATATGCGAAGTACTAGATGAACCGATGCTCCTGATACCACTTGTTAGACGATGGCAATTGATCTAGAAGGCAGGTTGAATAGATCACTACTTTTTAAACAGAGTCAGCGCTTAAAAAATATGTTATTAAAATGTTTGTGGAGGCGGCCGAGGAACTACGTTGTATAAATGAACAGTTATCGAAAAGATCGGATATGCGACTAGCCAAATGGAATAACAAGCTCAATGAGAATTCGAATCACTAATTTGAGTATTAATCAATACACTTAACTTCACTTAAGTTTGTGCAATTTCCAATGACTTATAAAAAGTAAACCAAAATTGACAATTTCACAAACAATTTGTGAGCGATCAATTTATCGAACACTTGGTGTGCAAAACACCCCAAGTGATAATTTCTATGTTAATGTAGTGCAAATTTTTTCCAATTACAATCAAAGTGATTGTAATGAGTTTTTAAACCAGATTTTCAGTAATACACTATAACAGAATTTTATCGATCAATTAATTTTGCACAAACGTAAACAGTTCAAAATTAAAGAGATAGGAAAAGAGAGAACAACACCGAATTTGTTTAGGAAGTTCCCCTTTCGTCATTGCTTCGGGTACGTCTGCCCCCAATTCTAAAACTAGAATTGAGATATGTATTATTTTGTTGCAAATGTTTTTACAAGAGAAGCCCTAGTCACCACACACTCAAGAATACTTGTTGGTGTTGATACTATGCCTTATCTCCCCTTGACTCAAGTCGAATCAAGTGCCTCGAACGTGTTGAATAAACCTCAGTTTACCGATACTAGATTGAACAAACCCTCCGGTCTTCAATCACCTTCGCTAGTCTAATTTCAATCACACACAGTTCGAACCCAAATCTTTCTTGCACAATCCTCCGATTATCGCTACTAGATTGAACGAGCCCACCGTTCTTTAATCACCTTCGCTCGGCTGAATCTATGAAGCAAAAATTTGTCCAAAAACCCTCAAATCCACACGATTTTGGAGGACAAAACCCTAACCGTTTTATTCAAGAAAAAACCCACTGAAAACTCACCCCAAACTAAATACACAATCCTACGTTTGGACGTTATCACCCCAATGATGCAAAAGATCAACAAAAATTATTATGTGTAATTGTTGAGAAAATGCAAGAATGAAGATGAAGATGATGAGAGAAAAATTCAGTGTATATCTTTCACTTTTTCTTGTTTTTGTTAAAATGATGAGGTACAATGTATATATATGATCCCATGACCAACTAACAAAAATAACAGCAATTTGAAAAGAGAAAGATCAGAAAAATGACAGGTATTTAGTGAACGGTCGACCAAAAAATAAAGGGGGTCGACCTGAGCAGACCCTAGAGCAAAACTATGCAAATATTGAAGTTATGCATCGACCGGAACAGAGTCCATGCGTCGACGCAAGCTTGCTGAAAAAATGTAGATACAAAGGCCAACAGTGTGAGTCGACCCAAGGGTCGAGGCGAGCACACCCGATAGTAAATGATTGAAAATTAGTTTTCAAGAGTCGACCAAAATAGAGTTTGAGTCGACTCAAACACCTTAAACTCCCAAAAACGAATTTTTGATAATAGTTTGTTCCACCTAAGCTATGTTTATGCATTCCTAAGACTCCCAACATGATCAAACACACACAAGAAATATATGAGACTCTTCCTATATGTATAGACACATGATTTTGGGATATTTGTGCATTGTGAAGTATGAATGCAGACTATGACGCGATGATACTGTCCAAATTACAACATACGAGCTTGTACATGTTTTGACATCATTAAAATAAAGACTATGTATTAAGACACCTTGCCCCCACACATGGAACTCATCAATTCTTCGTAATTGATCATCAAGTGCTTGGAACTCATCAATTCTCCAACAATTAGAGTAACTTTAGACACAGTTGGTATATTATATACATGTCCGTCACCGGGCCTATCTAACGCCTTGTATTTGAATTTATCGTATGGGCTAATTTGAGAAGGGCCCAAATTTTGAGAAGCCTTACCCATTTGTGCATGTGTACTATAACTGTGACTTGCGCTATCCACCTATGAGTCCTTTCGTGTCCTAATAGAAGACAAAAATTGCAAAGTGTTAAATCGCAACTGAAAGAAATGAGAAACATATTACAATATTGGTATGTAACCATTTAATACATGGTCCAAAAATCAGATATCTCTGGCATTAGTTCATTGATGTGTAAGATGGTGACATTAAATGTGTTTGAAACTGATAGTGAATATTTACCTACATATCAATAGTTATCCAGAGTAGGCTAGAAAAAGACATCAACAAACATATAATATAAAAAAAGGTGCATGTATTTTGACCTTCTGCTTTAACTTTCGTGTGTCACAACATTATTATCATTGGCGAGGAACCATTCCTTTTTTTGATTGAAATTAATGAACTTTAGGGCATATCGCTCCCACGGTGTGAAATTTAAAGTGTTATTCCTAAATGAAGGCAAGTTAAGTCAAACACTCTAAATAATATAAAGTTGAAAAAAGATTGACAAAAAATGCGGGGGTTTCAAAGTTGTTAGACATATACACCAAATCCTTCAACACCAAGTTGACTTCTTGTTTCTTACTCCCAACATTGATTTGTGTGTATCTGATCTCTTCAAGCACACTAATTATATCTGAATAAAGAGGGAAAATGATGAGCAATGTTATAAGGAACTATAAAGAAGAATATGAATATTAGAAATCAGACCTATTAACATATCTTTCTTCCATTTGCCGGACAAAATGTCTTTAAAATGAGTGAACTTTATATAGGCTTTAGAGGAATGACATGTTTGTTGACATCTCCAATAGTTGTCTCACAAGTAAATTTCAAAACATACCTATGTTCAGATATTTTGAGTAACATATCATCCCGGTGAACTTGAAAGTTAACAATAATGTATGTATTGTTAACTGTTAACGCTGAATCAAATGATTTCTTAAACACATGAACTATCACATGAATACCCCACCCCTAAAAGTCGAAGGAAAACAACAAAGAAATAATCAACAAATAATCAACATAGTAGAAACAGAAGAATCAACAAATAATCAAGTACGTAGATAATAGGTTACCTCACTATTAATGAAAATCATCTAGAAGTGTTCTTTTATATTAGAAACGATGGTCCATTTGTGGTGAACTTTTGCCGCAATCTTCTATAATTCTTTACAATCATTATTGTCTTTAATCAGCTCAAAAGGTATTGCCATTTAGGATGAACTCCATAGACATAAATGTAATAAGGAGTAACTCCATTAAAGTTCAAACTTTAACCCCCATATAAGTTCAAACTTTAACTCCATAAAGGTTCAAACATAGAAAAAAGGGTTTGCATTTGCAAATGAAGAACAAAGACGAAGAAGAAAATCGAATGAATAGACAAAGGAGATAAAAGCATTACCTGTTGTGTGGAAGACAAGGGTTACGAAGAAGATAATGAAGTTTAGAAAGATGAAACACAAATGTGAAGGAAAAGAGAGGGTATTCAAAAAACCATATGAAGAAGATGAAGTTTAGAAAGATGAAATACAAATATGAAGGAAGAGAAATGAAGGGTATTCAGAAAATATGTAATGGTTAAAAGTTGGATGTATTTGCTTTTTAAATTTATTATTTTAAACATGAATTATAATATAATTTTTAAATTTTTTTTAGAATTTAATTGTTATACACTGACAATGTATAAATATTTTATGCAGTCAGTCAATAAAAATATATCATTCTGCCATATCATATAATTAATTTAAAATTTTCAATATGAGAACGCATAGTCGATATTGGTTGATATTATAAAAAAATTTACATTATACGTACATTTTTTTTTATATAAATTAAATATCAAGTGCACGTAATAAATATTTTATAATGATAAAAATAAATTAATAATTTAAGGAAACGGAACAGCTTCCGCTGTTGTTAGCCACTGAACTGAAAAAACAAGTAGAAAGAAGGTTCTCTTTCTTCCCCGTTGCCGCCTCTATCCCTGAAGACATGAAACCCCCTTCCACTCTTTTCCTCAAAACCCAAATCCCCTCTCCCATTTCACTCTTCTCAACTTCCAAAGGTACACTCTCCGCAAACCTCCCTCTCCCATTTTTCAAATCCCCGTTTTTCGATTCCAATTAGTCGTTTCTTTTTCTTCATTTTGGCATAACATTTTCAATTTCACACTGTATATAGTTTGATTATAATCAGGGTTAATACATAATAATGCAGGAACGTCCAATGCTAAATTGCTTCCGAATTTGTGCTTTTGTAAGAGTATTCAAACTAGTTCATATGAAGTTGCTAAAGGAAGTTATGTTCCTACTCCTACTGTGGATTTGACAAGAGAAAATATTATAGTGGTATGTGTTGCTTTTACACAAATTTATTCGAAATTGTTTTACTTGCAAAAAAACTGATTGAATAATTTTGAAGATGGAAATGGATTAACAAATGGCCTGGCTACTCTATTTTATGCATTCAATATGTTTTTCTTGTTTTATGTTGTTTATCTATTCATTTTCTTTGAGAAACAGTGTTCAAACTGGAATTCACTGTCTATTGGTAAATTCATGATAGGATGGTTAAATTATTGATAAAGGGACATCATTTCTTTGTTGAGAAAATCGAGCGAGGAAACTAGGCCCAATGCTGAGTTTATAAAATGCTTTCACCTTACAGGCTATGCGCTTCGGAGAGCGCGTGCTGTGCCGTTTATCGGTTGAACCAATGATTTGTTAGGTCAGTAGGCTAACTGGGGAAAGAGGATCGAGTATGTGTCTTCACATCCACATGGATCCTCCCATGTTGGGATGTCTTCCCTCGTGCTTCTATACATTTATGCAATCATTGGATTTAGAAAATATCTTGGGACCTATGAGATTTTTTGTTTACGGGCCTTGCCCCGATATCTGTTATAGTGTTTGACTATTAGGGTTTAGGGAGAATTTAAACACTTGGCATGCAATGGACAGAAAAAGACACATATTGAACAGACCTAGAGTTCTGGCCTTGTTGACTGATTCTGGGATCATCAGAGTAGACCTAGGGTTCACATACGTAAACAATCACAAATATGATTAACATGAATGGGAAATTATAAATTAAGACCTTAAAAAGCTTATATAACATTAACTCCTTGATACTTGTTCTTGCTCTTTTGAAGCTCTGTGCTAGTATCATGTTATTTCAACAATGTTTAAGTTTCCTTTAGACTTTTGAGGAACGAACCTTTTAGGAAATTTGGTGAATACATGATTTATGGCATTACTTTGAAATCTTGGGAATATAATCAATTTAACGCACCCTTTTGGAAGAACGAAGCTTTAATATTTTGATGTTTCTTGTTTAAATTATTTTAATGTGATTGGTCATGTTAGGACAAGACTAACAGACACTTGATTGAGAGAACACTGGAACTAATAGAAGTTAGTTTGATTAAAGGAAGTAGAGGAAGATTGAAGACAACTTTAGGAGAACCAACGTAAAAAACCTTGCTCTGAATGATTAGTTAGAAATTTGGTTTTTGATAGAAATAAGTAGCATTGTTTGATCCTTGAAACCCATCTCACCTAACGAGAGGAGGTTTTGTTTTTGTTGTTTGTTTCTTTTCTTGTGTTGATGTATACTGGGGACTGTGGATAATCAAAGGGGAAATTGTTGTCTCATATGGACATTATACTGAAACAGAGATGGGTGAAGCAATACTTACTGGACAATGAAGAAACAGAGAAGAAGAATGCTTTTGGACATAATCACATTGTAAAGATTGCTGTAGCGGATTTATTTTAAAAGTGGTTATCCTTGACCATGATTTCTTGGGACAGTCAGTGGATGTGATTATTTGATTTCTGCATTATTTCAAGGATGCTTCAGTTTCACCTTTTCTGTTTGTGCTTCTCTTTTAGCATGTCTATATTTGTGATATTGATATTGTCAGATTGAAGTGTCAATGTGTCATATTATTTTAGATTTTGGCTTTAGCATTCACAGCCTCCATGTTTTGATTTTTTTAATCTGTTATCCAATGTTGTATTCTCTCTTACGAGTATTTTTATGGTGGTCTGGAGAAAATATTGACTAGTGCTCCCTTTTTAACATTCAAATTGTAGGAAAAGCCATCTAGAACAATTGAATCTGTTGGAGCATTTCAAAAGTTGCCTATAGTAATGCCATCTATTGACATTCTGGGGTCAGCACTGAGAAAGACGAGGAGGGTTTCTGCAACAAAAGGTTCTTGGCTTTTGTTCTTTAATCACAAATAGACTTTTCTGTTTGTATCCTAAACCCTGTGGTAGACTCTAATTTTTAAATTTGCGCAATGTAGGAATTGTCAATATTGCAAAAAGAGAGAAAAACAAAGGTGCAAAACAACTTGACGCGTTGATGAAAGTATGTTGTTAAAACTTCTAAACTTGTCATGATTCAAGTAATGTCTGATTCAACTTCTATTTTTCATCTTAGGAACTTGCTGTTCCATTGAGGACGTATGTGGAGAGCTTTCCTAATAAAAGACACCTTCATCCTTATGAAAGGTCGCTTATTGAGTTGACACTTGGTGATGGGTACTATGAAAAGGCATGTAACGAAAATTGCAGCGCAGAACTTTTTAACTCTGACTAGCATGTTCCCTTAATTTTTAAAGGACATATACTGTTTTGACTATTCATCATTCCTATTTTAAAAAGGCCACTTGAATACTTAAATACATGCAAACTTGTTTTTAAAACATTTTCTAATTGCAGATTTAAAATTGTTCTACAGGTGCTAGGGAATGTAGATCGTTTGAGGAAGAGGGTAGTATCTGTTGGAAAGGAACATGCTTCACTTTGTGCTAAGGTTTTATGTAGCAATTTGCATTTTGATTTCGACCCATTTCTTTGCTGAGTGTTTTTGTTATTTCATTCTTGAAAATGTTATCTGCATGAATATTTAGGAAGTTTTAGTAGGAAAAAAGAAAGGAATCCTTTTGCTAGGTCTAGATGTCAATTGTGATTTATGTTTGTTAAAGGTATGGATATCTTATCTTCAAATTTATATGATTTTATGATGTTTAAATCCAAGGAGATCTTTATTAGAGTTTTGTATTCTCCTTTGTTTCATCCTAATGTTAGGAAGCATTGCCCATGCCGGTCTTTTTTTTCTTCTGGAAATTAATTATTTCGGGTGGAGAGTTCTAATGTCTCTATATAATTATCTTTTTACTTTGGTGATTTTTCTTTTGTCATCCTTTGCTTTAACTTGTAACCTACTCTATGACAGTCTACGACAAAGCGTGAAGCAGAGGAAAGACTGAATGAGGTGAGGTGTATATCCTGTGAAGGAATATCTGGTTTTTAAATTCTCTGATTTCACAATATATGTTGTTATGCAGGGTCTTAAAATAATTGAAGAGAGTTTTGGTCAAGATCGGAATGTTGTTGACGATTTGTTAAACATAGCGAAGGTAATCTGTTTTCCAGTATATGAAATCCTTGCCAGTCTGTCTATTTTTTTGGTCACCCGCGCAGTTTCGGTAATTTACATATCGCTATGCTTAGTTGAGTGGTCAGTGAATCTTATTTTTTCTTCAATTTTTTTCCACATGAGCTTAATTCACATCATCTACCTGATTGCTGATAAATGTTTCAGACTCTGAGGGCAATGCCTGTAATTAATTTGGAAACATCAACTCTCTGCCTTGTTGGAGCCCCTAATGTAGGCAAATCTTCTTTGGTCCATGTACTCTCTACTGGCAAGCCTGAGGTATGCACAGCTGAATTTGAATATTTCTTTGGTAAAATCCTTCTTACATACTCTGTTTTTGTTTTATGCTTCTTAGATGGCTTGAATTGAAATATTGATCTTGCTAAGGTAACCGGTTCTTAGAAATTGTGTCTCATGCATCTCTGATTTGTTTATGGGTCTGCCAAAATATTTAACACAACAATATCAATGAGGATGCAGTTTACCTTGGTTGAAACTTGAAATTGTCACGGTGCTTCAGAAAATGCACAAGGGCCTTATATCATGATTACTGTGTTATTTTCCTTCTATTCTTGAGAGCATGGACTTTTTTTACTAGACTTTGAATGCAAGTAAACTGATATGGACTTTTCAGACTATAACTCATAGGTCATAACTTGGTGTACCAATATTAAAATCAAATTTGGAATTTAGAGTGTTAGATGCAAATATATATTCCTTCCAATCCAACTCATAAAAAGTGTCTCATTTGCATTTTTTTTTTTTTTGCAAAAAATTGACACTAGAGAATGCCAATGCAATATTTATTATTTTCTTCCACTACTATTTATTGACTTCCACTCCACTAACTACAATTAATGAGAGTATTTTGGTAAATGATACATATTTTATCATTAAGATCAACACGTCATATCATTTTCTTAAAAACCGCGCACTTTCCAAATATGACATTTTTATGAGATGGAAGGAGTAACCTTAACTGAAAAGGTTTATTTTTACTCAAACTTATCTTACGGAGTAGACTTTTGGAAAGATAAAGGAAATACATCTTAGGTTATTTAATCTTCCAAATCAGTCTGAACCACGCTAACCCAAAATTGAGCCCCGAGTGAATCACGTTGGTGTCTCAATCATATCTATCTTCTTTTGAAGCTGAACCTAAATTAATTGAAGTCAACCTTCCCAATGAGATGGAGTTTGAAAATGAAGTGTGATTTGGAAAAAATCTGGTGTTCACAAACAGGTCGATGGTCATTCCAAAATCTATACTTATATGGATCCAAGAGTCCAACTCAACTCCTTCAAATAAGTAAACAATTTCCAAAATTCTCACCTTACAGGATGAAACTGATATCTAAACTTCTTAAGATGACCTGGACCTCCCAATTTCCATTAGAAAAGAATTTGGAAATGCACCAAGTTCCAAATTTCATCATTTTTATCCCTTGTTGATTGTTGTCTTCATCAGATATTAACCTAAGCTAGATTAAATACAGCAAATGTTTTGCTTTGGGCTTCAGCAGATCTACTTAGTTGCAGAAGAGTTGAAGATTCCACAATCCATATAATCTTTTCTCATGCTTTTTCCTTTCCTCCCTATCTATAATTTCAGATTTGCAACTATCCCTTCACAACAAGAGGAATTCTTATGGGTCATATTATTTTTGACCATCTGAAGTTTCAGGTTAACAAAATAATCTTTGACTCATTTGCTTTTATTTATTATTATTATTATTATTATTATTATTATTATTATTATTATTTATTTATTTTTTATTTTTGCATATTTTCTCTTTTTACTACATATCACGTAGTTGTAATGGCATATGCCTGATATGATTGTAGGTAACAGATACCCCTGGCCTGCTGAAGAGACATGACGGTAAGATTTTTTTTGCTTCAAATTTTTTAGCATTTGTTTGTCTTGTTTGGTAAGCCTTTATATGTCCAAGGTTTTTACTCCGGTTTTAGGATTAACTTTCCTTATAGGGGTGTAGTATTGAGCAGGGTGGAGAATGATGGTTATTGTCATTTTACCTTAGTTCTTTAAGATCTTCCTAAAAATCAGGAGTGCTAAATTTGTTATCCCTTAGGCTGTGTTTGGATTGATGGAACATAATGGAGCGGCGCAGAGCGGAATGAAATATAACGAAATGAAATGGAGTGGAGCAGACTGGAATATAGATCCAACTCCATTGTTTGGGTATTTTATCAATAATACACCATTCCATAATAATACCCCATTCCATTGCATACACCTCAAATTGGATGGGACAAAAATGGAGGTTTGGATGGAATGAATTCCATCAAGTTCCATTCCACTCCATCTATTATTTGTAAATCCAAACAATGGAATCTCATTATTTGCAAATCCAAACAATGGAATCTCATTATTTACCAGTGTTATCAAATTGCGGCGCCATGGCCGCTATGGTGGATAGACATTGCGTTTTTTGGGTTTGCCGCAATGATAAATATTGGCCGCTATTTTGGGTTTTTCCGCCATAATCCGCAATAACGGCACCGCAAAGTGGCCGGTATGGCGGGATTTTGGCTTTCCGTCATGGACCGCCATCCGCCATCAACAACACTGTTATTTACCACTCCATTCCATTTCATCACATATCACCAATCCAAACATACACTTAGCTATGTTTCAGAGTTAGGTTTTGGAGGAAAAGTGAGAGGAAGGCTTATTTTTCATTTCTAAATCAACAAAATTATAAAATATTTCTAAAATTGATTAAAAGAGTGATTTAAATATGATTATCTATCACATCATTCATTCAATTTTTAAAAATCTCAAATATTTGTCAAGGTATAGATAGACTAACTGCCCTTCAATAGTTTCCTTTCAATACCCTCCAAAATCCAACTCGCAAACAGGTGCCTTCAAATATCTCTAGATGGTTTGACAGTTGGAAGCGTGTCTAGTCATTATCTAGCATGTTATTTATTAGTTATATTTGTTTTTTCTTGATTAACGATTATAGTTACCGTATCCGATGGGTAATTTTGAAACTTCTTTTTCTTTCTTTTCATAGCAACAATGTTTTGTCCATTTTTCTTTGACTGGCCTATATTATTCTGTTGTGGTGTTTTATGAAAAAAAAAGACTCTTGAATTATCTTAGACAACTACATAATCTATCTCAAACGGTGAGGAAATAACAGTTTGCAATTATGGCCAATTGATTTCAAAAGGGGTTGTTTTAAGGTAGTTTTCAGCCGAAGGTAGGAGCAGGGCCTGAATGATGATTTCATTGAACAATCAAGTATTTTAATTTCTTGGTATTGAGGTATCTATTACTAGTCTAGGAAAACAAAATATCGCCCCCTGCTCTAACCAATAATCCCTTGATTTAGGGGATTTAGCCTTATTACAAATTACAAACTAACTGCAGATTCTTATACTAATTCTTATATACATTCCTAAAACAACTCAGAAATTTCAATATTGTTATTGGGTAATATTATGGATTGTTGGTGGATCTTAGTTCTACTGTTCTTCATAATTATTTCTAATAAATTACAGGAGTATTTGATTTCTTGGTCTCTAGTCTAGTTTTAACATAACCATTCTTCCTTTTGTAATTTTTTTTATTTGTTTTGTAATCGTAGATGACAGAAATAATTTGGAAAAGTTGACCCTTGCTGTCCTTCAGCATCTACCAACAGCAGTTTTGTATGTTCACGACCTTTCAGGGGAGTGTGGGACCTCACCTTCAGATCAGGTGTGCTTTTATGACAATTGAATTCTTAAAATAAGCAAAAATTAATTGTGAAGTTGATCTTTAAATGGCTATAAAAAAGGATTGTCTTGTTTATTGTTTTCAAATTTATGCCGCATGACATGATTTCCTCTGAGCTATTAAACTATTTTTCATGGACTGCAGCAAAGTTGTGTTGGATGTTACAAAACTTTAACTCATCTTGGAGCCTCTTTAATACATGTTATCTTAGAATACATATTGAAGCATCCCAATGATCAATATAAGGAGATTGCATAAGTTAACTAAAACTACCCCAACTGCCAAGTGCCAAATAAATATTGGGTGTGGTAATGCTTAGATAAATAAACTTTCTGACCAATCATTGATATCTCTCGAGCTCTCCTTGATAAGGATCATAGGACTATAACATATCTACAATTTAGCATTCTTATTTCTTTAAGGATGTCTAATGCATACATGCTATGTAAAATGACAATTCCTTTCTTTGATTGAACAACTTCTATTCCAAGAAAGTATTTAAATTCCCCATATCTTTGGTCTGAAGGTGGTTCAAGAGGTACTATTTCTGAAATTTTTGTATGGTCATTTCCTATGATGACAATATCATCAACATAAACCACCTAATAAACACATTTTTTTTGGAGAAGCATGACGATAAAAAAGTGAATCATATTCTTAACTTTGAACATCTGAGTTGAATTTCCCATACCAAGCTCTTGGAGACTGTTGGAGTGCATAAAGGGAGAGTCTGATTTTGCAAATAAATCAATATTCCAATTGAGCACCAAAATTAGGAGGTTGCTCTATGTAAATTGTTTCTTCTAGCTCTCCACTAAAGAGTACATTTTTAATGTCAAGTTGATGTAGTGGCAAATGAAGGATAGTTGCCATGGGAAGAAAAGGATGTACCATCGTAATTTTTGTTACAGGTGAAAAAGATTTCCGCAGTCAAAAGACCATAGATTTAGGTATAATTTGGCCACCAATCTAGCTTTGAGACAACCAACTTCTCCATTTGAGCCAACATAGATGGCATACACCCATTTGCAACTGTTAAGAGTCTCACATCGGACAATATATGGCTTGAGCATGTGTTTATAAGTGGGTGCAATCCTCACTCTACCAACCGGTTTTGTAGGGTTGAGTTAGGCCCAATCACATTTCTTAACATGGTATCAGAGCCTCGTTTAAGATCCGGTGGGCCACCTGCTATCAGGTTTCCGCTATCGGGCCACCCACCATTTATTTCTACGCTCCAGATGTCCAGTTCTGGGCGTGAGGGGGTGTGTTAAGAGTCCCACATCGGACAATATATGGCCTGAACATGTGTTTATAAGTGAGGGCAATCCTCACTTTACCAACCGGTTTTGTAGGGTTGAGTTAAGCCCAATCACATTTCTTAACCGCAACCATCAATTCTCTCATTTCAACCATAGATTTTGGTATATCCTTAGCCACCAATCTAGCTTTGAAACAACCAACTTCTCTATTTGAGCCAGCATTGATAGCATGCACTCATTTGCAACCAATAGTTTTCTATATTTGAACCATATATTTGTTTTTGTCCTTTGGCCACCAATCTAACTTCTTGACGATCAAATTCTCCATTTGTGCATACTTTGATAGCATACATGATACATCCATCTCCAACCAACAGTTTTCCTCCTAGGAGGACGAGCAGCCAACTCCCACGTACCGCTATGTTCAAGATCCTGTATTTTTCAATCATAGTTTGTTGCCATCTTGAATGATTTAAGAGTCATCAAAACAATGTTGATGAAGACAAATGAAAAATAAGGAGACAAACAATGATAACTTAAAAAAGTAATGATAAAATGAAGATTCCGGGTAGATTGAATGCATTTCCTTAGAGCCATGGGAAAATTAGAAATTGTGTTGGGTGGGTCCGCTGTATGAGTAATTGATTGAGCAAGACATGATTCTTGTGATTCTTCAAGTAATGTTGGACCAGAAATTGATAATTGGCTAGAAAAAAAGAGGGCTGATAATGATGAATGATCAAGTATTTCAAAGATAATTGATTATTGCGATGAACTTGAGCTACCGATGTTGATCAAGGTGTGAAAATCAATTGTAGAGATTTTTGACAGATTATCCAAACTTAGTAAATGATGGCACAAACTCTAATCATTTTTCTCATTTCAAAGTAATTTGAGATATTGGTGTAAACTTCAAGTATTCATTTTCACAAAATTTTAGTTTTTCAGCTTAAGCATCACGAAATTGTAGTCCTACTGATCTAAACCTTGCATTGCCTGGACTTGAGATTGTCACTTTCATATTTTCTACAGTTTAAATTGTTTGTATTTCGAATTTCAACTCTAGAATCATTAAATCTGAGGATATCCCTTTATTTTGGGTTGCAATCCTTGCTTACGGTTGTCTGCTGACTGGTATTTATGTTGGACATTTCAGAGAAATTTGGATACTCCTAGTTATGTCTGCAAGTTTTTAGCTTTTTGGACTTTTATGTAGATGCAGACGGGACACCATAATAATCAATTAAATGATAATAAATTTTGTTTAAATTGATTGACTCATGTTAATTTCATAATATTCATTATTGATTTTGATTTAAAATTCATGTTTTATATTAATTTTATTATATTTGTATTTGTATGAAATAATCTAACCATATCGTATCTGATAATTGTTAAGTATGTTGTATTCCCAACTTATCCATGTAATACGCCATGTTTACGTCTTTTAGGTGTAATTGGATTATAAACAAAAATTATAGTAATTGTAATTTTTTTGAAAGTTGTCTTATGGACATGCCTTGATGATGGCTGCTTATGCAGTTTTCAATATACAAAGAAATCAAAGAAAGGTTTCCTGGACATTTATGGCTTGATGTTGTCTCCAAAGCAGATCTGTTGAAGACCTCTCCTGTGATATATGCAACAGAAGACCGTGATCTCACACATGAGCTGGAGAAGTACCGTAAATCAGGTCCTGACGGAGCTATTAATGTGTCTACTACCACGCAGGAAGGAATACACGAGGTGAGAAAAATCTATACTAATTTTTTGTTGTGTAAATATAATGCTTGGTATTATGTAAGAAGAAAGTAATAATTTGAAGTTTAAGAGACGTCCAATAAAACACATGAATATCATGCTAAACACCAATTGAAGTGATAGATTCATAATAACATGAAATTGAATAGTATTCGAAAAAGCATAGCAATATCTGGAATAGTTTAACGGCATCTCTTTTTAAGAGTTCAGTTTCCCGTCTTTTGCTCCGTTCTCAAGCCCCTGAACTTACAAAGACTTGTTTCTGTAGTACACCAATTCGATGATTTTGGGTTTACTTTCGGTTTTAGGACTTTGAAAGTGTGGCCAAGAAAGATACTTTCGTAGGACTAGCATGAAAGTTTATCTAGACTGGGACTGTAACGACATGATTTAATTTGTGCGATAATGGAGTAAGAGCTACATTTAGAAGCATATTGTTTTAGTAGTTTTTGTTGCAATCTTTAAGGAGATACCTATTCTATATCGGTGATTGACTTTTTGCTTTTTGTACAAGGTGGCGAATAGGGCCAAAATTGATTAAACTAGTTTGGCTATTGTTTTTATTGTGCAGCTGAAGCAGAGAGTGAATGAGCTTCTCAATTTGCAGATGGCCAAGATCAGAGATGTAAGCAACAACCAAGAGAAGTAAAAGCTGCCTCTCTAATATTTATGAAGTTTTCTAGTCAAATTGGGAGGTTGAAATCTTCATTTCTAAAAGTTAAACTAGCAAAAGTGGTTTCAGGAACCAGAACTGCAAGCAAGGAATTAGGCACTGTAGAGGAAGGAAACTGTGGTTACACTGAATCTCGCAGAAAGTTGATCAGTTGCAAAGAAGTGAGTGAGATTTTATTTGCATATTGGACAATCTTTACAAAAACAAGAAATGCTTGTTTCTTGATTGACCTTTACTTTTGTTAGTTGTAGCTTTGATGTATCTTAAATCCATAGTTAGGTTTTTCATCCTTGTTTGTGCATGATCAATCAGCTTTTGTGCTCTCCCAAAACAGCAGAATTTTATTGAAGAATTCTTTCACTGGATCTAAAATAAGCAAATACTCCATCCATCTGCTTTTTATTACAAGTTTCTTTGGTAAAATTATTTGTACTAAATTATAAATTATTGGTCGTTTTATAATATCAGTAAATTATTAAATGATATTTTTCCTATTATGTACTTAAACATTTTTTATTCTATCTTCTTTCAATTCTTTAAATTTATCTTTTCAATATTATTAATTAAGAATAATTTTATAAAATTCTACACAATTAATCTTTTTTATATAATAATAATTATATTTTTTAATACGTGTAAAAATGTCAAAAACAATTTATAATAAAAAGCGGATGAGGTAGTACTACATAAAATAATGCACCCGTAGTACCATTAGAATACAATACATATTTGAGTGCTGTATTTAATGTTAAAGGACTACAAGTGCACTAATATATCTATGAATCTTGAAGATTTTATGTTAATGAAGATGGAGAGAAAATGTAAAGTGAATAAGGCTCTATTTAGTTGAATTGTCGATAAATATAAAATGACATAAATGGATATTTTTAATTAAAAAATTAGTGGTTTGATTATTTTATTATATTATATTATTAAATTAATTTTTATTTGATAAAAATAAATGTATTAATAAAATATGCAAAAACATTTTTAATATATATATGAAAAATTGAAGATAATATTAAAATGTATTAAATATATATTAAATTTTATAATGAAATGTAATGAGATACATGAAATAATAGCATTGTAATTGTAATTTTGATTTTAGTTATATTGATCTAAAATAATAATAATAAAAATAAGTTTATTTTATAATATTCTACAATAAAATTGCAATAATATTCTGAATTTTCTTCGTTTGGGTTGATTTTAGTGATTCTTCTCTGATAATTTACTAACTTAAGAATTATCAATATTGTATCGAAATTCATTATGTAAATTTAATGTTGCGGAAAAACATTAAACATTGCATCATCTTTCATCTTGTGAGTTGACATAATATAATTATCCGATTCAAAATTCACTTATATATATATAAAAAGTAGTAGATTGAAGAATAATAATATATTTTTGTTAAAATAATAAAGGAATAAATGAAAAAAAAAAGAAAAAGTAAAAGCTTATTTAGTCATGAAATCCTTTAACTTAATTTTAGGTTTCAGTTAGGTCCCTTACTTAATAAACGTTACATGTAAGTCCCTTATCAATTGTTCCGTTAACAAACTTGGTCCAATCCGTTAAATTGGAGTAGAAAACGTTAAGTGTGGTGAGGTGGCATGCCAACAAGAAATATTAAGCAATTGTGAGTCAGCATTAGGGCATTATATCAACGTTGGATTACTATTCACCCTTCTTCTTCTTCCAAAATCGTTGTCGTCCTTATTCTTCTTCCAAAATTGTGTGTTATCTTCTTCATCCTTCTTCTTCAAGAACTATGTTATCTTCTCCATCCTTCTTCTTCCAAAATCGTTTTCGTCCACTGTTCTCCCAAAATGTCAATGAACTCTAGCAACTCCTCGAAATCAAACACCAAAAACTATGGGTCATTTGGATCTGTGATAAAGAGAAACAAAATGATGGATTGTTGGTGTCAAGAAGAGTGTGTAATACGTATTGTTACAGACCTGAATAGTGTCAATGTTGGGAAAAAGTTTTGGGGTTGCAGGAATTATAGAAATCAAAAGGAGAAGGGATGTAATTTTTTCAAATGGGTAGGTGATGAAGTTGTAGATGGAGGGAATTTGAAGATTGAAAGACAAAGGAAGAAGATTTTCAAGTTGAAGAATGAAGTTTTGAGCACAAGAGGGATGTTGAAAAATGCAATTGTGTTTAGCATTATTAGTTTAGGGTTTAATTTAGTTTTTGTCACAATGTATTTGAAATAGAATTGTGGCCAACACAACATGTATTTTAATGTTATGAAATGAATCTTGTTGAATGTTATTAATGTTATGAAATGAAACTTGTTGAATGTTATTAATGTTATTCAGTTTTTGTTGATTGTTATTGGTAAAATTTGCAGAATGTTAAGAATTGCAAAAGTAAATGAAATTGCAAGATTGAGGCTAAAAAAGAGATTGACTCCACTGGGGAGGTTTTACGTGTCTTGTACAAAGCCGAAGATTAAGGCTAAAAAGAGATTGACTCCACAGGGGAGATTTTATCTGTCTTGTCCAAAGCCCTAGATTGAGGCTAAAAAGAGATTGACTCCACTGGGGAGGTTTTATCTGTCTTGTACAAAGCCCAATATTGAGGCTATCTCTACTGAGGAAAATCATTATATAAAGCCTAAGAGGAGGCAGGTTGGGGAAATTATTATATGAAGCCTAAGAGGAGGCTAGCTTTTGCTGAGGATTGTTGAAATCTAGAGACAGGTCCAATATGTGTTGGGGAATCCCAAAGGTGTTACTCTTTTTGGGGATCAAAAGGGAACGTTACAGTATCAGATACCATGAGGCTCTGATTCTGTTAGGGATTTGTTGATGGTAAATTGACCCTGGCTGGGGATTTTTAAGGTGGAGGTTTAAAGATTGAGTTTTAAAACCTATGGAGGTTTTAACTCTGCTGGAGATTAGTATGTTGATGAAATAATCAGGGTTTTTCCCGTGCTTTTAAGAAACTTGAGGGTCTCTGTGTGAGATTCAAGAGGAGATGAGACTTTCCAAGTCTACTTGAATGAAGACGTTGACTCTTAGCAGGAGAATAATCTTTGTATGATTCCCAAGAGGAGGCTGAGACTGTCCAAGTCTCTCCAGAAGTGGTAGGTTCTAGTGTAGAGAGGGGTCTTTGTATGATGCCCAAGAGAAGGCTGTTGGTTTTAAGGGATGAAAATCAACCCTATGATGGTCTGATGTTCTGGAAATCTTGACTCTCCTGAGGATTGTACTAGTGAAGATGACTAATTTCTGTCCTATACCTGTAGGAGGCATTTGGGCCCTTGTACTAAGCCCAAGAGGAGGTTGAGAACTTCTAAGAAGCCTGAGGGTCCTTGTACTAAGCCCAAGAGGAGGTTGGGGATGCTTTTAGAAAGTCTGTGGGTCCAAGCCCCAAGAAAAATTCAAGAAAGGTTTCACCGGGAATAAGTCCTTTATTTGTAGAACAGTTCTAGGGTTTGAAGAAATTCAAAAGAGGTTTCACCGGGAATTAATCCTCTCTAGGGAAATGAATTTCTTGTACACATATATTTCTAAGTTTGGACAGTCTTGAGAAAAGTTTCACCGGGAATAATGAGTTTCTCTGTTCCATATTGTATAAGGCCAAGAGGAGGCAAGGTTGTATCTGGCATTTCCTATGGGGAACTAGTTTTGATTGTGTTGAAAGAGTAATCTCTGGTTTGATCTAAACCTAGACCTAACTGCTGGGGAAAAATCTAAACAAGTATGGAAAAGCATATATATATACACACCCACAAATGAAATATATAAACAAGTATGTATTGAAGAGATAGTGAGACTTACAGTCTGATGAAAGCCCAAGCATTTTAACTATAGCTGTATGGTTAGGTTTCCAAGAAATTGAAGAAAGTTTTGATAAAACTTTGAATTTGAATTTGAATAAAAAAGAAAGTTATTTTGAAAGGAATTTTGGGGCTTATACTCAAGGAGAGGCCAAGACGAAAAACAGTGATCGCACCATTTATTTTGAAAATCGTATCGGGACTTATACAATGACTGAGGCCCAAATCAAATAATTACAAAGGGATGAGACTTACACTCTACCAAGAGGCCCAAATAGTGTTTGAAAATAATAAATACGGGGCTTACAACTCAAATGGGAGGCCCAGATGAAAATTGTATTGAAAATGACGATCGCACCGAGATTTTTAAAATCGTATCGGGACTTATACAATAACTGAGACCCAAATCAAATATTTACAAAGGGATGGGACTTACACTCTACCAAGACGCCCAAAAAGTGTTTGAAAAGAATAAAAATGGGGCTTACAACTCAAAGGGGAGACCCAGATGAAAATTGTTTTGAAAATGGCGATCACGCCGGGATTTTTAAAATCGTATCGGGACTTATATAATGACTGATACCCAAATCAAATATTTAAAAAGGGATTGGACTTACACTCTACCAAGTGGCCCAAAAAGTGTTTGAAAAGAATAAAAATGAGGCTTACAACTCAAAGGGGAGGCCCAGATGAAATTTTTTTTGAAAATGGCGATCACGTCGAAATTTTTAAAATCGTATCGGGACTTATACAATGACTGAGGCCCAAATAAAATATTTACAAATGGATGGGACTTACACTCTACCAAGAGGCCCAAAAAGTTTTTCAAATGAAGTTTGATCAAGAGGAAACCCTAATTTCTTTAAAAAATATATAATTTTCAAAGAAAAATAAGTAATAAATGATATAAAATACCAAATATATTGAAAAACAAGTTGTAAATTTTGAACAATGTATTGAAAAATCATGTTTGATCACATGAAAGCTTGGAATCCAAATAAATTTGAAAATTCAAGGTGGAAACCTCATTTTAAAAATGTTTGAAAACAAATAAAATGAAATTAATTACAAAAATTCAAGCTATATTAAATAAGTAATATAAATTTGATTTTTTTGTAGAATAAAATATTTCAATATTTTTGTGAATTTTCAAAAAAAGAACCAATAAAAAATAATTATAATTGAGAGATAAATTAATTTTGAGATTAATAAAGAAAATCATGAAAAATAAGAAAAAATAACAAAATGAGAGGGAGCCAAAAAATGGTCTGGGTGGGTGTTGAACCCACGCCCTCCAACCAAACACACATGCGCTGCTACCACTGGGGTGGTGATACATCCGTGTATCAAAACCACCCCATGAATACATAAGGGTAGCCTTATTTTCAGGTCAGGCCAAGGCAAAAATCAAGTTTTTGAGTGATTTGCAAGAAGGATCATATCTCCCTCATTTCTCCATGAAATTGGATGAAATTTAGATGGATCATACCTAGAATTTCATGAGGAATCCAATGGTGGTTTCAGAATTTTCTAAAGATGCCTACATTTTAAAACCCGATACTGGTTTCAAAATAGGCCAAAATTTTCAAGTTCTATACTATCTCTTCATACAAGCAACAATAGCATGGTAAATTGGTTCAAACACAACACATATGATATGTATGACATGTTCATGATCAATGGACATCAAAGCAATGCATAATTCAAAGAGTTCAAGTTGTTATGCACTTACCTCTTGAAGCTCCTTGTGCTATCTTGCAAAATGCTTGTGCCAAAAGTAATCTAATGCTTTAGACACTCTTGATTGATCCCTTAGAAGCTTTTAGGATGATAAAAACCAGCTGGAAACCTCAAGAACAAGAACTGGCTCTTTCTTACAAAAGTGGCAAAAGTGACCAAAATGGTAACTCACTCATATGGTGTTACAGTTGAGGGAAACTTGTTGGGACAGTTTAAGGATGATATTTGGAGAGTAATTGAAGGGTTGTTTGGTTTTGAAAGTGATTGGATCAAGACATGGCTTGAAAAATGTAGAAAAGTAAAAATTTGAGGTTTTGGAGGTTGACTTTATGATTTTGGTGTTGTACAATGAGAATTAAGGTTTGAACACCTCCAATAGATGGTTTATGGTGTGTTTGGATAGTTATTTGAGTGGTTTTTGTTCTGGTTTCAAGAATCCCCAAATTGCTCCATTGTGACTTGAAAATGAAGTAAGAGAGGGAGAGTGAGAAAACAAGGCTTTGGTATTGTTTTGGTGTGGTTTGAAACATCAGAAATGACCTCTATTTATAGTAGAGGAAGTTTGTTTTTGAAGGAATAGTGAGTGGATGAGGGAGCATGCTATTATCCAATGGATTTTGTCATGTAACACTTTCTTAAATGCCAAGGTACCAAGTCTCCTCTTATCTTGACTTCAACCAACTATGCGTCACATAAATGCTTCATGCCAAATTTGAAGTTCAAGGTTCATGTAAATAATGATTTTGTACATGCCAAGTTGATTTCTTGACTCAAGGGTTCAAAGTTGAAATCATCAAGTGACTCATCAAGATTCTTTCTAATCTTGGAAGAGGACAAAGCTTGGAATATGAAAAAATTGGAAATGGAATTCGTGTGGCACAAGAAATGCACACAATCTTCCAAATGCTGTCATGAAAATCAGTTTGAGCAAGGCATGTTGTGAGGTTCATAACTCCTTGCTCAAGTTGAATTAATGGGAGTTTTTGTACTCTTTGGAAAGCTTGTATATACTAATTTAACTTTGATGTCCAACATTGGTCTTGAATCAACTTGGATCATGGTGAAAAATGGCCTCAAAGTTGGTGAAAACTCAAGACAAATTCTGTCCAAAACTTTCACTAAGTGTTGGAAAAAGTGGCCATTTTCATGTTTTTGTGATTTTGATCAACCTATAATTCAAAATCCATGAGGATTTGGAATCTGATGTAGTTGACAATCTTGAAGTATGTAATGAGAGCTTTCATTTGAGCTTTGGATGGAAGCAAATGACTTTGTGGTTTGGGAGTTATGGCCTTGCAAAGTTGGTACCAAATCACTTTTGTTCTATAACTTAGAAAATTTTAAGTTTCTTATGGTTGCCCTTTTTTCAAGTAACCCTATTTTTCTTGATGAATGATGATTTAAACTATGAATTAACATTGTTTTTGACTTAGGGAAGCCATGTTTGTCAAGAAATTCAAAAAGTCAAACTTGGTTTTTTGGCACAGTTGACTTTTTGTTAGATGAATTCCAAACTGTGTGACCCTATATGCAATCAAGTACTTGACCTAATTCAAACCGAATGGATGGATTCCATAGGTATTTTAGAGTGTATTGAATCATGTCTCAAGGTTTGGGATCATGTCTTGGTCAAAAGTCAAAGGTACAGTTGACTTTTCATCAAGAAACCCTAATTGGTCCAGATGAATTTGAATCTTTGTATTGCCAATGAACCAAGTTCTTTGAACCAATCAAATCTTGTAAATGGATCAATATTATGTATTGGAGGTCTTAAAAACACTTCTTGAGGTCTTGGCTCAAGTCTTGCTCCAAAAGTCAACTTAGGGGTGAATTAGGTCAATAAACCCTAATTCCTGATTTTTGATGAATGCATCCCCCGAGGCTATTTTGACTTGATGATTGGGTCCATGAGGTCCCTTTGAGTTTCTTGACTCATGTTTTAAAGTATTGGCTCATGCCCAGATGAAAATTTTCATCTGGAGACCTTAGTCGACCAAAACCCTAATTTGGTGACACTGGAGTTCTTGAGGCTTGATCCACTTGGGATGTTGCAACCTTGTGCTTGATCCTTGATGTGGGAGCACTCTTGGTCCTTTATGGGTGTTTGAGAGGCTAGACAAGTTTAGGATCATGTCAATTCTTGATTGATCCTTTGTCTGAGTACTCTGAGAGGGCTCAAAACCCTAATTCTTTGTAGTGAATGCTCAACCATCTTTGAGAGGATTGATGAGGTATGATGGTACATCCATATTGTGGTGATGATTTGCACAATGATGGGAAATCTTGTGGTCAAAATTTGGGGTATGACAGATGCCCATATTTAATCTTCTTGGACCCGAAGGTGTGAATGGCGAAGATATTCGGACATTCAGAGTACAAGAGGATTAAATATCAGAATACCAGAAATTTTGATTGTGGTTGTGAATGGCAGATGATTTGCTCATCCATCTTCTTTTGCTAAGTAATGCTACTTAGAAAAGGGTAAAACTTCCCCTCGATCCTGGTCTTCGGCCATGGAACTGGTCTCAGTTTTCTTTTGAAATAAACTTCCCCTTGATCCCGGTCTTCAGTCACGGAACTGGTGTTTGTTTCTTCTGAAATAAACTTCCCCTCGATCTTCGTCTTTAGCCACAGAACTGGTCTTAGTTTCTTTTGAAATAAACTTTCCCTCGATCCTGGTCTTCAGCCACGGAACTGGTCTTAGTTTCTTCTTGTCGAGTTATTCTCTTGACAAGGAACACTATTTGTAGCGATCTTCATCAAACTTCTCACCGAGTTTTTTACTGGGGAGATGCCATTTGATGGAGAAAGATTTTGATGTCGGACTTGCTGGGGAAACCCATTTGTCTGAATCATAGAGGTGTGCAAACTTCTCTGTGGGAGATGCCATTTGTCGACCTACTGGGGAAAAACGAGTCTCTCGAGAGACCGCTTTTTGTTTGGTGAGGTTACATCATACTTTTCTTCGAGATCTTTTCAGAGAAATACCATGTGATGTAATCCAATTTTGAGGTGCTGATGACTTCACTGAAAACAATTTTGAGGTGTCTTCTTGCCTTTCAGAGGTTCAAGTTATCAAAGTGGTCGAGGACCGTCTTCAATCCAGGAATAAACTGGAGATAGATTATTTAGACGATACATTACCTGACGAGGAAAGAACGCAAATTGGGATTTTATCCTATCCAAGCGTGGAAAGGAAAACTGACGATTATATCGGAGAGAGTATACTTATTATCATTTGGAGATAAAAATGACCAGAGTGATATCAATGCAACATGTGTATGAATATGAATCAATCATGCATGATGTATGTATGTTTATGCTGACAAAATAGACACGACATACATACTAGGTAATTAACACGTCTGGATAATTGGCCACTGCGCGGGGGGGGGGGGGGGGGGGGGGGGTGGAGGGGATAAAAAGTATCATTGGTTCAAAATAGTAATCCTTTCCTGTTTAGGAGGGGTAGACCCTACTAGGGAAAATAGACCAATTATCGGTTCTCGGAGGTAACATATCTACCGGAGATGTCATATGGGACATTGCATCTGAAACAGTTGATCCTTCATTCGAGGTGTACTGGTAAAAAGGAGTACTTTGATTCTGCATTTTGAGGTTTAATCACTTCCGGAGAAGCCGTCAATGCCTCTTTTGGTGTTCAGTAATCAAAAGGAATTGCCATCTTTATTTTAAAAGCAGAAGAAAATTTGACAAGTAAATTCATTTTTCGTTTTGTTTCAAGAATCGTTGATCATTTAAAAATGTCATTCTGTAAAGCAAAATAAATGAGAATTGAAAACAAAAGCACTAGGGCTCAAATTTTATTGATAGAATAGTAATCAGCCAAACGCGTGATCCCATAGAGCATTACAAAGTTCAGAAAATGGTAATTTAAGGGAAAAGAGGCTACATTGAAACATAACAACCGCTATCCTTCCACCAACTTTGAATTCTGGACATTCTGAGCTTCTGTCAAAGGTAACCTTGACTGAAGTTTCCCTGACAGATGACATTACCGTGGGGATCTAATCTTGTCAGACGTATTTACTTGCCATGAATCCCTAACTTTTGCCTGGATTGTCTTTTCAGGTTTCCCATCCATCGGGATGGTCATTGCTTATGTATCTATTTTTTTTCCTGGACCGCCCTCTCGAGTTTTCAATCCACCGAGACGTTGTTTTGTTTTTTTTTATTTAGGCGAAGTATTTCTTGACTACATCAACATTCGTGGGGTAGGCAAACTCCTCTCCATCCATGGTTGCGAGTCTCAAGGTACCACCTGAGAAGGCTTTCTTAACAACGTAAGGACCGTCATAATTTGGAGTCCACTTGCCCCTGGAATCAGTGAGGAATGATTGTATTTTCTGTAGCACGAGGTCCCCTTTTCTGAAGACACGGGGTCAGACCTTTTTGTCGAACGCCTTCTTCATTCTTTGCTGATATGGCTGACCATGGCATAAAGCTGTCATCCTCTTCTCTTCGATCAAGTTTAGTTCGTCGTGTCTGCTCTGACACCATTCATCTTCTGTTAGCTTGGCTTCCATCAATACTCTTATTGATGGGATCTCTACTTCTATGAGGAGCACGGCTTCCATGCCATATACTAGAGAGAAAGGGGTTCCACCTGTTGAAGTGCGAACGGACGTGCGATAACCATGAAGAGCAAATGACAGCATCTCATGCCAATCTTTGTAGGTTACAACCATCTTCTGATCGATTTTCTTGATGTTCTTATTAGTCGCTTCTACCGCTCCATTCATCTTAGGCCGGTAAGGAGATGAGTTATGGTGTGTGATCTTGAACTCAGCACACAACTCTTTCATCATCTTGTTGTTCAAGCTGGATCCATTATCTGTAATGATCTGGCTTGGAACACCATAACGACAGATGAGATTGTTCTTGATAAATCGGACCACCACTTGTCGGGTTACATTGGCATACGATACTGCTTCGACCCACTTGGTGAAGTAATCAATGGCTACCAGGATGAACCGATGTCCGTTTGAAGCTTTGGATTCAATCATGCCAATCATGTTGATTCCCCATATAGAAAAAGGCCATGGAGAAGAAAGAAATTTGAGATGCATTGGCGGTACATGGATTTTGTCTGCGTATATTTGACACTTGTTGTAATACCAAAAATTTGCCCTCATATTTATACCATCCATAACTGGCTTTTGCTTCGCATTCATCTGCATCTTCACTAGGTCATAACGACATTAATCATACATTTGCATGTGCTCCTGAGGCATGGGATCATGGTTTCTTATCTTTTGTGCGAATTGGTTGATATTCATCGATTGAAGATGGTGGTTAAGGTTCATGGCAAAGACATCTTGACATGAAATCCAGTTGTGGATTTATAGTGTGGTCAAGACAAAATTATTCTCTCAGTTGCTTATTGTTCATGGCGCATAATACAAGTTAATGAGGGAGGAGATTGAAGTTGATTCGAGGTGGAGTTCATGGAGTATTTGAGTTTGATTTTGGATTGGACAAGCACTTTAAGATACTTGGAATTCAAATTTCTACTAAACCCATTATTCATTTCCTTTTTCCTTTATCCAGTTTTAACCCATTTTCAAATCCAATTTTTTTATTCAAATATCCAAAATCACTTTTTAGTCCATATCCTATTCATTTTTCATCCAATCCTTTTTTAATCCACTTCATTATCCATTTCCAAATCTAGTTTAATTTCCAAAATCCTTGAATCCATGAAGCCACATTTTCAATCCTCTTGCCATACTACCCTAAATTTCATGCTAATTTCAAGTATCACGAGCCATGACATGGAAGTATCACATTGCAATTTGCCAAAATGCTACAAGGTTTCGCCAATTCACAAAGTCTTGAATCTTCATGACTTGTGACTTCATGACTTCATGACTTCCAAGCTTCATCACATAATCCAAGCTTATAATGAAATTCCGAACATATGCTAGCCATATTTTCAAGATAAACTGCCAAATAAGCGTCATAGTTCAATCAGGATAGCAATTATCCTTGCTTATGTGGGTGTTGCTGTGATGATTTTGGTTTTATTGGCTTATCATCAAAATAACGCATAACAACAGGAAATTAAAAGAGAAATATGCAGTGACAAGAAAAATTCATTAACAATTCTAACCTAACTATCACTAACCATGTTCTAACAGTTACAAACAGAACTTCCTAATTGTCACTAACAGAAAAACTCTTCCCTAACCATATCCTAACATTTTTCCTACCTCTAACAGTTCCATAACAGAACTAACTAACATTTTTCCTAACTGTAACCAACAGAATTTCAACCACAACTCACTCTAACCGATTTTCACAATGGCCTTGATCTTTTCTCCTCTTTCTGAGATATTCTTCCAAATTCCCAACTCAATTTCTCTCTTCGATCATCTTCTGTAACCTTCACTCCACTTCAATCTAAACATCATCACCATCAATAAAGATTCATCACTCTTCATCTTCAACCAATTTTCTTCTCACTCTGAACCTTCAACCAATTTCTACTCACTCTGAATCTTCAACCAATTTCTTCTCACCCTGAATCTTCATCACCATCGCATCATTATCATCTTCAAGATCCTGCTCACAAAACTCCTCGTCTGCAAAAAGCTCAAGCCTTCCACAATCTTCAATCATCTCGAATCATCAATCATTATCTCACCAACCTGCAATTGAATCAAGAACGACATAACTCAGTTCAGCGGATTCAAGTTTTACAACTTAAGAATTCTTGCATCAATTTCACGCGATAGATTCGTAACGACCACAACAGTACTCCGATTTCACAAGGTTTGAACCAGAATTTCACAAAAGAGAAATGGAGGAAGAAGAATTAGACATCAAGAACAGAAGAAGATTCACATACCTGAAGAAGGAGCTCTGAGTTTTTTCGTCGACGCCGATTTCAACGAACCATCGCGCTGGAACTCTTCAAGGGTACAATTTTGGCGATCCTTCGTTTAATTTATCAATTTATGTCGATATCCTCCATTATCTCTTCCTCGGATTCACGCTCTAAGATGTTAATTAAAACCAATACTAGAACCTAGGGCACACCATATGTGAGCTTCGACTCGGATTCACGATGTAGAGTTTGTGAAGGCTGTTAAAGTATTCATGCTGAGAGTGGAGGACGGCATGAATTCGGCGCTCCGTTGTGGTGAGGTGTTCGTGTGAGGTCTGTTCTAGCTGAGGGAGTAATTCGTTCGCGGTAGGAATGAGGGGGATGCTTGAACGATTTGTGAACTGAGCGGATTGTTGTTTGACCTGAGGGAAGAGGTTTCCGGCGAATCTTGTACGAAGGGGATGTTGGTGAGAGTGATGACGTTTACGGCGGCGTCGTTATGGTGTGGAGAAAAAGAGAAGGAGGATCTTCTTTGCTAAATTTCATCTAGGGTATTTTTTTAAGACCAACTTGGCTCATTGTGGAGGATGGACCCGGGTCAGGCTCTTGGGCCTTCTAAACCCACTTTCACACCACCCTTGATACTCATTGCACCCCATAGCTGCAAAGAAAGGATGAACCCATGTTTACCTTCTCTCCACGCCTCAATTATTTGGATGTATCCTTACATCTCATTTGTTTTTTGAGAATTTTATTTTGTGCATTGAGTTTTGATGTAAAGTTTTAGATGTGTTTAAGACTGTATCTTAGACTTCGGTTAATTAATTAATTTGACTAATTAGATTAATCATTTGCTAATTGGTTTTGTTTTTTTAGCTTAATCAGTTGCTAATTGACTTTTGCTTAATTGCTTTTTTTTGGCTTAATTGCCTAATGGTTTGCTAGCTTAAGTGCACTAATCGAATTTTTTGCTTAATTGTCTTGTTAATCGAATTGTAGATTAATTGCTTCTCTACTAGATTAATGCTAGTTAATTTTAGAATTAGGATTTGATCTTAGTTTATTACTTGATTGAGACTTTTTACATGAATATTGATTGAATATCATGTTGCCACTTGATTGAGATTTTTTACATGATATTGATTGAATATTATGTTGCCACTTGATTGAGATTTTTACATGATATTAGTTGAATATTATGTTGCTTTGATTATGTTTTTTTTCATGGTATTGTTTGAATATCATGCTACTTCTTATTAGAATTGATTAACATGTTTTTTGTTTCATTTTCATTGGAAGCTTATTGACTAACTTTGGTTATTTCCCTTTGATTAGTGAATTAGCTTAATGAGCTTGGAGTTTTTATGTTACCACTTTAGATATTAACAAGGCTTGCTTGGTTTTGATGAGGCATGATCTCTTGACAATGATTATTTGATTCCATTGAGGTATGACCCTTCTTATACATTAGTTAATTGAATAAATGTAGAAGTTGCTACATACACAGCTGCTGTGAACAAAGTGAGTTGTAATATGGTTCTATTCTGCCTGGTTGCATATACACCTATTCTGTCCTGGAAATAGTAGCTGTTATAAGCTGTTTTTGCTTGTTACTGGTTTTTATAGCTATGCAGGTGCTGGAGCGCTGTTATTGCTGCTGTTTTTGGTTTATTACCTTGTTTTATTGTTTTTATTCATGAAGGGCGAAAAGCATTTGGTTCCATGTCTTTCATGGATCCGTTCCGCTTCCTAACACTTTTGCTCATTTATGGTAGATTACTAGAAGTTTTTCGGTTGGCTTACACTTTGCTTTCGTTGCTACGGATTGATATCCGTTCGGTATTACTTCTCTTCTCTTTTACTAATTCTGCATTTTTTCCTTTCGATGCCATGAGAAGTAGGATTGGGAGTCCGTGCCACTTGGCCGACAATTCTGGAAGTCCTCAAAGGAGGCTCTGTTTGTGATTGTTTAATATTGTGCCTAAGACCTTCAAAGAGGCATCCTATTCCCGTATCCCCTTGTAAGACCTCAAAGAAGGCAATTGACGGAAGATATGGTTCGCAACCGACCCCCGTTATTCTAGTTGAGTCGTTCTTAGCTTTCATTACATGATTGATGCTTTGAACATAGCTTACTCTTGTTATTGAGTCTGTCAATAAAACCCCCACACCTTGTCTATAGCTCGCATTGACCGATGCTGATGCTTATGTGATCTGATTCACATCTTCCCCTTTCTTACTCTGCTCTCCATGGTCCTCGATACCATTGGGTGAGTACCCCTATTTCCCACAGCTAGCTTGTTTGCCTCGGTTGATATGACCCCTTGGCTAAAGCTCCCATTTTCTTACTTTGATTATGTGACATTATTGTTGACTGACACTGTTTATTCTTTCGTTTGATTTTAGTTCATTTTGTGATTGATTTATCCTGTGTTTACTTGTCTGATGACATGATCCCGTAGGATTCCTCGCTCCACTTAATTTTTGATTAAGTCGGAGGTAGGAGAGACATTAGGATAGCAATCCATGCATGGCAACATTAGTTAGATTCCCCTTGATCCTGACCTTAGGACCATCATTGCATGCTAACTTGTAGGTTCAGTTTCCCCATTAGATTAACCGTGTGACCTTCGCGAGTCTCACCTTTCTCTCACACCCGTGTGATCGAGACTATTTCTTGTGTTCCGTAGTAGCGTGAACTACGGATGCTTTGATTCCTCTTTCTTTTTAGATTGCGGATACGTAGGTACGAGATGCGATATCTCGGCGAGCACACTAACAACTAACTTCCCTTTTCTCTTGCACCCGTGCGATTGAGACGAATCACCTAGCACACTAATAACTAACTTTCGTTTTCTCTTACACCTTTGAGTCATCTCCTCTCATCCCCCTTAATCCACTTGTAAAGGATGCGTCATTTCCGTTCTACCGCAAATAGGTAAACGCGTAAGACTCCCACGCCGAGCGGCAACACCTAAACTACTAGATCGTGAACGTTGACATATTCCACTTAAAAGATACAAACAAAGCAAAGTCATCCCTAGTGAGGGGAACTATGTCGCTCTGATTCTTCATTTGATAATGGAGATACGTAGCCAAGAGATCGTGCGAGATCTCTGTGAGCACAACCTTATTTATCAAACCATTTTCTCTCATCCGCATGCGATCGAGACTCTTTCACAAAACCGACCCGTAGGACGAACCGCCCTTGCTCTGATTTCCTCTCTCTGGTTAGATTGAGGATACATAGGCACAAAACGGCGATGTCTTGGCGAGCAAACTTCCCCCACAAAATCGTAGTCCGAGCTACGTTGACTCTGACTTTCCCGCACCCGAGGGAATACGTAGGCCTAGGACGTCGATGTCCTATCGAGTCACTTTTTTTCCCTTTTCTCTGTTTCCCGTTCCTTTTCCTTTCCAGTTAGCAGTTAAGCTTCAGATACCCTACACCCTTTGATCGATAACAACAAGCGTGGATCCCATCGAGTACGATGGACGCGAGGGGGTGCTAATACCTTCCTCTCGCACTGACTCCCGAACCGAGGCTATGGTTGCGACGACCATTCCTTTCCCTTTGTTTAGGTTTTATTCGATCGTTTCCTTTCCCTGCGTTGGGATAAATAACATTCGGTGGCGACTCTTCTGTTCTTTTTCGCCGGTTGATTTTCGCAGATGCGACAGCTGGCGACTCTGCTGGGGACAGATTGACCTCTTGCTGGTCCATCCCCTAAGCGAGTCAATCCTAGCGCTTACTTGTTTTCAATTTTAGGGTGTTTATCTGTATTGCTTTACTCGCTTTATTTATGGAATTATTGCATGTTTACTGTTTATTACATTTACTTGCTTTTCATTTACTATTGCCATATATTCTGTGTTGGACTGTGCTGTTGTTTTCTGTTTGGTGGGCAGGGTGTTCTGAGAGATAAGCCCATTACACAGGCTTGAGTGCACACATAGGACTAGAGTGGAAAGTAGTGTGGCCTACGTAGCGTCTTGGTACGTTTGGTTTTCACGAAATCCACACCCAGACGAGGTTTTCTGCAGAGATGTTCTGATTTGCGTGTCTTGTGCATTTCAGAGTGTTAACCTGGAGAGCTGTCGACTCTGGTGACCATTTCCCGAGGACTCAGTTGAGGCACTCCTCCCGAGGGGCGATAATGGCAGACCAGAAATCGCAAACCCATTACGCTTCTCGATCCGAGGACCCGAAACTGAGAACTTACTATAGGATGACCTTATTTTTGGGGGAATCAGTGGACGACCTCTTTGTTTGGCGATAGTATTGTACCCCGAGCGATGAATATACTATTGCTTCTCAAATCGAGAATCCGAAACTGAGGAACCTTGGTTTTAGTACCCACATGTGAGAATGGGCGGGTGTTTACAAGTTTGCAGGTAACCTTGACCTTCAACCTACCCGGTATTCTGGTTTTCTTATCAGTGTGGACTTATCAGCCTGGTACTGTGGTATTATGATTATTCGGATATTCCGATATTCTGATTATGCCGATATGTCGGCCTTCTGGTATTCTGATTATGCCGATATTCTGACATTCTGGTATTCTGATTATGCCGATATTCTGGTATTCTGATTATTCGGATATTTCGGTACTCCGGTATTTTCTTCAGAGCAGACCACTGAACCTATTCATTCAGCAGCACAGTACTTATCCAGAATTTGTGGAAGCCTTGATCCCATGTCTCTGCATCCCTATCATCATAACATGTTTGCATACATGTTTTGGTATTTCCAAGGATCTCAACTTTGAGACTCGTTGCTGATCATTTCCATCTATTTCTTGTTGCTCTTATGTGAAAAACTTGAATCAAAGCTGAAAGATTTCACGAAAATAATCGAACATGGCATTTGCATAGCATTTTCATACTCATTTGCATAACAGGTGTTCGAGGCTTGGTTATTCTCATCCCGATCTGGTTTTCTTCAGAATTTCATACTTAACTTTTCAAAGAAGCTGGAAGTTGACCATGGATCAAGTTCAAGCAGAGTTGAGGGAAATGCGAAACCAAATGGGGCAGTTTGTGGGGGACATGCAAGCTTTGAACCAAAACCCGATAATGCTGAAAGAGGAAGTCAACCAGCTGAAGCCTCCCGAGTGAGCACTCAGACTGCGAGTATGTCGTCAAGAGTAATAAGTCCAGACGGAGTCAAGTCTCCTCAACAATGGCAATCATCAGTTTCTTTACTGCATCTTCATATGTAGCTTTCATTTGTTTGTTTAAACATTGTTTGCATGTAAAAATTTGTTTGTTCTTGAATGAAAATCATAATACAATAAGCATGTTTTTCTTGAAGTAATCCATTCTTGTTCATTCTTAAATGTTTATATGCTTTGCAATATTGACTTTCTTGCTTAAACTCTTTGAGGGAGGATGATGATTTGAAAACGCAAAAATCTCTAGGGGTGTGCTTTTGAATAGAACCCTGTTGAGGATGTACATGCATTGTTTCGAACCCCCAAACACTGGAGATATAATGGAGATAGACCCTCGTTAACCCCTTTGAGCCTTGAAGTATGAGTTTCTTTTCGTATGAAAAAACCTTTACACTTAACCCAGGGGCAGGGTAGGCGTCAGTTAGTTTGACCGAGCATTCAAATTTTGAAAGGAATGTACATCTGAGGATCCATTACCTTTTATTCCACCATCAAGAGGTCAAGAGATGTGAGACCACAATGGTTATCCATCTGTAATCAAGGAGTGAGGCGGTCACAACCCTTTCAAGCAAGTCAGACAAAACGGTGTCACACGATTTGGTAAAAAAAAAGAATCAAAAGAAAAAAAAAGCCCGCTAAGTCGAAACTTGAAAACAAGCGACTTAGGCAAAAGTTAGGGCATCCCGCTGGACTTCAAAATCTAAAGATTCAAAAGAATCAGTCCAGGCAAAAATTAGGGATCAAAAAGCAAAAGAATGAGAAAGTGAAAAACAAAAGGATTACAAAAGAGAATCCTTGAGCAAGAACAAAGTCGTGTGACTACGAACAAAAGACAAAAGGGGTGACTGTCACTCCAAAACCTCATTAGATGTCAAACCATCAGTTGCATGGGTTCCTTAAAGATCATAAAACCCTTTTGAGAGATGAGCGCTTGTGCCAGATTAGCTGAACGTAGTACTGGAGAATATCACGGAGAGTGGGTGGGCACCAATAAACTTTGAGCCGTAAATATTTTTTCTAAAAAACCCTGAACCAGACCACGATACAACCCTCAAAAGACCTAATTGAAATTGGGTTTATTTCGAGAGCGTACTCCGATGAGATAGCGTTCATGACTCCCATGAGTGATGCTAAAGGATCTTGTTGGTATTGTATGTGCATGCTTTCTTTCATTCAAAAATCAATGTCGTATACTAAGCAATGATTCGTTCACATGGCTTTGTGACGTATTTTCAATAAAAACTTCAAGATTAACATGTGTGTTGCATTTGAATAATCATTTTCAGAATAAATATTTTTTGCTTGCATACATTTGTTTGACATCAAAGAAGCTTACATGATGAAAATCAGTCGAGGAGCTTAATTATGCCAAGTTGAGATGCCTGAGACTCCAGAGGACATGTTGCTGAAAGACTGTGTGGGGCAAAGGCATTCCCAGCCAGTTGTGTTGAGATGTAACCAATATGGGACAATCGCATCGAGAAATGTCTTCGAGGTCCAGCCAATATAGGGCGATCACGTCGAGATTCGATAAATCTCTCCAAAAGCAGTGTAATCAGGGGCAGTCACGGCGAGAAATCTCTTCGAAGTGTAGCCAAGCTGGGGAAGTCGAGTCGAGAAAGTCTTTTCAGAGGTCGATCATGGGCAGTCACGTCGAGAAATCTCTTCAAAGTTTAGCTAAACTGGGGCAACCAAGTTGAGATCCGTTGAATATCTCCAAAAGCGCTTAATATGGGGCAATTAGGTCGATTTGGAAAATCTCTCAAGGATCAGCCAGTCAGGGGCAAAGTCACTTCAAGGTTCGTACTGGGGCAGGCCACCTCAAGAGCACGAGAAATTATCCTCTCAAAGAGTTTGAAGACACTAGGGCATTTTGAATGCTACGTCTTCTGTAAAATCCTCTCGAGGCAAAATTCTTTCATAGACCTTGCAGTCTGGGGAAAATGAAGAATTAAATGAATCGTTGATCACTCATGACGATCAATGGGAAGTTGACCAACTCAGAAGCTTGAAACAGAGGTCAGTCCCAGCATGAGACGTCTTTGATCTCTTTTCTCCAGCAGAGTTCTATGATTATAGTTCTTCCCTCAGTAGAAGACTTCTTCCTCGAGGTTGTCATCCCCAGCATTGTATAAGGATTCCTCATTCCCCGTAGCGCAAAATGATGGAACATTCCCAAGTAGTTTTGGAAATGGTGGAAAGTCAGAGTGTTCTCCTCCTCCAGCATATCAGATCAGGGATGTTGCTTGCAATTAAAGTCCAATGGTTATTGACAATTCAGACCCATCGGTTGTTCAGAGGTTATCCCCAGCAGGAGTTTTGGTTGATTTCAGTCCCCTAGCAAGTGTTTCCTCCCTTAGCAAGAAATATGGTTGATCTTAGTCCCTCAGCAGGTATTTCCTTCCTCAATAGAAGTTCGTTTGATCTCAATTCCCCAGCAGCCAGGTCAGAAAGTTGACATTTCCCCAGCAGAGTTCTATGGTTACAGTCCTTCCCTCAGCAAATTTGATTCAGATGAGGCCCCCAGCAAGGTCATCGTTCACTGCAGTAATCCTCAGTAAGCTTGGCAGTTCAAAGACCAGATTGTGTCAATGACCTCCCCAGCTGAGTTGATATTTTCCCACAGAGAGTTGGAAGATCAGATCGGTGGTTATTTCCTAAGCAGAGTTGCTATTGTTATCCCCAGCGGAGTTACCTTCATATCCTCAGCATTTATTTTGTTGAGGAGTCTCCTTGCATTTTGCATATAGTAATCATTGCATCCTAAAAAACGCGTAGCATTTCCATTTGAGATGGAGCATTACGCCATAGACAAATTCAAACATATGCATGCGAAGCATAAGCCGCTTTTGATACCTCGTGTGAGAGCCCAACATTGTTTTTATTCGAGCAGATTGAAAAAACCAGAAAGAATGCTGCCTCGTTCATTCCCCAACAGAAATTTCAAAGTAGTACCAGGGTTTCACCTTTCCTTGTTTTTCACCAGAGTCCTCTTTTTTCAGTTTGTGGATCTTTTGATCTTACATCTTAACCGTATATTTCAGGAACCATTCCCGATAGGATAACCTTAGTCGTTCCCGACAGGCATACTTTAGCCATTCCCGACAGGCAACCTTTGAGTTTTAAACCTAGTCGTTCTCGATAGGCCCGTTTTTGCTGTTCCCGACAGGCATACAATAGGTTTTCAACTTTGGCCGTTCCCGATAGGCGACCTTTGAGTTTTAAACCTAGCCGTTCCCGACAGGCCCGCTTTTGCCGTTCCCGACAGGCATACAATAGGTTTTCAACTTTAGTCGTTCCCACAGGCGACCTTTGAGTTTTAAACCTAGCCGTTCCCGACAGGCCCGCTTTTGCCGTTCCCGACAGGCATACAATAGGTTTTCAACTTTAGCCGTTCTCGACTGGCGACCATTGAGTTTTAAACCTAGCCGTTCCCGACAGGCCCGCTTTTGCCGTTCCCGACAGGCATACAATAGGTTTTCAACTTTAGTCGTTCTCGACAGGCAACCTTTGAGTTTTAAACCTAGCCGTTCCCGACATGCCCGCATGTGCCGTTCCCGACAAGCATACCATAGGTTTTCAACTTTAGCCGTTCCCAACAGGCGACCTTGAGTTTTAAACCTAGCTGTTCCCGACAGGCCCGCATGTGCCGTTCCCGACATGCATACCATAGATTTTCAACTTTAGCCGTTCCCGACAGGCGACCTTGAGTTTTAAACCTAGCCGTTCCCGACAGGCCCGCATGTGCCGTTCCCGACAGGTATACCATAGGTTTTCAACTTTAGCCGTTCCTGACAGGCGACCTTTGAGTTTTAAACCTAGCCATTCCCGACAGGCCCGCATGTGCCGTTCCCGACAGGCATACCATAGGTTTTCAACTTCAGCCGTTCCCGACAGGCGACCTTTAAGTTTTAAACCTAGCCGTTCCCGACAGGCCCGCTTTTGCCGTTCCTGACAGGCATACCATTGGTTTTCAACTTTTGCCGTTCCCGACAGGCACCCTTTTGAGTTTTAAACTTAGCCGTTCCCGACAGGCATCCTCCAGCCGTTCCCGACAGGCACACTATAAGTTTTAAACTTCAGCCGTTCCCGACAGGCAAAACTTTAGTCGTTCCCGACAGGCATCCTTTGGGTTTCAATTGTTCCAGACTCTTTTCCACATATATCTTTCTCCACAACTGCTTTGTTTGTCATATCTCTATTCCTTTTACCCACATAGTGCAAATTTTCTGGTTATTTTTTTTATTCAATCCCTATGTACGTTGAATTTCTGACAGCCGCTGCTATCATCCATTCGGGTCCACAGTTGATTGAATAGGGGCAGCTGTAATGCCAAAAATTTGCCCTCATATTTATACCATCCATAACTGGCTTTTGCTTCGCATTCATCTGCATCTTCACTAGGTCATAATGGCATTAATCATACATTTGCATGTACTCCTGAGGCATGGGATCATGGTTTCTTATCTTCTGTGCGAATTAGTTGATATTCATCAATTAAAGATGGTGGTTAAGATTCATGGCAAATGCATCTTGACATGAGATCCAGTTGTGGATTTATAGTGTGGTCAGGACAAAATTATTCTCTCAGTTGCTTATTGTTCATGGCGTATTTGAGTTTGATTTTGGATTGGACAAGCACTTTAAGATACTTGGAATTCAAATTTCTACTAAACCCATTATTCATTTCCTTTTTCCTTTATCCAGTTTTAACCCATTTTCAAATCCAATTTTTTTATTCAAATATCCAAAATCACTTTTTAGTCCATATCCTATTCATTTTTCATCCAATCCTTTTTTAACCCACTTCATTATCCATTTCCAAATCTAGTTTAATTTCCAAAATCCTTGAATCCATGAAGCCACACTTTCAATCCTCTTGCCATACTACCCTAAATTTCATGCTAATTTCAAGTATCACGAGCCATGACATGGAAGCATCACGTTGCAATTTTCCAAAATGCTACAAGGTTTCGCCAATTCACAAAGTCTTGAATCTTCATGACTTCACAAGTTAACCATTTTCCAAGCTTCATCACATAATCCAAGCTTATAATGAAATTCCGAACATATGCTAGCCATATTTTCAAGATAAATTGCCAAATAAGCGTCATAGTTTAATCTGGATAACAATTATCCTTGCTTATGTGGGTGTTGCTGTGATGATTTTGGTTTTATTGGCTTATCATCAAAATAACGCATAACAGCAGGAAATTAAAAGAGAAATATGCAGTGACAAGAAAAATTCATTAACAATTCTAACCTAACTATCACTATCCAAGTTCTAACAGTTACAAACAGAACTTCCTAACTGTCACTAACAGAAAAACTCTTCCCTAACCATATCCTAACATTTTTCCTACCTCTAACAGTTCCATAACATAACTAACTAACATTTTTCCTAACTGTAACCAACAGAATTTCAACCACAACTCACTCTAACCGATTTTCACAATGGCCTTGATCTTTTCTCCTCTTTCTGAGATATTCTTCCAAATTCCCAACTCAATTTCTCTCTTCGATCATCTTCTGTAACCTTCACTCCACTTCAATCTAAACATCATCACCATCAATAAAGATTCATCACTCTTCATCTTCAACCAATTTTCTTCTCACTCTGAACCTTCAACCAATTTCTACTCACTCTGAATCTTCAACCAATTTCTTCTCACCCTGAATCTTCATCACCATCGCATCATTATCATCTTCAAGATCCTGCTCACAAAACTCCTCGTCTGCAAAAAGCTCAAGCCTTCCACAATCTTCAATCATCTCGAATCATCAATCATTATCTCACCAACCTGCAATTGAATCAAGAACGACATAACTCAGTTCAGCGGATTCAAGTTTTACAACTTAAGAATTCTTGCATCAATTTCACGCGATAGATTCGTAACGACCACAACAGTACTCCGATTTCACAAGGTTTGAACCAGAATTTCACAAAAGAGAAATGGAGGAAGAAGAATTAGACATCAAGAACAGAAGAAGATTCACATACCTGAAGAAGGAGCTCTGAGTTTTTTCGTCGACGCCGATTTCAACGAACCATCGCGCTGGAACTCTTCAAGGGTACAATTTTGGCGATCCTTCGTTTAATTTATCAATTTATGTCGATATCCTCCATTATCTCTTCCTCGGATTCACGCTCTAAGATGTTAATTAAAACCAATACTAGAACCTAGGGCACACCATATGTGAGCTTCGACTCGGATTCACGATGTAGAGTTTGTGAAGGCTGTTAAAGTATTCATGCTGAGAGTGGAGGACGGCATGAATTCGGCGCTCCGTTGTGGTGAGGTGTTCGTGTGAGGTCTGTTCTAGCTGAGGGAGTAATTCGTTCGCGGTAGGAATGAGGGGGATGCTTGAACGATTTGTGAACTGAGCGGATTGTTGTTTGACCTGAGGGAAGAGGTTTCCGGCGAATCTTGTACGAAGGGGATGTTGGTGAGAGTGATGACGTTTACGGCGGCGTCGTTATGGTGTGGAGAAAAAGAGAAGGAGGATCTTCTTTGCTAAATTTCATCTAGGGTATTTTTTTAAGACCAACTTGGCTCATTGTGGAGGATGGACCCGGGTCAGGCTCTTGGGCCTTCTAAACCCACTTTCACACCACCCTTGATACTCATTGCACCCCATAGCTGCAAAGAAAGGATGAACCCATGTTTACCTTCTCTCCACGCCTCAATTATTTGGATGTATCCTTACATCTCATTTGTTTTTTGAGAATTTTATTTTGTGCATTGAGTTTTGATGTAAAGTTTTAGATGTGTTTAAGACTGTATCTTAGACTTCGGTTAATTAATTAATTTGACTAATTAGATTAATCATTTGCTAATTGGTTTTGTTTTTTTAGCTTAATCAGTTGCTAATTGACTTTTGCTTAATTGCTTTTTTTTGGCTTAATTGCCTAATGGTTTGCTAGCTTAAGTGCACTAATCGAATTTTTTGCTTAATTGTCTTGTTAATCGAATTGTAGATTAATTGCTTCTCTACTAGATTAATGCTAGTTAATTTTAGAATTAGGATTTGATCTTAGTTTATTACTTGATTGAGACTTTTTACATGAATATTGATTGAATATCATGTTGCCACTTGATTGAGATTTTTTACATGATATTGATTGAATATTATGTTGCCACTTGATTGAGATTTTTACATGATATTAGTTGAATATTATGTTGCTTTGATTATGTTTTTTTTCATGGTATTGTTTGAATATCATGCTACTTCTTATTAGAATTGATTAACATGTTTTTTGTTTCATTTTCATTGGAAGCTTATTGACTAACTTTGGTTATTTCCCTTTGATTAGTGAATTAGCTTAATGAGCTTGGAGTTTTTATGTTACCACTTTAGATATTAACAAGGCTTGCTTGGTTTTGATGAGGCATGATCTCTTGACAATGATTATTTGATTCCATTGAGGTATGACCCTTCTTGTACATTAGTTAATTGAATAAATGTAGAAGTTGCTACATACACAGCTGCTGTGAACAAAGTGAGTTGTAACATGGTTCTATTCTGCCTGGTTGCATATACACCTATTCTGTCCTGGAAATAGTAGCTGTTATAAGCTGTTTTTGCTTGTTACTGGTTTTTATAGCTATGCAGGTGCTGGAGCGCTGTTATTGCTGCTGTTTTTGGTTTATTACCTTGTTTTATTGTTTTTATTCATGAAGGGCGAAAAGCATTTGGTTCCATGTCTTTCATGGATCCGTTCCGCTTCCTAACACTTTTGCTCATTTATGGTAGATTACTAGAAGTTTTTCGGTTGGCTTACACTTTGCTTTCGTTGCTACGGATTGATATCCGTTCGGTATTACTTCTCTTCTCTTTTACTAATTCTGCATTTTTTCCTTTCGATGCCATGAGAAGTAGGATTGGGAGTCCGTGCCACTTGGCCGACAATTCTGGAAGTCCTCAAAGGAGGCTCTGTTTGTGATTGTTTAATATTGTGCCTAAGACCTTCAAAGAGGCATCCTATTCCCGTATCCCCTTGTAAGACCTCAAAGAAGGCAATTGACGGAAGATATGGTTCGCAACCGACCCCCGTTATTCTAGTTGAGTCGTTCTTAGCTTTCATTACATGATTGATGCTTTGAACATAGCTTACTCTTGTTATTGAGTCTGTCAATAAAACCCCCACACCTTGTCTATAGCTCGCATTGACCGATGCTGATGCTTATGTGATCTGATTCACATCTTCCCCTTTCTTACTCTGCTCTCCATGGTCCTCGATACCATTGGGTGAGTACCCCTATTTCCCACAGCTAGCTTGTTTGCCTCGGTTGATATGACCCCTTGGCTAAAGCTCCCATTTTCTTACTTTGATTATGTGACATTATTGTTGACTGACACTGTTTATTCTTTCGTTTGATTTTAGTTCATTTTGTGATTGATTTATCCTGTGTTTACTTGTCTGATGACATGATCCCGTAGGATTCCTCGCTCCACTTAATTTTTGATTAAGTCGGAGGTAGGAGAGACATTAGGATAGCAATCCATGCATGGCAACATTAGTTAGATTCCCCTTGATCCTGACCTTAGGACCATCATTGCATGCTAACTTGTAGGTTCAGTTTCCCCATTAGATTAACCGTGTGACCTTCGCGAGTCTCACCTTTCTCTCACACCCGTGTGATCGAGACTATTTCTTGTGTTCCGTAGTAGCGTGAACTACGGATGCTTTGATTCCTCTTTCTTTTTAGATTGCGGATACGTAGGTACGAGATGCGATATCTCGGCGAGCACACTAACAACTAACTTCCCTTTTCTCTTGCACCCGTGCGATTGAGACGAATCACCTAGCACACTAATAACTAACTTTCGTTTTCTCTTACACCTTTGAGTCATCTCCTCTCATCCCCCTTAATCCACTTGTAAAGGATGCGTCATTTCCGTTCTACCGCAAATAGGTAAACGCGTAAGACTCCCACGCCGAGCGGCAACACCTAAACTACTAGATCGTGAACGTTGACATATTCCACTTAAAAGATACAAACAAAGCAAAGTCATCCCTAGTGAGGGGAACTATGTCGCTCTGATTCTTCATTTGATAATGGAGATACGTAGCCAAGAGATCGTGCGAGATCTCTGTGAGCACAACCTTATTTATCAAACCATTTTCTCTCATCCGCATGCGATCGAGACTCTTTCACAAAACCGACCCGTAGGACGAACCGCCCTTGCTCTGATTTCCTCTCTCTGGTTAGATTGAGGATACATAGGCACAAAACGGCGATGTCTTGGCGAGCAAACTTCCCCCACAAAATCGTAGTCCGAGCTACGTTGACTCTGACTTTCCCGCACCCGAGGGAATACGTAGGCCTAGGACGTCGATGTCCTATCGAGTCACTTTTTTTCCCTTTTCTCTGTTTCCCGTTCCTTTTCCTTTCCAGTTAGCAGTTAAGCTTCAGATACCCTACACCCTTTGATCGATAACAACAAGCGTGGATCCCATCGAGTACGATGGACGCGAGGGGGTGCTAATACCTTCCTCTCGCACTGACTCCCGAACCGAGGCTATGGTTGCGACGACCATTCCTTTCCCTTTGTTTAGGTTTTATTCGATCGTTTCCTTTCCCTGCGTTGGGATAAATAACATTCGGTGGCGACTCTTCTGTTCTTTTTCGCCGGTTGATTTTCGCAGATGCGACAGCTGGCGACTCTGCTGGGGACAGATTGACCTCTTGCTGGTCCATCCCCTAAGCGAGTCAATCCTAGCGCTTACTTGTTTTCAATTTTAGGGTGTTTATCTGTATTGCTTTACTCGCTTTATTTATGGAATTATTGCATGTTTACTGTTTATTACATTTACTTGCTTTTCATTTACTATTGCCATATATTCTGTGTTGGACTGTGCTGTTGTTTTCTGTTTGGTGGGCAGGGTGTTCTGAGAGATAAGCCCATTACACAGGCTTGAGTGCACACATAGGACTAGAGTGGAAAGTAGTGTGGCCTACGTAGCGTCTTGGTACGTTTGGTTTTCACGAAATCCACACCCAGACGAGGTTTTCTGCAGAGATGTTCTGATTTGCGTGTCTTGTGCATTTCAGAGTGTTAACCTGGAGAGCTGTCGACTCTGGTGACCATTTCCCGAGGACTCAGTTGAGGCACTCCTCCCGAGGGGCGATAATGGCAGACCAGAAATCGCAAACCCATTACGCTTCTCGATCCGAGGACCCGAAACTGAGAACTTACTATAGGATGACCTTATTTTTGGGGGAATCAGTGGACGACCTCTTTGTTTGGCGATAGTATTGTACCCCGAGCGATGAATATACTATTGCTTCTCAAATCGAGAATCCGAAACTGAGGAACCTTGGTTTTAGTACCCACATGTGAGAATGGGCGGGTGTTTACAAGTTTGCAGGTAACCTTGACCTTCAACCTACCCGGTATTCTGGTTTTCTTATCAGTGTGGACTTATCAGCCTGGTACTGTGGTATTATGATTATTCGGATATTCCGATATTCTGATTATGCCGATATGTCGGCCTTCTGGTATTCTGATTATGCCGATATTCTGACATTCTGGTATTCTGATTATGCCGATATTCTGGTATTCTGATTATTCGGATATTTCGGTACTCCGGTATTTTCTTCAGAGCAGACCACTGAACCTATTCATTCAGCAGCACAGTACTTATCCAGAATTTGTGGAAGCCTTGATCCCATGTCTCTGCATCCCTATCATCATAACATGTTTGCATACATGTTTTGGTATTTCCAAGGATCTCAACTTTGAGACTCGTTGCTGATCATTTCCATCTATTTCTTGTTGCTCTTATGTGAAAAACTTGAATCAAAGCTGAAAGATTTCACGAAAATAATCGAACATGGCATTTGCATAGCATTTTCATACTCATTTGCATAACAGGTGTTCGAGGCTTGGTTATTCTCATCCCGATCTGGTTTTCTTCAGAATTTCATACTTAACTTTTCAAAGAAGCTGGAAGTTGACCATGGATCAAGTTCAAGCAGAGTTGAGGGAAATGCGAAACCAAATGGGGCAGTTTGTGGGGGACATGCAAGCTTTGAACCAAAACCCGATAATGCTGAAAGAGGAAGTCAACCAGCTGAAGCCTCCCGAGTGAGCACTCAGACTGCGAGTATGTCGTCAAGAGTAATAAGTCCAGACGGAGTCAAGTCTCCTCAACAATGGCAATCATCAGTTTCTTTACTGCATCTTCATATGTAGCTTTCATTTGTTTGTTTAAACATTGTTTGCATGTAAAAATTTGTTTGTTCTTGAATGAAAATCATAATACAATAAGCATGTTTTTCTTGAAGTAATCCATTCTTGTTCATTCTTAAATGTTTATATGCTTTGCAATATTGACTTTCTTGCTTAAACTCTTTGAGGGAGGATGATGATTTGAAAACGCAAAAATCTCTAGGGGTGTGCTTTTGAATAGAACCCTGTTGAGGATGTACATGCATTGTTTCGAACCCCCAAACACTGGAGATATAATGGAGATAGACCCTCGTTAACCCCTTTGAGCCTTGAAGTATGAGTTTCTTTTCGTATGAAAAAACCTTTACACTTAACCCAGGGGCAGGGTAGGCGTCAGTTAGTTTGACCGAGCATTCAAATTTTGAAAGGAATGTACATCTGAGGATCCATTACCTTTTATTCCACCATCAAGAGGTCAAGAGATGTGAGACCACAATGGTTATCCATCTGTAATCAAGGAGTGAGGCGGTCACAACCCTTTCAAGCAAGTCAGACAAAACGGTGTCACACGATTTGGTAAAAAAAAAGAATCAAAAGAAAAAAAAAGCCCGCTAAGTCGAAACTTGAAAACAAGCGACTTAGGCAAAAGTTAGGGCATCCCGCTGGACTTCAAAATCTAAAGATTCAAAAGAATCAGTCCAGGCAAAAATTAGGGATCAAAAAGCAAAAGAATGAGAAAGTGAAAAACAAAAGGATTACAAAAGAGAATCCTTGAGCAAGAACAAAGTCGTGTGACTACGAACAAAAGACAAAAGGGGTGACTGTCACTCCAAAACCTCATTAGATGTCAAACCATCAGTTGCATGGGTTCCTTAAAGATCATAAAACCCTTTTGAGAGATGAGCGCTTGTGCCAGATTAGCTGAACGTAGTACTGGAGAATATCACGGAGAGTGGGTGGGCACCAATAAACTTTGAGCCGTAAATATTTTTTCTAAAAAACCCTGAACCAGACCACGATACAACCCTCAAAAGACCTAATTGAAATTGGGTTTATTTCGAGAGCGTACTCCGATGAGATAGCGTTCATGACTCCCATGAGTGATGCTAAAGGATCTTGTTGGTATTGCATGTGCATGCTTTCTTTCATTCAAAAATCAATGTCGTATACTAAGCAATGATTCGTTCACATGGCTTTGTGACGTATTTTCAATAAAAACTTCAAGATTAACATGTGTGTTGCATTTGAATAATCATTTTCAGAATAAATATTTTTTGCTTGCATACATTTGTTTGACATCAAAGAAGCTTACATGATGAAAATCAGTCGAGGAGCTTAATTATGCCAAGTTGAGATGCCTGAGACTCCAGAGGACATGTTGCTGAAAGACTGTGTGGGGCAAAGGCATTCCCAGCCAGTTGTGTTGAGATGTAACCAATATGGGACAATCGCATCGAGAAATGTCTTCGAGGTCCAGCCAATATAGGGCGATCACGTCGAGATTCGATAAATCTCTCCAAAAGCAGTGTAATCAGGGGCAGTCACGGCGAGAAATCTCTTCGAAGTGTAGCCAAGCTGGGGAAGTCGAGTCGAGAAAGTCTTTTCAGAGGTCGATCATGGGCAGTCACGTCGAGAAATCTCTTCAAAGTTTAGCTAAACTGGGGCAACCAAGTTGAGATCCGTTGAATATCTCCAAAAGCGCTTAATATGGGGCAATTAGGTCGATTTGGAAAATCTCTCAAGGATCAGCCAGTCAGGGGCAAAGTCACTTCAAGGTTCGTACTGGGGCAGGCCACCTCAAGAGCACGAGAAATTATCCTCTCAAAGAGTTTGAAGACACTAGGGCATTTTGAATGCTACGTCTTCTGTAAAATCCTCTCGAGGCAAAATTCTTTCATAGACCTTGCAGTCTGGGGAAAATGAAGAATTAAATGAATCGTTGATCACTCATGACGATCAATGGGAAGTTGACCAACTCAGAAGCTTGAAACAGAGGTCAGTCCCAGCATGAGACGTCTTTGATCTCTTTTCTCCAGCAGAGTTCTATGATTATAGTTCTTCCCTCAGTAGAAGACTTCTTCCTCGAGGTTGTCATCCCCAGCATTGTATAAGGATTCCTCATTCCCCGTAGCGCAAAATGATGGAACATTCCCAAGTAGTTTTGAAAATGGTGGAAAGTCAGAGTGTTCTCCTCCTCCAGCATATCAGATCAGGGATGTTGCTTGCAATTAAAGTCCAATGGTTATTGACAATTCAGACCCATCGGTTGTTCAGAGGTTATCCCCAGCAGGAGTTTTGGTTGATTTCAGTCCCCTAGCAAGTGTTTCCTCCCTTAGCAAGAAATATGGTTGATCTTAGTCCCTCAGCAGGTATTTCCTTCCTCAATAGAAGTTCGTTTGATCTCAATTCCCCAGCAGCCAGGTCAGAAAGTTGACATTTCCCCAGCAGAGTTCTATGGTTACAGTCCTTCCCTCAGCAAATTTGATTCAGATGAGGCCCCCAGCAAGGTCATCGTTCACTGCAGTAATCCTCAGTAAGCTTGGCAGTTCAAAGACCAGATTGTGTCAATGACCTCCCCAGCTGAGTTGATATTTTCCCACAGAGAGTTGGAAGATCAGATCGGTGGTTATTTCCTAAGCAGAGTTGCTATTGTTATCCCCAGCGGAGTTACCTTCATATCCTCAGCATTTATTTTGTTGAGGAGTCTCCTTGCATTTTGCATATAGTAATCATTGCATCCTAAAAAACGCGTAGCATTTCCATTTGAGATGGAGCATTACGCCATAGACAAATTCAAACATATGCATGCGAAGCATAAGCCGCTTTTGATACCTCGTGTGAGAGCCCAACATTGTTTTTATTCGAGCAGATTGAAAAAACCAGAAAGAATGCTGCCTCGTTCATTCCCCAACAGAAATTTCAAAGTAGTACCAGGGTTTCACCTTTCCTTGTTTTTCACCAGAGTCCTCTTTTTTCAGTTTGTGGATCTTTTGATCTTACATCTTAACCGTATATTTCAGGAACCATTCCCGATAGGATAACCTTAGTCGTTCCCGACAGGCATACTTTAGCCATTCCCGACAGGCAACCTTTGAGTTTTAAACCTAGTCGTTCTCGATAGGCCCGTTTTTGCTGTTCCCGACAGGCATACAATAGGTTTTCAACTTTGGCCGTTCCCGATAGGCGACCTTTGAGTTTTAAACCTAGCCGTTCCCGACAGGCCCGCTTTTGCCGTTCCCGACAGGCATACAATAGGTTTTCAACTTTAGTCGTTCCCACAGGCGACCTTTGAGTTTTAAACCTAGCCGTTCCCGACAGGCCCGCTTTTGCCGTTCCCGACAGGCATACAATAGGTTTTCAACTTTAGCCGTTCTCGACTGGCGACCATTGAGTTTTAAACCTAGCCGTTCCCGACAGGCCCGCTTTTGCCGTTCCCGACAGGCATACAATAGGTTTTCAACTTTAGTCGTTCTCGACAGGCAACCTTTGAGTTTTAAACCTAGCCGTTCCCGACATGCCCGCATGTGCCGTTCCCGACAAGCATACCATAGGTTTTCATATGCTAGCCATATTTTCAAGATAAATTGCTAAATAAGCGTCATAGTTTAATCTGGATAACAATTATCCTTGCTTATGTGGGTGTTGCTGTGATGATTTTGGTTTTATTGGCTTATCATCAAAATAACGCATAACAGCAGGAAATTAAAAGAGAAATATGCAGTGACAAGAAAAATTCATTAACAATTCTAACCTAACTATCACTAACCATGTTCTAACAGTTACAAACAGAACTTCCTAATTGTCACTAACAGAAAAACTCTTCCCTAACCATATCCTAACATTTTTCCTACCTCTAACAGTTCCATAACAGAACTAACTAACATTTTTCCTAACTGTAACCAACAGAATTTCAACCACAACTCACTCTAACCGATTTTCACAATGGCCTTGATCTTTTCTCCTCTTTCTGAGATATTCTTCCAAATTCCCAACTCAATTTCTCTCTTCGATCATCTTCTGTAACCTTCACTCCACTTCAATCTAAACATCATCACCATCAATAAAGATTCATCACTCTTCATCTTCAACCAATTTTCTTCTCACTCTGAACCTTCAACCAATTTCTACTCACTCTGAATCTTCAACCAATTTCTTCTCACCCTGAATCTTCATCACCATCGCATCATTATCATCTTCAAGATCCTGCTCACAAAACTCCTCGTCTGCAAAAAACTCAAGCCTTCCACAATCTTCAATCATCTCGAATCATCAATCATTATCTCACCAACCTGCAATTGAATCAAGAATGACATAACTCAGTTCAGCGGATTCAAGTTTTACAACTTAAGAATTCTTGCATCAATTTCACGCGATAGATTCGTAAAGACCACAACATTACTCCGATTTCACAAGGTTTGAACCAGAATTTCATAAAAGAGAAATGGAGGAAGAAGAATTAGACATCAAGAACAGAAGAAGATTCGCATACCTGAAGAAGGAGCTCTGAGTTTTTTCGTCGACGCCGATTTCAACGAACCATCGCGCCGGAACTCTTCAAGTAAACATATCTGGAAATTCTTTGAGAAGTTTTATCAAGCTTTCTCTGACAGTTGGACTGAGCAGTGCTCCAATCTTAATTTCTTTCCTCTCTTCTTCTGAACCCAAATTGAACGTTTCCAACGGCTCTTTGTGAGGCTCAATGGGCCTTTCTTCTTGCCTGAGTAGTCGGGAGATCTCTTCTGGAATTTCTTCGTCCTCTTCTTCTTCGGCTTCAAATATCGGGAATTCAAAGTTGGGAGAAGGCATGTGATCGTATGTTTCAATGGGGTTTAAAACAAGCAATCTGCATGACATGATGATTTGTTTTTTTAGAAAAGACAGAGAGAATACAAGAGTGTGTGCAGTGTATTTTCGGAAAAATGCTTGTTTTTATTTTGGGTTGTTTTTAGGAATACCATTTTCTGAAAAACGAAAAGTGAAAATAGTAATAAATGTGGGAAATCAGAATGACATTATTTATTCATGATTTTTCGTTTCTTGAAACACAACCCTATAAACAAAACTCTGTCGCTTTGGGCGAAGCGAAGAGGGACATTTACAGAAAAGTGAGCCCTATAAAAACATCCATCTCACCTGGGCAAGGTGAAAGGTTAAAACAAAGATGGTAATTAGTTCGACTTATGGACGACTTTCGGGACATCGACTGCAACCCAATGGCGACAAACTCCTCTGTGAATCACAAAGTCTGGTACTTTCTTTCTTGGTTTGTCTTCAGAAATGACGCTGATTTCTGGCGGAGTAGGATCATTGGAGTCTTCTTTCCATGCAGAGTTGTCATAGGAGAATTCTTCTGTTGTATCTTCCCTAGCGTTTTCACTCTCAAGGGGATCTCCCCATCCAGTTGGCCGGATGTCCTTAAGCCTGATACGAGAGCTTTCGGGAGCGGTGTATTTGACTAGGATGCCATACTTGCCACTTGGCTATCCCAAGGTGTCCCAGGTTTCTGTGGGAATGGATGAGTCATCTTCCTCAATGACGTTGATTTCAGGAATCACGTAGTTAATGAACTCTCGTCCTGCGATCCTTGCGAATTCATTAGCATGGTGTTGGACACTCTCGGAGTGTTCTGGGTAATGATTCCATGACTCTGGGGGAGAAGATGTATTCTTTTCAAGATTACTCAGCTGATAGGCATTGTCCGACTGACTCTTTTGCCTTGAGTCATCCGTGTATGGCTTCCAGATAGGCAAGTCATCCAGGGGATCATAATAATCGTAGTCAAAGTTGTCTTTCATCAGAGTGTCTTCCTCTAATGAATTGGGCGGAGCACGGAAACCTCGGGATCATAATCTCCATAAATCATTCTGACATCTGATCTCAGTATATATCTGGGACTCTGATTTAGGAAACAGAATGGCATGTGCGCTTCTCCATGAGATGTATAACCGTCATGGTTAAGATAAGATATCCACTCTTCATCTGTATCGGAGGAGTCGTTCCCATCGATGGTGTGTACTTCCTGAGACACTGGGTGGAGGAAACCTCCGATGAGGAAGAAATCCTGAATGGGACGAAAACTTTCGTCCTTCTTAGTAGTCTGGGTACAGGTTGGAGAGAAACCAAGACCTTTTCTTGTCTTGTTATCAGTAGGAGTTATAATCTGTCCCCATCCTTTTATGTCATTACTCCCGATCGCTTTGAGAGCGTCTTTGTATGAGGAAATCGACGTCCCTCTTTCTTGGTGATTCTCATTGCTCACCGAGAGCGCTTGGAACTGGGTTCCAACAACCTCCTCTGGTTCGACACAGGAGAACGATGATAAATAGCTCACGATTAAAGCTTGCTCTCCATATATTGTGACTAATTTTTCATTCTTGACAAACTTCAGCTTCTGGTGATGTGTCGAAGTGACTGCCCCAGTTTCGTGTATCCAAGGTCTTCCTAATAAACAACTGTATGCTTCCCGGATGTCCATGACCTGGAAAGTGACTTGGAAAGTGTGAGGACCGATGGTTATGGGAAGACCTACATCGCCGATAACTATTTTTCTAGATCCGTCAAAAGCTTTGACGATGATCTCATTGTCTCTCATCGGAGCTTCTTGAAACGATAGTCGTACCAAAGTTGATCTTGGCATAACATTCAAAGATGATCATGTGTCTACTAGTACACTGGCTAAAGCATCGTCTTGGCAGTTGACTGTGATATTGAGTGCCATATTATGGTTCTTGCCTTCCTCCGGCAGTTCTTTATCACCGAATCCCAAGTTGTTACAGGAAGTGATGTTGGAGATGATGCTGTCAAATTGTCCTACTGTCACATCTTGTTCCACAAAGGCTTGTTCTAAAACTCTCCGTAGAGCTTCCCTGTGAGCTTCTGAACTAAGCAGGAGGGATAATACAGATATCCGAGATGGAGTTTGCAACAATTGGTCCATAATGTTGTACTCACTTTTCTGGATGGGCTTCAGCATCTCATCATTGTTCTTTACAGGTTCCGCGTTACTGGATTGACCAACTTGTTGGTTGGGAACTTCCATTTGAGGTTCCTTCTCCTTTGTAGGTTCTCCAATTCCTCTGTTGAAGATCCGACCGCTCCGGGAAACTCGACTGATGTCGACAATGTTCACAAAGGAGGGTAATGGAGTTTCTTTTCCATTTTCTATGGTCGTCGCACCGTACTTGTATGGGATAGCCTTTTCTGACTTGTACGGTATTGGACCTGGCAGGTAGATAACCACAGGAGCTTTTTTGGTTTTTTTGACCGTCGTAGGCAACCTCAATTAATTCATGGTTGGGAACTTTTCTACTATCAAGAGGGATCTTTAATTCATTGAGTAGAGGGATTATGGCGCAAACGTCCTTGATTTTTCCATGATTGGAGATGATGACATTGTTTTTTCTTTGACCAGAGAGGTAATCTTGTATCATGTTGATCAACTCAGAATTCAAACATGATTGAATCTCTCTTCGGTCTAACTGATTCTGGAGGGCTGCTCGTACGAGATAGCATCCTTGGTTATTTTCCGAGCATACTCTACAGCGCTCATAATTATGAGGTGGTACTCGACCATATCCGCTTTGTATGCAGTGCATCTTCACTAGATCGGTTTCTATTGAGCGGATATCGCGACTTTGATGTCTATCAGGATTCCCATCATCCATGCTAACTTATTGCGTGTCTTCATTCAGGTAGATCGGAAGCCACCAGTGGTCTAATAGATGTTGAAGAGTCCATTGTACAAGCGCACATCCTTGGTCGTTTTCGCAGCATTCTTTATAGTCTTGATAATCGTGCGAGGCCAGAAAACCAAGTTTAACCTGCTTAGCATGTAGTTCCACTAGACTGGTATTCATCAGGCATATGTCAAAGATTTGAACCATATTGACTTGATGGTCATTCATTTCATGGTAGTCTAGGATCCATCCGAGATCCATTTGACGTTGGAGGGCCTCTTGTACAAAAGAGCATCCCTGATTGTCTGTCGAGTAGATTGGACAAGTGCTATAATTGTGCCGTGGCAGATTGTAATACTGACTTTGTCTTGAATACAAAATGACTAAATTGACGTTCATTGCACGGATGTCGCGGTTCTGAACAATATTGGGATGTGCATGGGCCATATTTACTTCCCGAATCCTGTGATCCTGAATCCAGCCCATATCCATTTGTTCTTGCAGACCTGCTTGTACTATGGCACACCCTTGATTATCCTTGGAGCGGATATCACACTGGTGATAGTTGTGAAATGGTACATGGCCGTACCCGCTCTGTTTGCAATGGAGCTTTACCAGATTTATTCCTAGTAAGAGTACACTGTGAATTTGATAACTGCTGCTAGATTCCTCCTCTATTAAATTCACTGTAGTCTTTTCATGTTGTGGTAACAGGTTTGTCTGAACATTTGGATTAGTATCTTTGAAAGATAAGATCCCGTTCCTGACAAGCTTCTGTACATCAGACTTGAAGCTGAGACAATTCTCAATGTTATGTCCCGATCCTCCTTGATGGTAAGGGCAAGTTTGATCTGCTTTGAACCAAAAAGGTGGATTTTCTGGTACTGTAAGAGGAGTCCTGGTTTGAACGTGCCCCTTGGCTAGTAGAAGTGGAAATAACTCTGCGTACAACATTGGTATAGGGTCGAACCCTGATGGTCGTGTAGTACGGTTGTTGTTGTTGTACTGTGGACGAGCCTGCTGAAAAGGCTGTTGCTGCCTTTGCTGATACTGTTGTTGACTTGGTTGGCTCTGAGTAACCTGAGGTTGATAAGTCGGAGCCGGCGCTGGGTTGAAAGCGGGAGTTACCGCTTCTACCGGTTGATACCTTCGCCTTTTCTTTCCCAGAGAGGTATTACTAATGTATTGCTCTTTCTTCTTTTGGAAAACACTACCGTATCTTTTGGTACTGCTGGATAGCTTTGCATCTTTGACCAATCATCCTTCTCGGACTGCTTCTTCAAGGCGTACTCCCATGTTCACCATTTCAGTGAACTCACTAGGTGCACTTGCAACCATCCGGTCGTAATAAAAAAAGCTTAAGGTTTTCATGAAGATCTTTGTCATTTCTTTTTCCTTGAGTGGAGGACAGATCTGAGCGGAAATTTCATGCCACCTCTAAGCATATTCTTTAAAAGTTTCTTTGTCCTTTTGTGACATTGCTCTGAGCTGGTCCCTATCTGGTGCCACGTCCAAGTTGTATTTATACTACTGAACAAAAGCTGCCCCGAGATCTCTGAAAGTACTGATCTTGGTGCGGTTTAAACCCATGTACCATTTGAGTGTGGCACCAGTTAAACTGTCTCGGAAGTAATGGATCAGTAGCTGTTGATTTTCTATCTGAGTAGACATTTTTCGAGCATACATCACCAGATGACTTTGAGGGCAAGAGTTGCCGTTGTATTTTTCAAAGTCGGGCACCTTGAATTTATGTGGTATCTTTACATTAGGGACCAAACAGAGGTCAGCGGCTTCTTTATCAAATAAGTCTTGACCGCGAATGGCATGCAGTTCCTTCTGCATTTCCAAGAATTGTTTCTGGAACTCATTCATCCTTTCGTATACGTCTTCGTTTCCGCCAAAAATTATTTGCAGAATCTGTCCTTCCGGGACAGTGTGTAACACCGGTTGTGGTATAGACATTACATTGGTGACTCTTGGCGCTTTAGTGCCCTGAAGTTTGTAACCTTCAGGAGTTGCTGTCGTAACCCTTGCATCTTCATTTTCCTGAACTTTGTAACCTTCAGGTCCAGCGGTTCCTACTACGGCTTCTGGGTCTTTAGTGACCGGTGGGATATATCCTTCAGGTATAAAGTTGAAAGGCATGCCCCAGGGGAGCCCTTTAGGCATGTTGTACCGAGGATGACTATCATGTGTCTCAAATATGTGTGTAGATGTAATCTCTGAGATCACAGTCTTTTGATGCTGCTGTTCCTGGGCTGCTGCCAGGGTTTGCATGTCGTGGTGGAGTTTCTCCAAACTCTCATCTAGAGTGTTGATTTTTTCTCTCAGCTCTCTGTTCTCTTCCTCGAGATCGTCCATTTTCTTTTGTCGATTGGCTCGAGTATTGTATGAATGAGACAGTTTGACTCTAGAGTGTGACACATACGTAAGACTCAAAGATAAAAAATGCGTTATGTGAGAATGATGAATGATATGCAATGACATATTTTAGTTTTTGTTTTCAAAAGAAACTTTAACAATTAGATTGCAAATATCACACAGTGGGGGGGGGGGGGGGGGGGGGGGAGACCCCTTTTATTGAATTCGAAAGATTGCAGTATTTTTACAAGGAAAAGTACAATATTTTACAAAGTGTGAGAAGGAAATGTCTAAGCTCATGGATCTTGAGTCTTCTCTTAAGAGAGCTCAGATGCCGGTTCCTGTATTTTTCTTTTCTTTGATCGGGCCTCTTCAGCGTTGTCGGGTCGACGATCCTTTGCCAAGAGAAATGAGTGAGTAAATTTCTCTGGTCTTCCTGACTTTCTATGGCACGTTGCTCTTAATCAGAGCATCCTTTTCCTTTAGCAGTTCCTGAATCTTGGTACATTCCAAATTAAGGATCTGGTATTTGTTCTTCTAAGAGTTCTTCTCACTTTGGACTTTGTTAAGACCGACCTAGAGTTTTTCCGCATCAAACATGAAATAAAGGACAAATTCCTTTAATGGAAAAACTTCTTGACGATGGTAAGGTATCCCCAGCTTGAGGGCTCTGGTTTGTACCCAGTGGAGATAAGGTTCCATGGAGGTACAGTTTGGTCTTCCCAGAGACTCTCTCCCTTTCCTGTGAATATGTTGCCAGACATGCACTATTTCTTTCTTCAGTGCCCTGTCATTTTCCCCTTCCTTGAAGAAAAGACCTTCTAGATAAACATTATGTGGGATATTCTTCATTGGGTATCCGAGTTGACGGCGAGCTAAAATTGGATGATAGTTGATTCCTCCTCTAGTACCAATGAGGGGTACATTGGGGAAATTTCCACATCTATCGATGATCTCTATCCCTTCGTAAATCCTATTGTACCAATCTATGTCAGAATTGGTAAGAGACATAATCCTCTGGACCATCGTAGAGTACTCTTGTGATCCCAAAAAGCAGCAGACTTGGGTAAATTGGAAATGAACCATTTGTAGAGTAATGGTACATAGCAGGTGATCATCCCTCCATTGTACAAGTTCCTTAAGTGTAGAGAATGATAAGTATCCGCAAGTAGGGTTGGTACGGGGTTCCCAATCAAGAATATCTTAACATCATTGGTATCGTCGAAGTTCTCAATGTTGGGAAAGAGGAATAACGCATATATGAGCAGAACAAAGATGTCTTCGAAGGCAGTTATGTTTCCTACACTAGCAAAGTATAGAGCTTTCTCCATCAGGAATTTAGCCGGTAAACCCTGGATTTCTCCTTTAGTGGTCATGTGAGTCCTAACTTCTGACTCATCTAAAGAGATTGCTCTTGCAATGGTCTGATTCTTTGGAATTTCTTCCAGTCCGGAAAATGGAGATTGATTAGTGATAGGTAAATCAATTAGGTGGGAGTACTCTTCCAATGTTGGTGCAAGTTAGTAATCTGGGAAAGTGAAGCAGTGGTAAACCGGATCGTAGAACTGTACCAGTGTAGACAGGATCCCTTCAACCACATTGACTTTTAACAGAGACAACAGTCCTCCGTGCTTAGCTCTGAAAGCCTCGGGATTGGTAATCATCCTTCCCAATTTCCTTAAGTCTTCTAGTTTCGGAGCCTTGAAGGTGTACTTGTGCGTTTTTCTTCTACCGAAATCCATAACGCAACCTCTGATATTTGCAATTATTATTTTAGTTCTTTTGGAAAAAGATTTTTTTTCTTGTTTGAAAAGAGTTTTTTAATGAATGCATGAATGCAGCAAACAAAAACATTTGAAAACATGGGTTTAGGGGTTCATCGTCACGAGCATGGAGTCATGGATCTACCCATTCCTAAAGGTTGTACTATTTGGTCAATTTTTGTACCTGTAGAACGGGTTCTAAAAGGTTCCCAAAATCATTGACGCCTCCTAGGGATATTAACAGCAAGCTAATTCACTCGAGTGAGCTATAATATCCTAGGATGAATCTCTTTTGAGTGTAGTATCGCATATCAACTATTCCCGATAGTCACCGCACTACCAAATGGCCATATGGTTAAATGTTTACTAAATCCTTAGGGTCATGGGTACCGCACTGGGATAAACAATGCTTTCACAACGATCGGTCATTCAACATTAATATTTCCACACGGGTGCCTCGCCTGATTTGGTGAACTGCAAAGTTGGCTTGGTCGAGATTCACTCCCTATAAGTGTTTCCCGGATATGCCACCACTTATCTTAATGTTCTCTCAAACTTTCCACATGCGTATTAATCGCATTCCCAGTTAACAGAAATTTAAACACGGGTATCAAGTAATATGACAGTAAATGTAGCAGAAAGTAAATAAATAGAGAAATAAAAGCAAAGCAAAGCCTAGACCTCTTAGGAACTCTAATCCTAAAAACTCCCCAGCAGAGTCGCCATTTTTCTGTAGCGTGCGATTTTTGTCGGTGACGTGACCACCTTACCGCAATGGTTGGAATTGGGTGCTACTTTCTGATTTCTTATTTATCCTATGAAGCTGGAAAGGAAATGGAAGATATCTAAAACTAACCTTGCACGCAAATGTTTTCTTTAACAAATGCTAAGAGATTGGGGGGTTCGGGGTCAGGTTATACAAAGGGAAGTTGTCAACACCCAGTGTATATATGGTTATCCATAGACTTTGCATTACATATTTCTCTGTTGATTTGAACTGCTTTCTAGTGTTTGTCTGTCATGGGTTGGGAAAGTTTCTCCTTTGGGAGTGTTGAGAGAGTGTTTTTGTTATTTTTGGGTTTTTCGTTGTTTTTGGGAAGGTACTGGACCTAAAGTTTTTGATTTGTGTGCTTGCTAAGATTTCACAATCTTATGCCTACGTATTCCCGTAAAGGTAACTGGGAAATCAGAGCAATCGTAGTTCCTCCTATTCTATGGGAGGAAAGATGTTTGGTGTCTTGTTCAAAGCCCAAGATTGAAGCTAGCTGAGTATTTGTTTCTTGTTCAAAGCCCAAGATTGAAGCTAAAGGGTTGGCTGAGAGAGAATTTGTCATCTCTAAAGGGAGAACGTCTCACCTATTCATCACAAAAGTTGAGAAAATAATTATAAGGGAAATTACTTTAACTGGGATATGAGAATCTAGCAATGCCATAATTTCCTTTATAAGGGTGATGTCATGAAGGAAGAAACTTTAACTCAGTATTGAGCAATGCCATTTTTCCTTATGAATCTTTCATGCTAAGAGAGGGGCATTGGCTTGGATGTTAAGGATCCAGAGGCTTTCCACTTATAGCAGTTAGATGAAAGATGATTTTAGCCAGGATAAAGGAAGGACTCCAGCTTGGATTTTGAATCAACAAGTGTGCCACTTACAATAATTATCTGGACAAAAGGTTTTGTTTGTTTGTTTTGAGATGTGATGTATAGAGAAAATATCCTCCTACAGAGTGGACTCATGGTCTCCTCTGAGGGGATGTTGATTTTTGTGTGCCTTGATCAAAGCCCAAAGTTGAAGCTAAAAGGTTGGAAAACTAACTCTACTAGGGAGAGTTTTATTTGTCCTGTACAAAGCTCAAGATTGAGGCTAAAAAAGAGATTGACTCCACTGGGTATGTTTTATTTGTCTTGTACAAAGCCCAAGATTGAGGCTAAAAAGAGATTGGCTCAACTGGGGAGGTTTTACCTGTCTTGTACAAATCCCAAGATTGAGGCTAAAAAGAGATTGAATCCACTAGGGAGGTTTTATTTGTCTTTTACAAAGCCTAAGATTGAGGCTAAAAAGAGATTGACTCCACTGGGGAGGTTTTATCTGTCTTGTACAAAGCCCAAGATTGGGGCTATCTCTACTGAGGAAAATCATTATATAAAGCCTAAGAGGAGGCTGGTTGGGGAAATTCTTATATGAAGCCTAAGAGGAGGCTAGCTTCTGCTGAGGATTATTGAAATCCAGAGATAGGTCCAATATGTGTTGGGGAATCCCAAAGGAATTACTCTTTCTGGGGATCAAAAGGGAAAGTTACAGTATTAGATACCATGAGGCTCTGATTCTGTTAGGGTTTTGTTGATGGTAAATTGACCCTGGCAGGGGATTTTTAAGGTGGAGGTTTAAAGATTGAGTTTGAAAACTTATGGAGGTTTTAACTCTGCAGGAGATTAGTATGTTGATGAAACCCAAATAAAATATTTACAAAGGGATGGGACTTACACTCTACCAAGAAGCCCAAAAAGTGTTTCAAATGAAGTTTGATCAAGAGGAAACCCTAATTTCTTTAAAAAAAATATAATTTTCAATGAAAAATAAGTAATAAATGATATAAAATACCAAATATATTAAAAAAAAGTTGTAAATTTTGAACAATGTTTTCAAAAATCATGTTTGATCACATGAAAGCTTGGAATCCAATTAAATTTGAAAATTCAAGGTGGAAACCTCATTTTAAAAATGTTTGAAAACAAATAAAATAAAATTAATTAAAAAAATTCAAGCTATATTAAATAAATAATATAAATATGATTTTTTTGTAGAATAAAATATTTCAATATTTTTGTGAATTTAAAAAAAAAGAACCAATCAAAAATAATAAAAATTGAGAGAGAAATTAATTTTGAGATTAATTAAGAAAATCATGAAAAATAAGAAAAAATAGCAAAATGAGAGGGAGCCAAAAAATGGTCTGGGTGGGTGTTGAACCCACGCCCTCCAACCAAACACACATGTGCTGCTACCACTGGGGTGGTGATACATCCGTGTATCAAAACCACCCCATGAATACATAAGGGTAGCCTTATTTTCAGGTCAGGCCGAGGCAAAAATCAAGTTTTTGAGTGATTTGCAAGAAGGATCATATCTCCCTCATTTCTCCATGAAATTGGATGAAATTTAGATGGATTCTACCTAGAATTTCATGAGGAATCCAATGGTGGTTTCAGAATTTTTTAAAGATGCCTACATTTTAAAACCCGATAGTGGTTTCAAAATAGGCCAAAATTTGCAAGTTCCATGCTATCTCTTCATACAAGCAACAATAGCATGGTAAATTGGTTCAAACACAACTCATATGATATGTATGACATGTTCATGATCAATGGACATCAAAGCAACGCATATTTTAAAGAGTTCAAGTTGTTATGCACTTACCTCTTGAAGCTCCTTGTGCTATCTTGCAAAATGCTTGTGCCAGAAGTAATCTAATTCCTTAGACACTCTTGATTGATCCCTTAAAAGCTTTTTGGATGATCAAAACCAATTGGAAACCTCAGGAACAAGAACTGGCTCTTTCTTGCAAAAGTGGCAAAAGTGACCAAAATGGTAACTCACTCAAATGGTGTTACAGTTGAGGGAAACTTGTTGGGACAGTTTGAGGATGATATTTGGAGAGTAATTGAAGGGTTGTTTGGTTTTGAAAGTGATTGGATCAAGACATGGCTTGAAAAATGCAGAAAAGTCAAAATTTGAGGTTTTGGAGGTTTAATTTCTGATTTTGGTGTTGTACAATGAGAATGAAGGCTTGAACACCTCTAATAGATAGTTTATGATGTGTTTGGATAGTTATTTGAGTGGTTTTTTCTCTGGTTTCAAGAATCCCCAAATTGCTCCATTGTGACTTGAAAATGAAGTAAGAGAGGGAGAGTGAGAAAACAAGGCTTTGGTATTGTTTTGGTGTGGTTTGAAACATCAGAAATGACCTCTATTTATAGTAGAGGAAGTTTGTTTTTGAAGGAATAGTGAGTGGATGAGGGAGCTTGCTATTATCCAATGGATTTTGTCATGTAGAACTTTCTTAAATGCCAAGGTACCAAGTCTCCTCTTATCTTGACTTCAACCAACTTTGCAGGTTTGAACACTCATGTTTCTTGACTCCTGTTGGCTGGTTTGTAACTGATTCATGCCACCTCTATGCATCACATAAATGCTTGATGCAAAATTTGAAATCCAAGGTTCATGTAAATGATGATTTTGCACATGCCAAGTTGATTTCTTGACTCAAGGGTTGAAAGTTGAAATCATCAACTGACTTATCAAGATTCTTTCTGATCTTGGAAGAGGACAAAGCTTGGAAGATGACAAAATTGGAAATGGAAATCGTGTGGCACACGAAATGCACACAATATGCCAAATGCCGTCATGAAAATCAGTTTGACCAAGGCATGTTGTGAGGTTCATAACTCCTTGCTCAAGTTGAATTAATGGGAGTTCTTGTACTCTTTGGAAAACTTGTATATCCTACTTTAACTTTGATGTCCAACATTGGTCTTGAATCAACTTGGATCATGGTGAAAAATGGCCTCAAAGTTGGTGAAAACTAAAGACAGAGTCTGTCCAAAATTTTCACTAAGTGTTGGAAAAAGTGGCCATTTTCATGTTTTTGTGATTTTGATCAACCTATAATTTAAAATCCACGAGGATTTGGAATCTGATGTAGTTGACAATCTTGAAGTATGTAATGAGATATTTCATTTGAGCTTTGGATGGAAGCAAATGGCTTTGTGGTTTGGGAGTTATGGCCTTGCAAAGTTGGTACCAAATCACTTTTGTTCCATAACTTAGAAAATTTTAAGTTTCTTATGGTTGCCCCTTTTTCAAGTAACCCTACTTTTCTTGTTTTTTCTTGATGAATTATGATTCAAACCATGAGTTCACATTGTTTTTGACTTAGGGAAGCCATGTTTGTCAAGAAATTCAAAAAGTCAAACTTGGTTTTTTTTGGCACAGTTGACTTTTTATCAGATGAATTCCAAACTGTGTGACCCTCTATGCAATCAAGTCCTTGATCTAATTCAAACCTAATGGATGGATTCCATAGGTGTTTTAGAGTGTATTGAATCATGTCCCAAGGTTTGGGATCATGTCTTGGTCAAAAGTCAAAGGTACAATTGACTTTTCATCAGGAAACCCTAATTGGTCCAAATGAATTTGAATCTTTGTATTGCCCAAGAACCAAGTTCTTTGAACCTATCCAATCTTGTAACTGTATCAATATGATGTATTGGAGGTCTTAAAAATACTTCTTGAGGTCTTGGCTCAAGTCTTGCTCCAAAAGTTAACTTAGGGGTGAATTAGGTCAAAAAACCCTAATTCTTGATTTTTGATGAATGCATCCCCTGAGGCTATTTTGACTTGATGATTGGGTCCATGAGGTCCCTTTGAGCTTCTTGACTCATGTTTTGAAGTATTGGCTCATGCCCAGATGAAAATTTTCATATAGAGACCTTAGTCGACCAAAACCCTAATTTGGTGACACTGGCGATCTTGAGGCTTGATCCACTTGGGATGTTGCAACCTTGTGCTTGATCCTTTATATGGTAGCCCTCTTGGTCTTTTGTGGGTGTTTTAGAGGCTATACAAGTTGAGTATCATGTCAATTCTTGATTGATCCTTTGTCTGAGTACTCTGAGAGGGCTAAAAACCCTAATTCTTGATTGTAGTGAATGCTCAACCATCTTTGAGAGGATTGATGAGGTATGATGGTACATCTATATTGTGGTGATGATTTGCACAATGATGGGAAATCTTGTGGTCAAAATTTGGGGTATGACAGGGACATGAATAATCTTCAGAATGTAAGTGATAACCACCTTTTTCTTTCATGCTCATCATTTGATTCTCTTCAATTTGAATTGTTAAACACATTAAAATTAATTCTTAATATATCAACTTGTAGTCAACGTTCTGCAACACTTTTGGGAAAACCTAAAGATTCAAATCAAGTCGTTTCGATTGGTACTACGAGCAGTGTCCAGCTTACAAGAGGACCAACAAATCTCCAGGAGTGCCTTTCATCTGTAACTGTTGTGACAATGCAGTAGCTCCAATCTTGAAGTAAACAAAAAATATTTGGTTAATAAATAATTTTGAACAGAATATGTTTCAATTGTATAACTTTGTTTGTGTCCAATTAAAATAAATTAGATACAAAATTGAAGTTGAGGTTGAGTATGAATGGAAGATTGGTTGTTTTATCTTTTGGGACAAGGAGTGCATTCAATATGTTGGTATGTCTGCAAATGAGTTAAGAGAAGTCATGAAAAGAGTATGTACATACTCTCATTTAGTTTAACTGATCATACAATAATTATATTTTTTCCTCATCTCACATTATCACATTCACATAAGTTGTGTATTCAATAATTTTTCCTGATCCTACAGCAGCACTAATATTATTCCACGGATTTGTCAATGAGTATATAATGTTTTTGCCTATCTTTTTATCTTGACTCTTATATGATAAGTGCCTAAAAACTAAAGGTTATTATAATAAATGTTATTTTCACTCGGCATATTTGATTGAATGCTATTCCCATGAAGTTATCATTACTTTATAATTGAATATTATTATAGTTGTGTTGTAAAGTTAATTCACCCGGAACATTATTATAGTAAATTTATTATAGTAAATTTATTTGAATTTTTTCTTATATTGCTTACAACATGGTTATATGAATGAGGATTATCCACAGATATATCCCATACACTTGGATAATCTGTTGGACATGGAAATTGCTTTCCGTGTTAAGTACCAACCCGATTATAAGCAAGCATCTGTTGTAAAGCTTACAGAGGATGAAGAAATAATCAAAATGATCAAAGAAGGCATGATTCCTAACGAGGTATTTCCATATTTTTTAAATACATTTCAATTCACTAAAATGATTAACTAATAACTCTTTGTGTAACATTCTTCTCGAATATCCACAAACTTTCTGGTTAACAAAGGGAAAGAAATTGTGGATGCTAAAGACATTCCTATAGTAACTATGGTATGTTTGTATCAAAATCCAACAACATATTTTCTGATTAAGTGCCCTTCAATTAACAACATTATCAAATTATGACATTGTTTTCCACATGTTAACAGTCTAACATGGATGCCTCACAAAACTCAAACGACGATGTCCATTCAAGCCAAACTCCTTGTAAGAGGTTGTTCCAAGAGACTGGATTTCATGACCAACGATCATCAAGTATGTTGTCTCCTAAACTATCTGCTACCAAGGCTCTTAAAATATCAGCTACAAAGGTGGCAAAGTGTCTAAGAAAAAATGAATCTGTTAATTATTGTAATGTATTATGTTGCCTCAAACTTTTGTTATGCTGTTCTGCAAAACTTCTATTTTAATTAGGATTTGATGCTAAGCTTCCACAACTTTGTCTGGTGTACTAATTTTTATTGTAATGTTTTCACCAACACCTTTTGATCATGGTGCATGGTTAACTTTTATGTTAAGGCTATTGTGTTTGACATGTTTTATGTACAGCTCCCATCAACTCTATGTTATAAAAATTTAGAGAGAATCCGTTTATTATATGACAGTTGCGTTTTGAATGCTTATCTGGACAAAGGATTTGCTGTATTGAAATGCTCATGTTTACTCATTGAAAAACTCTTTTATGAATTTCAACATTTGAAACCTTACTTTCCATATCCTTACTAGTTGATTGTATACTCAATGCATTTTTTATCCTAATTATTTAACCTCATTTCCCATAACATGTATAAAAAATTAATAAACGATCTCCTAAAAAAATCAAGCAAAAGGAAATGAAGGTTTATATACATCTATTTCTGGTGAATTGAAACACAATACGACATCTCATAGTTTGTGAATTGAAATAGTACACTAACTAGAAAACCAAAATGTGTGTTACGTGTTAAATGCTCGTGTTGCAACTAAGCACTTAACCAAAAAAAAGAAGTTCACTTGATAGTTATATCAACAATTGAACTTTAACACTCTATCACAAGCCGTAACACATTTCTTCGCAAGTTACCTTCCCAACTTGATTGTACTGGGACTGTAACATCCATGTTTTTGTTCTATGTAATGAATATAGAGTACTGAACTGCAAAACCATAGTAACATGTTATAACTCGTGATGTTAGCAAGTTGTCATACCCCAAATTTTGACCACCAAGATTTCTCATCATTGTGCAAATCATCATCACAGTATGGATGAACCATCATGCCTCATCAATCTCCTCAAAGAGGGTTGAGCATTCACCACCATCAAGAATTAGGGTTGTAAGCCCTCTCTGAGCACTTAGACAAAGGATCAATCAAGGAATGACATGATCTTCAACTTGTCTAAACCTCTTAAACACCCATAACGGATCAAGAGGACTCCCACATCAAGAATCAAGCACAAAGTTGCCCCATTCCAAGTGGATCAAGCCTCAAGATCGCCAGTGTCACCAAATTAGGGTTTTGGTCGACCAAGGCCTCCAGATAGAATTTTTCATCTGAGCATGAGCCAATGCTTCAAAATATAACCCAAGATACTCTAAGGGACCTCATGGACCCAATCATCAAGTCAATTTAACCTCAGGGGATGCATTTACCAAAAATTAGGAATTTAGGGTTTCTTGACCTAATTCACCCCTAAGTTGACTTTTGGAGCAAAGCATGAGTCAAGACCTCAAGACATGATTTGAGGGCCTCAAATACACCAAATTGATCCATTTGCAATAATGGATTGACCCAAGAAGCTTGATTCACAAGTTTCAATTTCATCTGGACCACAATTAGGGTTCTGAAGGAAAAAATCAACTGTCCTTTGACTTTTGACCAAGACATGCTCCCAAACTTTGGGACATGATTTAATGCACCCTATAACACCTATGGAATACATCCATTAGGTTTGATTTAGGTCAAGGACTTGATTTCACAAAGGATCGCACAGTTTGGATTTCATCCGATAAAAAGTCAATTGTACAAAAATCCAAAGTTTGACTTTTTGGATTTTTGGTCAAACAAGGTTCCTTAACCCTAAAACAATGTTAATATGTGATTTGAATCATCATTCATCAAGAAAAATCAAAGAAAGTGTGTTAACTTGTAAAAGGGGGTAACCATAAAAAACTTAGAATTTTTCTAAGTTATGGAACACAGTGGCTAGGGTACCAACTTCCAAGGATCATAACTTGAGATCCAAGCAACCATTTTGGGTGATCCAAAGCTGGATTTGTAGGTCTTGCCTCACTTTACAAAATCTTCAACTACATCTCATTCCAATTCCTCAAGGATTTTAAGTTATGGAGTGATCAAAATGGCTAAAAACATGAAAATGACATTTTTCCAACACTTAGTGAAATTTTCACTAAGTCAGAATCTGCCTTATTTTTTCCAAAATGTAGAGGCATTTTTCATTGTAATTCAAGTTGGATCAAAACCAAAGTTGGACATCATGTTGAAATATGATATGTCAGCTTTCCAAAATGTCCAAGAACTCCATCAAACTCCACCTAAGCAAGAGGTTATGACAGCTGCAACATGCCTTGCTACAAACTGTCTCGGCAAGGCAGATTTGTGCGTTAGGGCTCGATTTGATCAAATTGTGCAAAAATAAACATGGTTATCCATCTGCACACCTCAAGGGGGAACAACCAAGGAACAAACACTGATCCATAAGCCTCCAAAGTCCAAGATTCCACAAGTAGCCATGCCAAACCTAAAAAGCTAAAGATGCCTCAAGACTCCAATTTTGTTTTGAGGCATTTAATGGATGCATAGAGCTGGCATGTATCAGTCCATGATCAGAAAAATGAGTCAAGATAAGCTCATACAACAGAGGACCTAAGCCTGCAAAGTTTGGCACAAGTCAATGGCTAGAGGAGACCCTTGATTAAAGAATTAAGGCATTCAACACAATCTGATCCAAGCTGCCAAACACTATTGATTCAAAAACAAATTTGCTCTACTATAAATAGAGCTCATTTGTGCTCAAATTAAGTACACCAAAGGTCCTAAACAGATGCCTTTCTCAGAATCACCACTTTCACTCCCAAAACACCTTCTCTTGCAAGTCACTATCGATTTTTGCATTTGAAAGTGATTCCAACTAAACCAATGGTTCACACACCTCACATATAACATATAGAAGTGATCCAAACTCTTACATAACATCTGGAACATCAGATCCTCAAAATCACCAGCCAACTGCTCAACCTTTTAACAGATTTGCAGTTGAGGTACCAAATCAAATTCCAGATCATTTCCATTCATTCCAAGCATTCAAACACAATACTTGGCACCTAAGGAAGTTGTCCAGATCATTGGAACCAACTTACAACACCTCCATCACCAAACTCGATCACCAGCTGCAAGAGGTGAGCATGAACTCTTCAAACTCCATGATGCATGCATATTTTACTGCACAATAATTTTTCCATATGTTCCTAATCATGTATGGAGTGATAACCCTCAACCAATTGCCATGAATCAATCGTGTATGGAATTTCATTGTGTTCATGCTGAAATTAGGGTTCTTGAGGTTTTCTTCTGATTTCTCACTTAATACTTAATATAAATGCAATTAATCTATATGGTTGTGATCCTTGTTCAAAAGCGACCAAGATTGGTGTTTGAATCGTGCAAAACCATTGAGAAATCATGGAGAAAATGCAAATATGCAGAAACAGGGTACACGGGCAAGAACTTGGGGTTCTTGGCGCCCTTTTTCAAATTTTCAAATATTTGAATATTTTGTTATTTTTGTTAATTGATTCAAAATTTAATTTCTCTCTGAATATTTATGTTTTTCAATTGATTCTTTTTCTCAAAATTCACTAAAATGTTTAAATATTTTATTTTACAAAAAAATCCAATTTATATTATTTATTTAATATAGTCAGAATTTTTGTGATTTATTTCATTTTAATTGTTTTTAAACATTTTTAAATGGAATTCCCACTTTGATCTTTCAAAACCAATTGAATTTCAAACTCTCATGTGATTAAACATGATTTTTCAAAATATTTTTCAAGGTGTACAACTCATTTTTGAACATATTTGGTATTTGGTATCATTTTTTCATTCAATTTCCTTTGAAAAATAACTTTTTATTTAAAATTAGGGTTTCCTCTTGATTTTAAATTTTAAGCACTCATGGGCCTCTAATAGAGTGTAAGACCCAATCCCTTTTGTAAATAAACAATTTTGGGCCTCACACGTTGTATAAGTCCCCCTGTACATTTTCAAAAGTTCGGCGCGATCGTCGCCATTTTAACAAAATCAACTAGGTCTCCCCTCGTGTTGTAAGTCCCATCTTTCTTTGTCAAAACATCTTTGGGCCTCTAATAGAGTGTAAGACCCAATCCCTTTTGTAAAATAAATTTGGGCCTCAGTCATTGTATAAGTCCCAACACATTTTCAAAAATCTCGGCGCGATCGCCAGTTCAAAATCAAATAACTTAGGCCTCTCCTTGAGCTATAAGTCCCATTTCTTTTAAATCTTTTTGGGCCTCTCCTTGAGTTGTAAGACCCATCCCTATGTATAGAAAACCTCTTTGGGCCTCAGTCATTGTATAAGTCCCAGTACAATTTTCAAAACAACAGTGCGATCACTGTTAAACCTTGGGCCTCTCCTTGAGTATAAGCCCCAAAAATCTTTTCAAAACAACTTCCCTTTGATTTAGATTCAAATATACAGTTGTTATCAAATCTTTCTTTAATTTCTTTGAACAACTAACAATACAGCATGGATGCTTGCTCACCTATAAGTTTTTATCTGCTTTCATTGTATTGTGGGAAGCTGCGCACTGCAAGTCCTTCTTTCATATCCTTTTAAATACTTGTCCTATATAAACTGTATATATACTAGTATAGTTATTTAGAGTTTTCCCCAGCAACTAGGTCTAGAACTAGGTAAAGCCAGTTTGGTCACTCTTTAATACAGTCAAAACTAGAACCCCATAGGACTTCCAGATACAGTCTTGCCTTCTCTTGGGCTTAAACAATATGGAACAAAGAGAAAGGCAGTATTCTTCGTGAACCTTTTCTCAGACTGTCACTATTAGACATTGTCAAAGAAATTCTACTCCCCAGAGTTGATCTATTCTCGGTGAATAGCATCTCTTGAGTTTCTTCAAACCTCAGAACTTTCACTAAATGATCTATTCTCGGCGAATAGCATTTCTTGAACTTTTCTTGGTTTGGGACCCACAGGCTTCCTAAAAGCATCCCAACCTCCTCTTGGGCTTTGTACAAGGACCCTTCGGCTTCTTAGAAGTTCTCATGCCTTCTCTTGGGCTTAATACAAGGACTCTGAAGACCTCTTAAAGGTATAAGACAGAACTTAGTCATCCTTTGCTAGAGCAGTCTTTCCAGTGTCAAATCTCAGACTATTTTAGGGTTGATACTCATCCCTTAAAAGAGTCAGCCTCCCTTGGAGGCATCATGCAAAAGATAAAACTCTTCCATACCAATAGACTTGGACAATCTAAATCCCCTTGAGTCTCAAAGACATTCTCAAGTTCCCTACAAAACATAGGAAGAAACCCTGATCACCCGATCAATCCCCAGTAAAGATAAAAACCTATGGGTTCTAAAACCCAGCCTCTCTCCTATAATTCCCTAGCCAGGATCGGTTTATCATCAGTATAACACTATCTCAAATCAGAACCTCAAGGCATCTGACATCTCAATTCTACTGTAACACTCAGCAGGAGTTGATTCCCCACTTGGACCTACCTCAGGATCTCAATAATGTGAGAGCAAGAATTGTCTCTACAAGTCAATCTATGTTTTGATGATAACAATAAGTATTTGTGAAAGAACCATTTTATGGTCTAACGTGTGTTGTGTGCAGATCATAAGAACTAAAGACATCAGAACCAACATACACCAGCTAGATGTACTATGATTGAATACATATATATGCGAAGTTACTATGTGTGACTAAAGTCGCAAGAAGCAAGAACGCTTGTTTATCTAGTCATGATCAGCCAGATCCAAGGATGCCAAGATTGCTGTTGCAATGCTCTTGTGGATGCTCTCTGAAAGTGATTAAGATTCTAAAGATAGCGAAGCTTCTGAAGAAGTACACTCAGAAATAACCAAAGTTCTGAAGACTCCTATGACTTGAAGTTCTGATGGCTGAAGGCGCTGAAGACCAAGTGCAGAAAGAATATGAAGACTGATGAGTTCTGAAGATCAAGGTTTCAAACAAGAAGTTCTGAAGACTCTGAAGACAGGCTCTGAAGATTCGGAAGACTTAAAGAAGAAAAAGGATAACGTTCTTAAAGACCAAGTGCTGAAGTTCTGAAGACTGATTCCTAATGGATTTCTTCAATCAACGGAAGACTTGAAGCATCAGATATTCTGCTATAAAGACTCCACTCATGCTTCATCAAATTAACATCAGAAGCCACTGAAGTTTCGAAGTCTAAATATTACCGTTGTGAGTTAAATGTACACACTGCCCAAAAAAAGATGTCTGGTCACTTCCTCCTCTGCAAAAAGAAGATGTGTTAGTACAACTCATTATATCACAACGTCTCCTTTCCAAACAGCCAACAGTATTCTCTAACGGCTATATTTCTACTGGCTATTTAATGGAAATAGTTTTTGCTTATGATGTGTCGATCACTTGTAGAATTACGAACTGAATGTTCATCTACAAAATTGACCAAGTCATTATGTGAAGATAGCAACAACGATGAGTTCTCGTTGTAATACTTAGAATATTCAAAGCCGTCATTATTTCACTCATGGAAATTGCTGTTGAATCTCCAAAGAACAAATTAACACAACAACAATAATCAAACAGAAGCTGTTGATGAAGAAGACAACATTGAAGATCAGTCAAGTCATCAACCTACCTTCTCTTCAAAGCTACATTGAAGATCTGAAGCAAGGAGTTGCTGCTCAAAGCTTGCTCAACCAGAAGACAAAGAAGAAGAAGATCTACAAGATGTCAATAATCGTAATATCTAAATACATCTTTGTAGTTTCTTAGGAAAGTAAGGAGTTGATTGCTCAAAATTTGCTTGAACACATGTGTGTGTGTTCTTTGTACTTAAACCTAGGAGAAACTTGCTTATTAAGAAGCACAATTTGTAATCTCCAGTTTGCCAATTAAACTAAATGAATTGAGACTCCTCAAGTGAACGTTATATCCTGATGGGATCCCTGAATGGTTCAGCTGTGAGTTGAGGCCCTTGAGTAGATCACGTAGTGATCAGATACTTGAGATGACAATGGCTGAGGGTCATTGTGGAAAATCCTTAAATATGGTCAGTAGCGTTATATTCATTGTGATGAATCCCTGAACGGCTAGCTGTGAAATCCCAACAGTGGTCTACTCGGTCAATGAATGTTATATCCTGTTGGATCCCTGAACGGTTCATTGGGTTGTTAGTCACAGTGCGGCTGTGCAAGTGGTTAGTCACCAGCTGTTGCCCATGCAAGTGTAATCATGATTTGGTTATAGTGGATTAAGTCATTGGGTTCAAGGTGAAATCACCTGAGGAGGGTGGACTGGATTAGCCCGCGTGGTGAACCAGGATATATCGTGTGTCCTTTACTCTCTTGCTTAGTATCTCTATTTATGTTTCTGCATTGAAAATCAGAACCTCATATTAAGCAAAGCCAGAACCTTGCAGCCTATCTCTGATAAGCTTCCGCACTGCAAGTTCTGAGTATCGTATCTTATGATCAGAACTTATACGGTTCTCATACTCTATAGTTAAGAGATCAGAATCTCTCAATGAACATTGAAGGTTCTTGAGCGTCAAATTAACAAGATGCGTGGTAGTCTTTGCAACAAGTTTAATCAGAGATGATTGACATCCCCAGCAGGTTTTAAGTCCAAGTGATATTTGGCACTCTTCTGATTCAGGTCTTGGTTTCCTTTTTCAAAGAGTTATATATAATCCCCAGTAGAGTGGATGTTCTTTTGGGATTTCATATCCAGCAGAAGTTGTTGATCAAAGGAGTTATTCAACGTGATCCTTCTCAGCTGAGTTCTTGGGCTCAGAGGATAATTTATTTTGTCATCCCCGGTGGAGCTGTCTTCGTTTTCAGCATTTATTTTGCTGGAGCGTTTCTTTTTGCATTGCATAGGCATCGCTTGCATGACATCCTCCCAAACGCGTAGCATTTCTATTTCGTATGGAGCATTACGCCATAGAAAAATTCAAACATATGCATTCGAAGCATAAGCCAGGTTTGATACTTTCTTTGCCAGTTCTCTTCCTCAGCAGAGATGGCATAACTCGGGAGATTTTGTTTGCCAATTCTCTTCCTCAGCGGAGATGGCATAACTCAGAAGATTTTGTTTGCCAGTTCTCTTCCTCAGCAGAGATGGCATAACTCAGGAGATTTTGTTTTCCAGTTCTCTTCCTCAGCAGATATGGCATAACTCAGGAGATTTTGTTTTATCCTCGTGAGGTCACCGAGGGATGTGTTCATCCTACCTGTGCTCCCCGACAGAGTCTTCTATTTAGACTTCTCCTTTCCCCAGCGGAGTCATCTTATCTTTGGGTTGTAAGTCCGTTGATTTTACCTCCCACCTTTTCGGTTCACGACCGTATCTTTGCTAGGAGTTTGCCTTTGATTGGCCAATCTCTTTTGTAAACCCAGTTCTCACCTGGTAGTCAGTTCTCGTCTGACTTATTTCGTGAAACCTAGTTCTCGCCTGGTAGTCAGTTCTCGTCTGACTTATTTTCGTGAAACCCAGTTCTCGCCTAGTAGTCAGTTCTCGTCTGACTTATTTCGTGAAACCCAGTTCTCGCCTGGTAGTCAGTTCTCGTCTGACTTATCTTGTGAAATCTAGTTCTCGCCTGGTAGTCAGTTCTCGCCTGACTTATTTCGTGAAACCGAATTCTCTTCCTCAACAGAGATGGCATAACTCAGAAGAGTTTGTTTCACTTTATCTCCAGTTTTCGCCTGGTAGTCAGTTCTCGTCTAACCTATTTTTGTGAAATCCAGTTCTCGCCTGGTAGTCAGTTCTCGCTTGACTTATTTCGTGAAACCCAGTTCTCTTCCTCAGCAGAGATGGCATAGCTCAGAAGAGTTTGTTTCACTTTATCCCCAGCGAAGTCCACATTCGGCTTGGTCTTTCGTTTCGAGTTCGCCTTCAGCCGTCCTCGTATTATTTTATTGGGTAGAGCGTCTTCGGCCGGTCTTCCTTTTCGAGTTCGTCTTCGGCCGTCCTCGTATTATTTTGTTGAGTAGAGCGCCTTCGGCTGGCAAACACTCCACTTTATTATCCCCACAGTTTGTAAATTTCAGTGTTCTTTTGGTATTCAATCTCCGTGTATCCTTGAATGTCTGAAAGTCGTTGCTATCATACCTTCAGATCCAAGTTGATTGAATAGGGGCAGTGTCATACCTCAAATTTTGACCACCTAGATTCCCATCATTGTGCAAATCATCATCACAATATGGATGAACCATCATACCTCATTAGTCTCCCCAAAGATGGGTGAGCATCCACTACAATCAAATTTAGGGTTTCAAGCCCTCTCAGAGCTCTTGGACAAAGGATCAATCAAGAAGTGACATGATCTTCAACTTGTCTAAACCTCTCAAATATCTACAATGGATCAAGAGGACTCCCACATCAAGAATCAAGCACAAGGTTGCAGCATTCCAAGTAGATTAAGCCTCAAGATCGCCAGTGTCACCAAATTAGGGTTTTGGTCGACCAGGGCATCCAGATGTAAATTCTCCACTGGGCATGAGCCAATGTTTCAAAACATTACCTAAGATGCTCCAAGGGACATCATAAACCCAATAACAAGTTAATTTAGCCTCAGGGGATGCATTCATAAAAAATCAGGAATTAGGGTTTCTTGACCTAATTCACCCCTAAGTTGACTTTTGGGACAAAACATGAGCCAAGACCTCAAGAGAGGATTTGAAGGTCTCTAACACACTACATTGATCCATTTGCAACAATGGATTAATCCAAGAAGCTTGATCAACAAGTTTCAATTTCATCTGCACCACTATTAGGGTTTCGCGGGAAAAGTCAACTGTACCTTTGACTTTTGACCCAGGCATGCTCCTAAATCTTGGGACATGATTCAATACACCCTATGACACCCATGGAACAGGTCCATCAAGTTTGATTTAGGTCAAGGACTTGATTTCATAAAGGATCGCACAGTTTGGAATTCATCTGACAAAAAGTCAACTGTGCACAAAAGTCAATTTTGACTTTTTGAGATTTTTCACAAATATGGTTCTTTGACCCTAATATGATGTTAATGTGTGATTAGAATCATCATTCATCAAGAAAAATCAAGAAAAGTGGGATAACTTGTAAAAGGGGTAACCATGAAAAACTTAGAAATTTTTCTAAGTTATGGAACAAAGTGGCTAGGGTACCAACTTTGAAGGATCATAACTCCTAAACCACAAAGCCATTTTTTCCCATCCAAAGCTGAATTTGTAGCTCTCATGGCCCTCTACAAAAGCTTCAAACACAACTCATTCCAATTCCTCATGGATTTTAAGTTATGGAATGATCAAAATCACAAAAAGTGAAAATGTCACTTTTTTCTAACACTTAGTGAAATTTTCACTAAGTCAGAATCTGCCTTCACTTTTTTGCAAATTTAGGGGTATTTTTCAACAGTTATGATCAAACAGTTATTGTATCATGTGAGGGCTTTCCAAAATGGCCAAGAACTCCATCAAATTCCACTTGGGCCATGAGATATGACAATGGCAATATGCCTTGCTGAAAACTGCCAAAGCAAGGCAGATTTGTGCATTTTGCTCGATTTTCCCAATTTGTGCAAATGACAAGCAACTCTATCCATCTGAACACCTCATGGGGAGAACAAGGAGGAACCAACTATGATCCCAAGCCTCCCAAGTCTTTGTAACCAAAAGTAGCATGCCAAACCTAGAAATCCCTAAAAGAGGGACAAGACTCCAATTTTGGATTGGAGCATTTAATGGATGCACCAAGGTGGCATGGACTGACACATTTGCAACTGAATTCAGTCAAGACTCATCCAAGACCAAGGGAACCAGCAGCCTGTGCCCTAACCTCTAGTCAATGGCTAGAGGAGACTTGGATTCTCATTGCTCAACATTGGCCAAACCTATGCTGCAGTTGCCATTCACTATTGCAGCCAAAACAAACTTGCTCTACTATAAATAGAGCTCATTTGTGCTCAGTTTAAGTACACCAAAGCACTACAACACTTACTTTCCTCAAAATCTCTTTCTCTAGGCAAAAATGCCTTCTTTAGCAAGGTAACTCTGAGTTTTTGAGTTAGGGAGCAATTTCACCACAACTCATGATCCAAACACATCCAATATGTCATATCTAAGCTGTCTAAACCCTCACAAGTGACATGTAACACCAATTTCACAAAGTTACCTCTCAAAACCTCAAAATAGGCCTTTTTGTGCATTTTTCAAGCCATGTCTTGAATCAGTCACTTTCCAAACTAGATAAAACCTCAAATACACTCCAACTATCATCCTTGAACTGTCCCAAATGGACCCACACATCTGGAACACCATTTGAGAGAGTTGCTATTTTGGCCACTTTTGCCCCTTTTGCAAGAAAGGGCCAGTTTCCTCTCCTGAGGTTTCCAGCTGATTCCAACCATCCTAAAAGCTTCCAAGGGATCATTTGAGGTTGTTCAAAGCATCAAAACATTTCTGGAACAAGGCACTTGGCAGATTGCTCAAAAGCTCCAAAAAGAGGTAAGCATCACAACTTGGATTCTTTGAATCATGCTTTCTTTTGATGTCCACTGAGCATGTGTAACGCCCCAGTTTTAGAATTTTTATTTAATCGAGTCGTTTTGATTATTTTATTATTATTTTATTTTATTTTCGACTTTTATTTGGAAATATGTTATTTTTCAATGTTGTGATATTTTATCGGGTTTTGGGAACGTTTGCGAGATATTTGAGTGTAGGGGTATTTTGGGCATTTCACTTTATTTTTTTTAAGTTAAGAAAATAGAAAATAGAAAGAGAGAAAAATAGAGAGAAAGAAAAAGAGAAGAAGGAAAAGGAGAAGAATAGAGAAAGGAAGGAGAAAGAGAGAAAAACTTGGGAAATCTAGAAATCGAAACAACCGACTTTCCAAACACGATTAAATCGGGTAAGGGTGCGAAACTTGATTATTATATACTTGTATATGATTATGTATGTATGTTTTTGGTTGATTTTGGATTGAAATTAGATTATAGAGTAAAAACCATTATGTGTTGAAATTGTTAGAATTGATTCCGATTGTGTAAAAAAATCATGTTTTGGTGTTCCTTATTGATGATACATGTTGAATATATGTTGCTATGCAATCTATTGGCAATTTTCTGATGTTTAGGTGAAATTGGATGGATTTTGGGGGTGGGAAAACGCATAAAAATTCTGCAGAAAAATTCTGGTTTTCCACTGCCCATACGCGTATCACTCAAGGCAATACGCGTATTGGTCAAGGCAATACGAGTATGGCATTGAAGGAATGTGGGTAATACGCGTATGGAGCTTCATTTTCTCGGCCATCTGCCCATTTGCGTAATGGTACGTGTAAGGTTGAGGGCAATACGCATATGAAGCAAGGCACTACGCGTATTGGATTTTTAATGTGAATTTTGGGAAAAATGGGTCTCTGCCCATACGCGTACGACCTTGGGCAATACGCGTATGGAATGGGCGAGGGAGCAAGGCAATACGCGTATGGCTCAGGGCAATACGCGTATGGCCAGGAATATTGCAAAATGTGGTTTTTTCGCGATGTCTTTTCTTGTTTAGTCCGTAACTTGTGTTCCGATTATCCGTTTTTAACATTCTTGGTATCGTTGAGTAGCTATTGAACTGTACTTTCTTATGATAATAATTTTGAGATTGTTAAGCCGATTTAATTATGTCGGGAATTTGGAATAGTGTCGTTTGTCGACTTTTGTCGTTATAATTATGTGTAATTGGTGTGTATCATGCAATATGCTGTTGATATGGATATGGTATGATTTGCATGCTTTTGTATGGCATAAATACATTGTTTTGGGCTTGAATTGAAAAGCATGATTAATGTTGAGTGAGATGATTGCATATATGTGTGCATTGGAATGTCATGAGTCATTGTATGCCAAGCATCATGATATGCATTCTTGAGATGTCGTGTGCCCTAGTGGGTGTGAGCGACGAATTGATTCCAGAGGGAATCCGCTATAACATCGTGTGCCTTATACAAAGAGGACCTAAAGCGATTATTATAGACGATCGTGTGCCTTATACAAAGAGGACCTAAAGCGATCGGATTGTGTGCCTTATACAAAGAGGACCTAAAGCGATCCATAAACGTCGTGTGCCTTAAAAAAATAAGAGGACCTAAAGTGACGGGGAACATCGTTTTCCCGACTAGGAGTTACATTAAGTAACAAGCGATGGTTCCAATAGTTCCTGAGTGAACTAGTGTTGAGATGATGGATGGATGGTACCGCATATGCATTGCATAGAGTCGTTGTGTCGGTCTCTGTACATTTGCATAATTCATGAATGTATTGATTTCGTGTGGAATTGTGAATGGAATTGATGATTTGAGATACATATTGTGTTATGTTGTATTTGTATTCTGTTGTACGTTGTGGTGAGAATATTTTACGTGTGTAATGTTGTGTTATTATATAATTATATGCAATTATATTATGATTGTGTTTCTCACCCTTCTGTTGTTTTATAATGCCCTATGAGGCATTGCAGATTAGATTGCTGGAGGTCTTTTTGTGAAGCTTAGGTCTTCATTCTTTTGTCGGTCGGCTCTGATATGTGACACCGGGTAGTCGGGGTGATCGAGTGTGATTATTTGTATTATGTATACACATGTTTTGGACTGTACTTGTGTGGCTTTGTATATGACAGATACACTTTGTATGGTATATATATATATATATATATATATATATATATATGAGATTTCAGTACAGATTTTCCACTTTTATTCTGTATCTAAATTGTGGGTAGTAGGAACTAAGTTCCTCTGTTAATTGCTACCTGATTGTTGCATATCTTTATGGGCAGGTTTATGTGTATTTTGTTTCAAATTGATGTGACCCATCGGTCTATGCTGTGAATGTTTTAAATATACTCTGATGAAATTTTGAATTTTTGTTACCGCTTTAATGGCTTGGGGGTATAGATTAGGGGTGTTACATTAAGTGGTATCAGAGCCAGTCCGTGTCAGTTGTGTCAGTCCTTGTCGGTCTTGGTGTTGGATGAGCTGTTTGTTTAACCATAGTTGCTGTTATTGGAAATGAACAGAATATGGCTGGTAGGAATGACGCTGCTTTGGCTGCTGCTATGCAAGCTATGGCTCGGGCCGTGCAGGGTGCACCTAATGCTGCCGGTAATGATGAGTTCAGGAAGAACAAACCGTCTGTCTTCAAAGGAAGATATGATCCTGATGGTGCTCAGATATGGCTGAAAGAGATTGAAAGAATCTTCCGAGTGATGGATTGTGCTGAGGATCAGAAGGTGAGACTGGGTACTCACATGTTACTAGAAGAAGCTGATGATTGGTGGGTTAGTACACGTCATGTGTTGGAAGCTGCAGAGGAGGAGATAACTTGGGCTGTGTTTAGCATTGAGTTTTTGAGGAAGTATTTTCCTGAAGATGTAAGAGGAATGAAGGAAATTGAGTTCTTGGTGTGGAACTTGTGCAGTTTTATCCACATTATGCTAAAGCGACTGCGGAATTTTCTAAGTGTGTAAAGTTTGAGAACGGATTGCGTCCTGAGATAAAGCAGGCAATTGGTTACCAAAGGATTAGAAGGTTTTCTGATTTGGTAGATTGCTGTAGGATTTTTGAAGAAGATAGCAAAGCTCGTTCTACTCACTATAAGAGTGTGAACGAGAGGAAAGGGAAACAACCATTTCATAGTGGTCCTTATGTAACACCAGCTGATAAGGGTAAGCAAAGGGGAAATTTTGAGAAAAGGCCAAGTGGGGGAGGAATGTCTAATCCTCCGAGATGTTTTAGGTCTGGCGACCTAGGACATCGTCAGTTTGAATGTAGGAAAGATATGAGGAAATGTTCCAATTGTGGAGCTTTAGGACATATTGCAGCTGATTGTAAGAGGAACGTGGTGAAGTGTTTCAATTGTGGTGAACCTGGGCATGTTAGTACCAGGTGTCCGAAACCAAAGCAAGCTCCAGCTGGTGGGAAAGTTTTTGCCTTGGCGGGAACTCAGACTTCAAGTGCAGATCGTCTGATCAGAGGTACTTGTTTTATTAATAGTACTCCTTTAGTTGCTATTATTGATACTGGAGCGACTCATTCGTTTATTTCATCTGAGTGCGTGAAGCGTTTGAATCTTGTGTTGTCTTTGATGGGTGGAGAGATGGTTATTGATACTCCAACAATGGGGTCAGTAACTACTTCTTTGGTTTGTCTAAGTTGTCCTTTGACCATTTATGGTAAAGACTTTGAGATGGATTTGGTGTGTTTACCATTGGAGGGTTTAGATGTGGTTCTGGGAATGAATTGGTTGTAGTTTAATAGGGTTCATATTGATTGTCATCATAAGCTGGTAAGGTTTCCTTCTCTTGAGGAAGACGAAGACTCGAGTTTCTTATCTACCAAGGAGTTGAAGAAACTTTTGGCGGATGAAGCTCAGTTGTTTGGGTTGTTTGCATCATTGACTGTGGATAGTCAAGTTTCACTTGATGTGTTTCCTGTTGTGTGTGAATTTCCGGAAGTGTTTCCCGAGGATATTTCAGACTTGCCGCCAGAGAGAGAGGTGGAGTTTTCTATAGATCTAGTTCCTGGTACTAGACTTGTTTCTATGGCACCTTATCATATGCCGGCATCTGAGTTGGTTGAGTTAAAGAAACAGTTGAATGAATTATTGGAAAAGAGGTTTGTGAGGCCAAACGTTTCTCCTTGGGGTGCTCCAGTTTTATTGGTGAAAAAGAAAGATGGAAGTATGCGGCTATGTATTGATTATCGCCAGTTGAATAAGGTGACGATTAAGAACAAGTATCCTCTTCCAAAAATTGATGATCTGATGGATCAGTTGGTTGGTGCGTGTGTGTTTAGTAAGATTGACTTGAGGTCAGGGTATCATCAGATTAGGGCGAAAGAGGAAGATATTCAGAAGATGGCTTTTAGGACACGATACGGTCATTATGAATATTCTGTGATGCCATTCGGGGTTTCTAATGCGCCAGGTGTGTTTATGGAGTACATGAATCGTATTTTCCACGAGCATTTGGATCGTTTTGTGGTGGTGTTTATTGATGACATTTTGATTTATTCTAAGTCTCGGGAGAAGCACGCGGAGCATTTGCGTATTGTTTTGCAGGTTTTGAAAGAAAGAAAGCTTTTTGCCAAGTTGTCCAAGTGTGAGTTCTGGTTGTCGGAAGTGAGTTTTCTTGGGCACATGATTTCGGGTAATGGTATTTTTGCGGATCCATCTAAAGTAGAAGCAGTTCTACAATGGGAGGCTCCGAGATCCGTTACTGAAATTCGAAGCTTTTTGGGTTTGGCCGGATATTATCGAAGGTTTATTAAAGGTTTTTCTAAGCTAGCACTTCCTTTGACCCAGTTGACTTGTAAAGGGCAAGCGCTCATTTGGGATATTCGGTGCGAGGAAAGTTTTAATGAGCTGAAGAGAAGATTGACGACAGCTCCGATTTTGATTTTGCCGAATCCTACGAAACCATTTGTAGTGTATTGTGATGTGTCTTTGATTGGTCTAGGTGGGGTGCTAATGCAAGAAGGTAAGGTCGTAGCTTATGCTTCAAGGCAGTTGAGAGTGCATGAGAAAAATTATCCTACTCATGATCTTGAATTAGCGGCTGTGGTGGAGGCATTATCTCTACGGTGCAAGGTTTGAAGTCTTTAGTGATAAAAAAAGTTTGAAATATTTGTTTGATCAGAAAGAGCTAAATATGAGGCAGCGGAGATGGTTGGAATTTTTGAAAGACTACGACTTTGGCTTGAATTACCATCCTGGTAAAGCTAATGTGGTAGCCGATGCGTTGAGTCGGAAATCGTTACATATGTCCGCTTTAATGGTTAAGGAGTGGGAGCTTTTGGAAGCTTTTAGGGACTTGAGTTTGGTGTGTGAGGTGACGTCCGATAGCGTGAGGCTTGGAATGCTAAGGTTACTAATGATTTTCTGATGACTGTTAGTGAGAAACAAAAGCTGGATGTGAAATTTGTAGATTTGATGTTGGTGGGAGAAAAAGATGCGAATAGTGATTTTAAAGTGGATATTAATGGTGTTTTGAGATTCCGAGGTAGAATTTGTATTCCGGATGATGCGGAGTTGAAAAGGATGATTTTGGAGGAAGGACACCGGAGTAATTTGAGTATACATCCGGGAGCTAATAAAATGTATCAAGATTTGAAGAATATTTTCTGGTGGTCTGGATTGAAAAGAGATGTGGCTCAGTTTGTTTATGCATGTTTGACTTGTCAGAAATCAAAGGTAGAACATCTGAAGCCTAGTGGTTTGTTGCAACCGTTGGATATTCCTGAGTGGAAGTGGGATAGCATCTCCATGGATTTTGTGACAGGGTTGCCGAATACACAGCGAGGGCATAATGCTATTTGGGTGGTTGTGGATAGGCTGACTAAATTGGCTCATTTCATTCCGATTGACATCAGTTTTACTTTGGAGAGGTTGGCGGAGATTTACATCAGTGTGATTGTGAAGTTGCATGGGGTTCCATTGAGTATTGTTTCGGATCGAGATCTGAGGTTTACCTCGAGATTTTGGGAAAGTTTACAGAAGGCGTTGGGTTCTAAATTGAGATTGAGTTCGGCTTATCATCCGCAGACAGATGGTCAGACGGAGAGAACGATTCAGTCGTTGGAAGATTTGTTGCGGGCTTGTGTTCTTGAACAAGGTGGTGCGTGGGATAGTTATCTTGCATTGATTGAATTCACGTATAATAACATTTTCCATTCGAGTATTGGAATGGCACCGTTTGACGCATTGTATGGACGAAGATGTCGAACGCCGTTGTGTTGGCACGAATCTGGTGAGAGTTCGGTGGTTGGACCAGAGTTGGTGCAACAGACTACAGACAAAGTGAAGCTTATTCGTGAGAAAATGAAGGCTTCTCAAAGTAGGCAAAAGAGTTACCATGATCGGAGAAGAAAAGATCTTGAGTTCCAAGAGGGCGATCATGTATTTTTGAGAGTTACGCCGGTAACGGGTGTGGGTCGTGCATTGAAATCGAAGAAACTTACTTCTCGGTTTATTGGTCCTTACCAGATATCCACGAGAGTGGGTGCTGTGGCTTATAGGGTGGCGTTGCCGCCGAGTCTGTCGAATTTGCACAATGTGTTCCATGTTTCACAGCTTCGAAGTATGTTCCGGATCCGTCGCATGTGATTCCGATGGATGAGGTTGAGGTAAGGGAGAACCTTACGGTTGAGGCATTACCCGTTAGGATTTTGGATCGCGAGGTGAAGCGGTTAAGGGGCAAGGATATTGCACTTGTGAAAGTGGCGTGGGGAGGCGCTGCTGAGGGCAATTTGACTTGGGAGTTAGAGAGTCGGATGCGGGAGTCATATCCAGAGTTGTTCGTCTCAGGTATATTTTCGAGGACGAAAATTTCTAAGTGGGGGAGATTTGTAACGCCCCAGTTTTAGAATTTTTATTTAATCGATTCGTTTTGATTATTTTATTATTATATTATTTTATTTTTGACTTTTATTTGGAAATATGTTATTTTTCAATGTTGTGATATTTTATCGCGTTTTGGGAACGTTTGCGAGATATTTGAGTGTAGGGGTATTTTGGGCATTTCACTTTATTTTTCTTAAGTTAAGAAAATAGAAAATAGAAAGAGAGAAAAATAGAGAGAAAGAAAAAGAGAAGAAGGAAAAGGAGAAGAAAAGAGAAAGGAAGGAGAAAGAGAGAAAAACTTGGGAAATCTAGAAATCGAAACAACCGACTTTCCAAACACGATTAAATCGGGTAAGGGTGCGAAACTTGGAATAGTGTCGTTTGTCGACTTTTGTCGTTATAATTGTGTGTAATTGGTGTGTATCATGCAATGTGCTGTTTATATGGATATGGTATGATTTGCGTGCTGTTGTGTGGCATAAATGCATTGTTTTGGGCTTGAATTGCAAAGCATGATTAATGTTGAGTGAGATGATTGCATATATGTGTGCATTGGAATGTCATGAGTCATTGTATGCCAAGCATCATGATATGCATTCTTGAGATGTCGTGTGCCCTAGTGGGTGTGAGCGACGAATCAATTCCAGAGGGAATCCGCTATAACATCGTGTGCCTTATATAGCGAACCTAAAACAATTATTATAGATGATCGTGTGCCTTATACAAAGAGGACCTACAGCGATCGGATCGTGTGCCTTATACAAAGAGGACCTAAAGCGATCCATAAACGTCGTGTGCCTTAAAAAAATAAGAGGACCTAAAGCGACGGGGAACATCGTTTGCCCGACGGGGAGTTACATTAAGTAACAAGCGATGGTTCCAATAGTTCCTGAGTGAACTAGTGTTGAGATGATGGATGGATGGTACCGCATATGCATTGCATAGAGTCGTTGTGTCGGTCTCTGTGCATTTGCATAATTCATGAATGTATTGATTTCGTGTGGAATTATGAATGGAATTGATGATTTGAGATACATATTGTGTTATGTTGTATTTGTATTCTGTTGTGCGTTGTGGTGAGAGTATTTTACGTGTGTAATGTTGTGTTATTATATAATTATATGCAATTATATTATGATTGTGTTTCTCACCCTTCTGCTGTTTTATAATGCCCTATGAGGCATTGCAGATTAGATTGCTGGAGGTCTTTTTGTGAAGCTTAGGTCTTCATTCTTTTGTCGGTCGGCTCTGATATGTGACATCGGGTAGTCGGGGTGATCGAGTGTGATTATTTGTATTATGTATACACATGTTTTGGACTGTACTTGTGTGGCTTTGTATATGACAGATACACTTTGTATGGTATATATATATATATATATATATGAGATTTCAGTACAGATTTTCTGCTTTTATTCTGTATCTGAATTGTTGGTAGTAGGAACTAAGTTCCTCTGTTAATTGCTACCTGATTGTTGCATATCTTTATGGGCAGGTTTATGTGTATTTTGTTTCAAATTGATGTGACCCCTCGGTTTATGCTGTGAATATTTTAAATATACTCTAATGAAATTTTGAAATTTTGTTACCGCTTTAATGGCTTGGGGGTATAGATTGGGGGTGTTACAACATGCATCTCTTAAACATGTTATATGTGTTGAGTTTTAACCAATTTACCATGCAATCCACACATGTATCAAGAGATGGCACATAAAATGGAAATCATGGCCTATTTCAAAACCACTATCGGGTTTCTCAATAGGAGCATGATCTGGAAAAAACACCACCATCATTGGATTCCTTGTTAAACTCTAGGCAGGATAGACCTAATTTTTGTCTCAATCCATGGAGAAATGAGAAAGCTATGACCTTTACGTTTCTGACCAAAATTTTGCCTTGCCTTGCCTTGGGCCAGGCCAAACACAAGGCAAGCCTTGTATATTTATGGTTGTGTTTCAATCAACGGATGTATCACCACCCCAGTGGTAAGGCGCACACCCTATACACAAGAGGTATGGGGTTCGAATCCCGCTCGCCCCAGATCCTCTTTTTATCAATTTTTCACTATTTTTATTATTTTTCATATTATTTTTAATGATTTGAAAAATTAATAACTCTCCCAATTTTAATCATTTTTATTGGTACTTTTTGCAAAAAGTCACAAAAATATTGAAATATTTTATTCCACAAAAAAATTAAGTTTATATTATTTATTAATATAATTAGTATTTTTGTGAATAAATTCCTTTTTAATTGTTTTTCAACATTTTAAAAGTGAATGTTCATCTTGAAAATCAAGACCAAATGAGTTTTAATTCATCTTGTGATTAAAACCTCATTTTTCAAACCTTAACCAAAAATCACAAGTTGTTCATTCAAGCTTATTTGGTATTTTATCATTTTTTTATTGTCTTTAAGGAAGTTACTTTTAAAATGATGAAATTAGGGTTTTGATTGATTCCACCTTCGACAAATCATTTTCAAACACTTTGGGCCTCTAATAGAGTATAAGACCCAATCCTTTTGAAACCAAAACCTTTTTGGGCCTCAGACATTGTATAAGACCCACCATGTTTTCAAAAACCTCGGCGCGATCGCCGTTGCCAAACAAATAAACCCTAGGCTTCTCCTCGAGCTATAAGACCCATTCAAAAACATTTTTGGTCTCTAATAGAGTGTAAGACCCAAGCCTTTTTGTAAATAAACCCATTGTGGGCCTCAAACATTGTATAAGACCCACCGTGTTTTCAAAAACTTCGGCGCGATCGCCGCTTTCAAGCAAAAACCCTGGGCCTACCCTCGAGTAGTAAGACCCATTTCCTTTCTTTAAACTCACTTGGGCCTCTAATAGAGTGTAAGACCCAATCCCCTTTTAACCTAAACAATTCTTGGGCCTCAGATATTGTATAAGTCCCTCTGCGTTAAAAGGAAAATCTCGGCACGATCGCCAGTTCAAAATCAACCCTGGGCCTACCCTCGAGTAGTAAGACCCATTTCTTTTCTCTTCCTACTTTGGGCCTCTAAGAGAGTGTAAGATCCATCCCTTTGTACAGAAAATATTTTTGGGCCTCATTCACTTGTATAAGTCCCTGTACAAATTCAAAACAACGGTGCAATCACTGGTAAAACCTTGGGCCTCTCCTCGAGCTGTAAGCCCCAACTTTCTCTTCAAAGCACTTTCTCCTTTGATTTTGAATTTGAATATACTGTTGTTTTCAATCTTTCTTTGTTGAACAACTAACCCAACAACATGGAAGCTCTACAACCGAGTAAGTGTTTAACAGCTTTTATTTACTGCTTTCATACATATATAACTGTATTGTGGGGCTGCTTCACTGTAAGTCTTCTTTCACATACTTTATATACCGTGTAATACTAGTATAGCTATTTAGAGTTTTCCCCGGCAACTACGTCTAGCACTAGGTAAAGCCCTGTTGATCACTCTTAAATGTAGACAAAACTAGATCCCCCATAGGAGCACCAGATACAGTCTTCTCTTCGACTGTCACCCTTAGACATTGTCAAAGAAACTCTAACTCGCCAGAGATGATCTTTTCTCCGTGAATGGCATCTCTTAAGTTTCTTCCAAATTCTCGAACTTTCCTAGCTTGATCTATTCTCGATGAATAGCCTGTCTTGAATTTCTCGGGGTTTGGGGACCCACAAGCTTCCTAAAAGCATCCCCGCCTCCTCTTGGGCGTTGTACAAGGAGCCGTCGGCTTCTTAGAAGTTTTCACAGCCTACTCTTAGGCTTTGTATAATGATTCTTCCTCAGCGAAGATAGCCTCCTCTTGGGCTTCGTACAAATTGTCCCTTCGGCTTCTTAAAAGTTTCCTGCCTCCTCTCGGGCTTTGTACAAATTGTCCTGACGACCTCTTAAAGGTATAGGAACAAAAACTAGTCATCTTAATAAAGCAGTCTTTCAAAAGAGTCTAGACCTTCATCCCTTAACATTCCAGCCTTCTCTCAGGCATCATACAACATGCCTTCACTATCTGAGAATCTATTTCTCAAACACCAGTAGACTTGAACAGTCTTAACACCCTGGGATTTCCCATTTCCTTAAAGAATAGGAAATAACCCTGATCCTCCGATCACAACCTTACTCATAATCTTTCTCTTCATAAGAACTGATTTTCTCTTTTATCCCACACACTGGACCTGTCACTCAATTGAAACAATCACCAGCTCAGTAGCCTCCTCTTGGGCTTTGTACAAATGACTCTCCCCAGCGGAGATAACCTTTTAGCCTCCATCTCGGGCTTCGTACGAGATACAAAACACTCTCTTGTTGAGTATAAAAGACTCTCTTATTGAGTCAACTCCCTTCAGCCTCCATCTCGGGCTTCGTACGAGATACAAAACACTCTCTTGTTGAGTATAAAAGACTCTCTTGTTGAGTCATTAATCCTTTAGCCTCCATCTCGGGCTTCGTACGAGATACAAATCACTCTCTTGTTGAGTATAAAAGACTCTCTTGTTGAGTCACCAATCCTTTAGCCTCCATCTCGGGCTTCGTACGAGATACAAATCACTCTCTTGTTGAGTATAAAAGACTCTCTTGTTGAGTCACCAACCTTTTAGCCTCCGTCTTGGGCTTCGTACAAGACACAAAAACACTCTCTCGTTGAGTATAAAAGACTCTCTTGTTGAGTCAGTCCCCTTTTAGCCTCCGTCTTGGGCTTCGTACAAGACACATAATCACTATTTTGTTGAGTATAAAAGACCCCGGTTGAGTCAATCAACCTTTTAGCATCAAAGTTTTGCCTTGCTCATAACATACAAACATCAACAGCTCCTCTTTAGTGATGACAAATTCTCTCTCAGCCAGGACCCTTTAGCTTCACATCTTGGGCTTTGAACAAGATACAAATAGACCCTTCAGCTTCACATCTTGGGCGTTGAACAAGATACAAATCACCTTTTGCTTCACGTCTTGGGCTTTGAACAATACACCAAAAATAACCTTTTTCCTCCCATAGAATAGGAGGAACTACGACCGCTCTGATTTCCCTGTTTCGGGAATACGTAGGCATAAGATTGTAAAATCTTAGCGAGCATACTAATCAAAAACCCAAAATCCCATACATCAATCGAAAAGCATCAGTCCCAACATCCTACCCATATCCCTAAACATTATTTTTTTTTAACAAAATAACCTAAGAGAGACCCACAATCTCAGTAGCATCTGTAAACCAACAGTTTTGACTGTTTGACCTCAGTTTGCAAGCAGGGTTAATTAGAGACATCTATTTCCCTTCCTTCATCAACTTCAATAGGATAAAAAATGAATCGAACTATAGTACCCCAAAGCGATAGTGCTTCGCAACCACGCAAAAATTCGCGCTATAGAAAAATGGTGACTTCATTGTGGAGATACGAGATCTTGTTCTCTTCCCATCTCTTAGGTAGAAACCTTAAAAAATGCCACAGTTCTCTTTCTTACGATCTTCTGTAGAAACGATAAGTTCAGAAATGCCATAGAAAAGGCCGACTTCGCTAGGGACGATCATTCTTTCTTCTATAAAATTCAAAGTTCACAGAAATGGCAACTCTGCTGGGGAGCCATCGTCTGTTAGGATCATAAGACTAGAGGTCTAGGAAGATTAAGACAGATATATATACTGCTTTTCCTAATTGATATCTGTGTTTATTTTTCTGCTAATGGGAATGCGTGTGATGTCGCATGTGGAAAGATTGAGTATACACCTAAGATAGGTGATGGTAATGCCGGTAATCTTACTGGGAGTGAATTACAGTTAAGAGTCCCCGATCGACCATCAAACTTAGTGGAGACTCCCTTTGCAGATACATTGCCTATACGACTTCGGTTGTTAAAAGTAGTGTGGTCGACTGGGTTATCTGAGAAGCTGAGGGATAGTTACACGTGGGATAGTTATCTTGCGTTGATTGAATTCACGTATAACAACAGTTTCCATTCGAGTATTGGAATGGCACCGTTTAAGGCGTTGTATGGAAGGAGATGTCGAACACCTTTGTGTTGGCATGAATCTGGTGAGAGTTCGGTGGTTGGACCGGAATTGGTGCAACAGACTACGGAAAAGGTGAAACTTATTCGTGAGAAAATGAAGGCTTCTCAGAGTAGGCAAAAGAGTTATCATGATCGAAGGAGGAAAGATCTTGAGTTTCAAGAGGGCGATCATGTATTTTTGAGAGTTACGCCAGTAACGGGTGTTGGTCATGCATTGAAATCGAAGAAGCTTACTTCTTGGTTTATTGGCCCTTATCAGATATCCGCGAGAGTGGGTGCTGTGGCTTATCGGGTGGCGTTGCCGCCGAATCTTTCGAATTTTCACGATGTGTTCCATGTTTCACAGCTTCGGAAGTATGTTCCGGATCCGTCGCATGTGATTCCGATGGATGAGGTAGAGGTAAGGGAGAACCTTACGGTTGAGGCATTACCAATGAGAATTTTGGATCGTGAGTTGAAGCGATTAAGGGTCAAGGATATTGCACTTGTGAAGGTAGCGTGGGGAGGCGTTGCCGAGGGCAATTTGACTTGGGAGTTGGAGAGTCGGATGCGGGATTCGTATCCGGAGTTGTTCGTCTCAGGTAATATTTTCGAGGACGAAAATTTCTAAGTGGGGGAGAGTTGTAACGTCCCAGTTTTGTCCGTTTTATTTAATCGAGTCATTTTGATTATTTCTATCATTATATTATTTTATTTTTGACTTTTATTTGATAATATATTATTTTTCATTGTTGTGATGTTTTATCGCGTTTTGGGAACGTTTGCGAGATATTTTAGTGTAGGGGTATTTTGGTCATTTCACTTTAATTTTACTTAAGTTAATAGAAAATAGAAATAGAAAGAGAGAAAAATAGAAAGGAAAGAAAAAGAGAAGAAGAAAAAGAGAAAGAAGGAAAGGAAGAGAAGAAAAAGAGAGAAAACTTGGGAATTAAGAAAATCGAACAACCGACTTTTCAAACACGATTAAATCGGGTAAGAGTGCGAAACTCGATTATCTTATACTTGTGTATGATTATGTATGTATGTTTTTGGTTGTTATTGGATTGAAATTGAATACAGAGTAAAAACCATAATATGTTGAAAGTGTTAGAAATTGATCCAAAATGTGTCTGAAATCATGTTTTAGTGTTCCTTATTGTTGATACATGATAGATACATGTTGTTAGGCATTCAATTGGTAATTTTTTGGTGTTTAGGTGAGATTGGGAGTGATTTTTGGTTGAATTTCGCAGAAAAATTATGCAGGAAATTTCTGGTTTTTCCACTGCCCATACGCGTATCACTCAAGGCAATACGCGTATTAGTTAAGGCAATACGCGTATGGCATTGAAGGAGTGAGGGCAATACGCGTATGGAGTTTCATTTTCCCGGCCATCTGCTCATTCGCTTAATGGTACGCGTAAGGATTTGGGCAATACGCGTATCAAGTGAGGCATTACGCATATTACAGTTTTAGAGGAATTTTTGAAGAGGAATTGGTCTCTGCTCATACGCGTATCGCCTTGGACAATACGCGTATGGTTGGGCAAGTGAGCTGGGCAATACGCGTATGGATCAGGGCAATACGCGTAGGACCAGAGAGGGTGCAAAATGTGGTTTTTTCGCGATGTCTTTTCTGTTTAAGTCCGTAACTTGTGTTTCGTTTATCCGTTTTGAACGTTCTTGGTATCGTTGGAAAGCTAATAAAATGTACTTTCTTATTAAAATGATTTTGAGATTGTTGGCCGATTTAATTATGTCGAGAATGTGGAATAGTGTCGTTTTGTCGACTTTTGTCGTTGTAATTGTGTGTAATTGATGTGTATCATGCAATGTGTTGTTGATATGGGTATGGTATGACTTGTGCGCTGTTGTGTGATGAAAATGCATGTGATAAGATGTTGTGATGATGGTTGTGGCCTAAGGGCAAGTAAATGCAATGGGTTGTATATGATGATATATGCATGATTATGGATGTGTATATGTGTGCATTTGAATGTCATGAGTCATTGTATGCCAAGCATCATGATATGCATTCTGGTGATGTCGTGTGCCCTTGTGGGTGTGCGACGAATCAATTCCAGAGGGAATCCGCTATAACATCGTGTGCCTTATACAAAGAGGTGTGAGCGATGATTATGGACGATCGTGTGCCTTATACAAAGAGGTGTGAGCGATCGGGTCGTGTGCCTTATACAAAGAGGTATGAGCGATCCAAAAATGTCGTGTGCCTTATACAAAGAGGTGTGAGCGACGGGGAACATCGTTTGCCCAACGGGGAGTTACATTAAGTAACAAGCGATGGGTCCAATAGTTCCTGAGTGAATTAGTGTTGAGATTGACGGATGGATGGTACCGCATTTTCATTGAGTCGTGGTGTCGGTCTCTTTGCATTTGCATAAATCATGAATGGATTGATTTTGTGTGGAATTGTGAATGGAATTAATGAGTTGAGATACATATATATATGTTGTTGATAAATGCATTAAGCTTGATTATATATGCCTTGGTGATGGTTATATGAGATATGCATTGTGTTGTTTTATGTTTGAATTATGGTGTAAGTTGTGGTGAGAATATTTTGCATGTGTATTTTTGTGTTATTATATAGTTGTATGCAATTATATTATGATTGTGTTTCTCACCCTTCTGCTGTTTTTGAATGCTCTATGAGGCATTGTAGATTAGATGCTGAAGGTCTTTTTGTGAAGCTTAGGTCTTCATTCTTTTGTCGGTCGGCTCTGATAGGTAGCACCGGGTAGTCGGGGAGATCGTTATGTGATTATTTGTATATGTATATGTATCTTTTGGATTGTACATGTATGAATATGTATATGACAGACAAACTTGTTATGATGTATATATATAAGATTCAGTTTCAGATTTTCCGCTTTTATTCTGTAGCTGAATTGTGGGTAGTAGGAACTAAGTTCCTCTGTTATTTGCTACCTGATTGTTGCATATCTTGATGAGCAGGTTTATTGTGTTTTGTCTCAATTGATGTGACTCCTCAGTCTATGCCATGAATGTTTTAATTATACTCTGATGAAATTTTTATCGCTTTATTTAATTGGGGGTGTTACACTTTGACCCCATGTTTTTTCTATGTTTTTGTGTGCTGCATTCATGCATTCATTTAAAAAAAAACATTAAGCAAAGAAAAACTTTCTCTTCTAGTCTCTCTTTTTCAAACTAAACTAAGACAATGATTGCAAATGTCAGAGAGAAATGGATTGCACTAATGGATTTCGGTAGACGGAAAACTTACAAGTATACCTTCAAGGTTCCAAAACTAGAGGATTTAAGAGGATTAGCAAGGATAATCGCTAACCCTGACGCTTTCAGAGCCAAGTACGGAGGTCTACTACCTCTGTTAAGGGTCCATGTAATCGAAGGAATAATGGAGGCACTCATTCAGTTTTACGATCCGGTCTATCACTGTTTCACATTCCCAGATTACCAGCTCGCACCAACGCTGGAGGAATACTCTCACCTGATTGATCTACCCATTACTGATCAAGCTCCCTTTTCTGGACTGGAAGAAATTCCAAAGGATCAGACCATTGCAAGAGCAATTTATTTGGATGAGTCAGAAGTCAAGACTCACATGACCACCAAAGGAGGAATCCCGGGTTTACCAGCCAAGTTTCTGGTAAAGAAGGCTCTATACTTTGCTAGTATAGGGAACGTGGCCGCTTTCGAGAGCATCTTTGTTTTGCTCACCTACGGGTTTTTTTTGTTCCCAACTTCGATAACTTTGTAGATATCAACGCCATTAAGGTTTTTCTCATTGGAAACCCTGTACCAACCTTGCTCGCAGATGCGTATCATTCTGTACACTTAAGGAATTTATACAGCAGAGGAATGATCACGTGTTGTGTACCCCTGCTATATAAATGGTTTATCTCCCACTTGCCTAAGTCTGCTGCTTTTTGGGATCATAAGAGTGCCTTACGTTGGTCGCAGAAAATCATGTCTCTTACCAACTCTGACATAGATTGGTATAATAGGATTTATGGCGGGATCAGAATCATCGATCATTGTGGAAACTTCCCCAACGTACCCCTCATAGGAACTAAGGGAGGAATCAATTACTATCCAGTTTTAGTTCATCGTCAATTTGGATACCCGATTAGGCATGTCCCGCGTAATGCTTATCTAGAAGGTCTTTTCTTCAAGGAAGGAGAAAATGACAGGGCACTAAAGATGGAAATAGTGCACGCTTGGAAACATGTTCATAAGAAAGGACGAGAGTCTCTAGGAAAACCGGACTGTGTCTCGGTGGAGCCTTATCTCCACTGGGTACAAACTAGAGCTCTCAAGCTAAAAATACCTTATCCTCGTCACGAAGTTATTCCGCCAAGGGAATCTGTCATGTACTTCATGACTGAAGCGGAAAAACTTCAAGTTACTCTCAACAAAGTTCAACAGGAGAGGAGGTCTTGGAAGAACAAGTACCGCATTCTCAATGTGGAGTGTACCAAAATACAACAACTGCTGAAAGATAAGGATGCTCTGATTGAGATTTTGGAGCAGCATGCTGTAGAAAATCAGGATGACCAAAGGAATTTGCTCGCTCCTTTCACTTGGCAAAGGAATGACAACCCGACAATGGCCCAAGAGCCCCGGTCCAAGAAAAAGAAAGTACCAGAATCAGCACCAGAGTTCCCCTCAGAGAGGACTCAGGGCCCATTAGCTTAGGTTTCTGTTTCCGCACCTTGTAATTTACTGTGTTTCCATTTCCGCAATCCTTTGAATTCAATAAAACGGGGGTTTCCCCACTGTTTGATATTTACAATCTAATTGTCGGAGTTTATTTTGATCAAACCAAAAAAATAATAAATATAATCATTGCGTTCATCATTCTCACGCCACGTATTCTTCTTACCTACGAATCTCACGTTTGTGTCTCGGTTCTAGAGTCAAACTGTCTCATTCGTACAATACTCGGGCCAATCGTCAGAAAAATATGGATGATCTCGAGGAAGAGAACAAAGTGTTGAAAGAAGAGATCGACGCTCTGAGAGAGGATATGAGAAAGCTTCGTAACGACATGCAAGCCATGGCAGAAGCTCAGCTACAAAGAACTGTGATCTCAGAGATCACCTCAACGCCCATAGTGGAGAAGTATGATCCTAGGTATCAAATGCCGAAAGATCGTCCCTGGGGCATGCCTGTTAACTATATCCCAGAAGGATATGTTCCGCCGATCATTGAAGATCAAGGAATCATAGCAGAAGCCGCTGGGCCTGAAGGTTACAAACTTCGGGAAAACGAGAATTCCAGGGCATATTGAGGACTCCTGAAGGTTACAAACTTCGAGAAACGCCAAGATTCACTGCCGTAGTAACGGTACCACCCCCTGTGGTGCACACTATCCTGGAAGGGCAGATTCCGCAGATAACTTCTGGTAGAAAGGAAAGTATGTTCGATAGAATGGATGAATTCCAGGAGCAGTTCCTGGAAATGCAGAAGGAACTGCAAGCTATTCGCGGTCAGGATTTGTTTGGAAAGGACGCCGCAGACCTTTGTTTGGTCCCCAATGTAAAAGTCCCGCACAAATTCCAAGTACCCGATTTTGAAAAGTACAAGGGTAACTCTTGCCTTCAAAGCCATTTAGTGATGTACGCTCGGCGAATGTCAGCTCAGACAGAGAATCAGGATCTACTGATTCACTACTTTCAGGATAGCTTAACCGGTGCCGCATTAAAATGGTACATGGGTTTAAACCGCGCTACGATCAGCATGTTCAGAGATCTTGGCACTGCCTTCGTCCAACAATATAAATACAATTTGGACATGGCACCAGACAGAGATCAACTCAGATCAATATCGCAAAAGGACAAGGAAACCTTTAAGGAATACGCTCAGAGATGGCCTGAAATTTCCGCTCAAATTTGACCACCTCTTGAGGAAAAAGAGATGACAAAGATTTTCTTGAAGACCTTGAGCTCATTTTACTATGACAGAATGGTTGCCAGTGCGCCCAGCGACTTCACCAAAATGGTCGGTATGGGAGTGCGTCTCGAGGAAGCCGTTCGAGAAGGACGTCTAGTCAAAGACACTGGGTCGACAAGCGGTACTAAGAAATACAGTAGTGCTCTCCCTAAGAAAAAAGAGCAGGATATTGGGAATATCTCTCTCAGAAAGCAAAGGCGTCGATATCAACCAGTAGCAGTTGTAACTCCTACTATCAACCCCACGCCTACGTATCAACCTCAGGTTGCACAGAGCCAACCTAGTCAACAGCAATTTCAGCAAAGGATACAACAGCCTCTTCAGCAGGCTCGTCCTTAATACAACAACAACCGTACAACGCGGTCACCAGGATTTGATCCTATACCCGTATCGTACGCAGAAGTATTTCCGTTACTAATGGCCAAGGGGCATGTCGAGACTAAGTCTCCTCTTACAGTACCAGAAAATCTGCCTTTTTGGTTCAAAGCGGATCAGACTTGTCCTTACCATCAAGGAGGACCTGGGCATAACATAGAGAACTGTCTCAGTTTCAAATCCGATGTGCAAAAGCTTGTTAAGAGCGGGGTCTTATCTTTCAAGGATACAAATCCAAATGTTCTCACGAACCCGCTGCCTCAATACGAGAAAGCTGCAGTCAATCTGATAGAGAGAGTCTAACAACGTCTATCAAATTCACGATGTACTCTTGTTGAGGACCAATCTGGTCAAGATGCATTGTAGACAAAGTGGATATGGCCATGTGCCACCTCACAATTATCACCAGTGTGATGTCTGCTCTAAAAGTAATCAAGGATGTTCTATGGTGCAATAAGCTCTACAGGAACAGATGGATCTCGGATGGATCCAAGAGCATCGAGTTCGTGGAGTTAATATTGATTCCAACATCATTCAAAACCACGACATCTGTGCGATGAATGTCAACTTGGTGGCGATGCACTCAAGGCAAAGCCAGTATCATAATCTGCCACGGCATGAGTACAATTCCTGTCTGACTTGCTCGGTAAACAAACAGGGATGCTCTTTTGTACAAGAGGCCCTCCAGCGTCAGATGGATCTTGGATGGATCCAAAACTACCATGATAGGAATCATTATCAAATAAACATGGTTCAAGTTTTCGATATTCGCTTGATGAATAACAGCCTGGTGGAGTTACATGCTAAACAGGTCCGGCTCGGGTTCCTGGTATCACATGATTATCAGAGCTGTAAAGCGGGTTGCGAAAATGATCAAGGTTGTGCCCTTGTCCAGGAAACACTTCAGCACTTGTTGAACCATTGGTGGCTTCCAATCTATATGGATGAAGATACCCAGCAAATTAGTATCACTAACGGGAATCCTACTAGATATCAAAGTCAGGATGTTCGGTCGATGGAAACAGACCTAGTAAGGTTACACTGTATTCAAAGCGGACGTGGAAAGGTGCCACTACACAACTATGAGCGGTGTGGAGTTTGCTCAGTGGATAATCGAGGATGCTACCTCGTGCGAGCAGCCCTTCAGAGTCAGTTGGACCGCAAAGAGATTCAACCATGGTCAAGTTCTGGATCAGTCAACTACCTCGCTGATCAAATCGAGGACGTTGTCGTAATCTCCAATCATCAGAGGGCTAGGGATGTTTGTGCCATCATCCCTCTACTTGACGAATCAAGAGTTCCCAACCGGGAATGGATCGAAATTACATACGATGGTCAAAAAAATCAGAAGGCTCCCATAGTCATCTATCTACCGGGACCACTACCATATGAATCAACTAAGGCTATCCCTTACAAGTACGGTGCAACAACAGTCGAGAATGGAAAGGAAATTCCGTTACCCTCCGTCGTGAATATTACAGACATCAGTCGAGTAACACGGAGCGGTCGAATCTTCAACAAAGGAGTTGGAGAACCTAACAGAGAAAAGGAACCTTAGACAGAAGTTCCTAATCCACCAGTCGGTCAGTCCAGTAATCCCGACCTTTTGAAAAACAATGATGAGATGCTGAAGCTCATCCAAAGGAGTGAATACAACATTGTTGATCAACTGTTACAAACTCCTTCAAAGATCTCGGTATTATCACTATTACTTAGTTCAGAAGCGCACAGGGAGGCTCTAGAGAAAGTCTTGGAGCAAGCCTTTGTGGAACAGGATGTAACAATCAGACAGTTTGATAGCATTGTCTCTAACATCACTTCCTGCAAAAACTTGGGATTTAGTGATGAGGAATTACCTGAAGAAGGTCGCCATCATAACATGGCACTCAATATTATAGTCAACTGCCAGGACGATGCTTTAGCCAGCGTACTGGTAGACACAGGGTCAGCCCTGAATGTTATACCGAAGTCCAATTTGATGCAATTATCATTCAAAGGCCCTCCGATGAGAACCAGCGAGGTCGTCGTCAAAGCATTTGACGGATCCAGAAAAATGCTTATCGGCGAAGTCGACCTTCCCATGACTATCGGTCCTCACACTTTCCAAGTCACTTTCCAGGTCATGGACATCCGGGCAACATACAATTGTTTATTAGGAAGACCTTGGTATACATCAGGCTGGGGCGGTCACTTCAACCCTCCACCAAAAGCTAAAGTTCATCCAGAACGACCAACTCGTCATAGTCTATGGAGAACAGACCTTGCTCGTAAGCAACTTATCGTCATCCACTTATGTAGAACCGGAGGGGGCAATCGAAACCCAGTTCCAAATGCTCTCGCTACACAAGGACAACTAATCCGAAGGGGGGACTTTGATTTCCTCGTACAAAGATGCTATCAAAGCGGTCGAGAGTACCAATACAACAGGATGGGGGCAGCTTGTTATTCCTACTGATAACAAGACAAATAAAGGTCTTGGTTTTTTCGCAACTTGTACTCAGACGACTGCGAACAATAAAAGTTTTCATCCCATTCAGAACTTCTTCCACAGCGGAGGCTTCCTTCAACCAGTGACTCAAGAAGTGCATACCATCAATAAAGATGATTCCTCCGATACGGAGGAAGAATGGAAGTCCTTTCTCAACGAAGACGGTTATACATCTTAGGACGAAACGCAGACTCCCTTTTGCTTTCCTACACAGAGCCCGAGATTTATACCCCGGTCAGATGTCGAAATGATATATGGAGATTGTGATCCGGAAGGATGTCGTGCTCCACCAAACTCATTAGAGGAGGACACTCTGATGAAAGACAACTTTGACCACAACTATTATGGCCCGATGGATGGCCTGCCAATGTGGCAGCCTTACCCAGGAGACTTGGGGCAAGAAAGTCAGCCGAACAATGAAAATCAGCTGAGAATCATTGAAAAGAATACCTGCGTCCCCACCATGTCATGGGATCAACACCCAGGTTATCCTGAAAATACTCAGCATGACGATGAATTCACAACATTTGCAGGACTAGAATTCATTAACTATGCTTTTCCCGAGGTCAACGTCATCCAGAGAGATGACTCCTCCAGTTCCAAAGAAGTGTGGGACACCTTGGGACAACCGAGTGGAAAATTCGACTTCATGGTCAAGTACACCGCTCCTGAAAGCTCTCGTATTAGGCTCGAAGACATCCAACCGACTGGATGGGGAGATACAGCTGAGAGTACAAATACTACGCAAAATACAACCGAGGAATCCTCCTACGACAACTCTGCCTGGGAGACAGATTCCAATGATCCTGCTCCACCAGAAATTAGTGTCATTTCTGAAGACAAATTAAGGAAGATACCAGACTTTGTGATTCACCGAGGAGTTTGCTGCCAATAGGTTGCTGTCGATGTTCCGAAGATTGTTCATAAGTCAAAGTAATTGTCGTCTTTTAACCTCTCACCCTGACCAGGTGAAACGGATGTTTTGATAGGGCTCGCTTTGTGTAAATTTCCCTCTTTGCTTCGCCCAAAGCGACAAAGTTTTGTTTTATAGGGCTGTAGTTTCAAGAATCGACCTGATCATGAATAAAATAACGTCGTTCTGTAATTTCCGCATTAATTGCTGTTTTCTCTTTTCGCTTTCTTAGAAAATGGTAATCCTAAAAAACAAATAATAATAAACAAGTAGTTTTTCAAAAAAAAAAAAAATACACTGCACACACTTTTGCAATCTCTCTATCTCTTCTAAACACAAATCATCACGTCATGCAGATAGCTTATTTTAAACCCAGTTGAAACATACGATCCGATGCCTTCTCCCAACTTCGAATTCCCAGTATTTGAGGCTGAAGAAGAAAATGATGACAAAATTCCAGAAGAGATCTCCCGACTACTCAGACAAGAGGAAAGGTCCGTTGAACCTCACAAAGAGCCGTTGGAAACGGTAAACTTGGGCTCAGAGGAAGAGAGAAAAGAAACCAGGATTGGGGCACTGCTCAGTCCAACTGCCAAAGAGAGTTTGACAAAGCTTCTCAAAGAATTTCTCGATATGTTCGCTTGGTCCTATCAGGATATGCCAGGGTTGGATACCAGCATCATGGAACATCATCTACCTTTAAGATCAGAATGTCCGCCAGTAAAATAGAGGTTGAGACGGACTCACCCGGACATGGCCATCAAAATCAAAGAGGAGGTACAAAAACAGATTGATGCAGGTTTCCTCGCCACATCAGAATATCCTCAATGGTTAGCCAACATCGTACCAGTTCTGAAAAAGGACGGAAATGTCAGAATGTGTGTAGACTACAGAGATCTAAACAAGGCTAGTCCAAAGGACAACTTTCCTTTACCACACATTGACATGCTGGTAGACAGTACAACAAAGTTCAAAGTTTTCTCCTTCAGGGATGGGTTCTCGGGCTATAATCAGATTAAAATGGCGCCGAAAGACATGGAGAAAACTTCGTTCATTACCCCATGGGGTACCTTTTGTTACAAGGTAATACCGTTCGGTTTAAAGAACGCCAGGGCAACCTATCAAAGGGCCATGACTACTCTGTTTCATGACATGATACACAAGGAAATTGAGGTATATGTCGATGACATGATTGCAAAATCTAAGACAGAAGAGGAGCATGTGACCCACCTGTCAAAACTATTCGAGCGGTTGAGAAAGTACAAACTCTGCTTGAATCCCAATAAATGCACCTTCGGTGTCCGTTCAGGGAAACTTCTAGGGTTCATCGTCAGCCAGAAAGGAATTGAGGTTGATCCTAACAAGGTCAAGGCCATTCAAGAAACGCCTTCTCCGAAAACTGAAAAACAAGTCAGAGGATTCCTGGGACGTTTGAACTACATCTCCAGATTCATATTCCTCATGACCGCGACATGTGCACCGATTTTCAAATTACTCAAAAAGAACCAGGACTGCGTTTGGACAGAGGACTGTCAAACTGCCTTCGACAGTATCAAGGAATACCTGTCAAATCCGCCAATTCTATCACCTCCAGTGGAAGAAAGACCGCTGATCATCTAACTCACTGAGCAAGAAATTCACCGACTACGAGACTCGGTACACTGTGCTTGAGAAAACTTGCTGCACTTTGGCTTGGGCAGCCAAACGTCTTCGTCAGTACATGATTCATCACACTACTTAGTTAATCTCCGAAATGGATCCAATCAAGTATGTATTTGAAAAACCTGCTCTCACGGGAAGGATTGCCCGTTGGCAAATGTTGCTATCAGAATATGACATAGAATACCACGCTCAGAAAGCCGTTAAAGGAAGTATTTTAGCCAATCATTTGGCTCATCAGCCGATTGACGATCAAGAATCAGTCGGGTTTGACTTCCCAGATAAAGATGTCATGTATTTGAAAATGAAAGGCTGCGATGAACTGCTACCCAGTGAAGGGCCAGAACCAGGTTCCCAATGGGGACTAATCTTTGATGGAGCAGTTAATCATTACGGAAACGGAATTGGGGCAATTATCATAACACTTCAGGGTACCCACATTCCTTTCACCGCCAGACTTACATTCAAGTGTACAAACAACGAGGCCGAATACAAAGCTTGTATCATGGGTCTCGAAGAAGCGATCAACTTAAGGATCAAAAACTTGGATGTATATGGTAACTCAGCCCTGGTTATCAATCAGATCAAAGAAGATTGGAACACTTACCAATCAGGACTGATCCCTTACAAAGACTATGCAAGAAGGTTGTTACCCTTCTTCAACAGAATCGAGTTTCATCATATCCCTCGTGAAGAGAATCACATGGCTGATGCATTAGCCACTCTCTCTTCCATGATTAGTGTAGGTCAATGGAATGACTTACCTAAGATCGACATAATGCGCCTTAAAAGGCCCACTTACATCTTCACGATTGAAGCAGTCATAGATGATAAACCTTGGTATCACGATATCAAATGCTTCCTTCAGAAACGAGGGTACCCACCTGGGGCATCCAGAAAAGACAGAAAAACCCTCAGAAGGCTGGCTGGCAGTTTATTTTTGAGCGGTGATACACTCTATAAGCGAAATTTCGACATGGTCTTGCTCCGCTGTATAGACAAGCCAGAAGCAGACATGCTGATAAAAAAAATTCACGAAGGATCCTTTGGCACTCATGCCAACGGACACACGATGACGAGAAAAATCCTGAGAGCAGGGTACTACTGGTTGACCATGGAATCCGACTGCTACAGGTACATGAGAAGGTGTCACAAGTGTTAGATATACTTAGACAAAATTTAGGTACCCCCAACGCATCTCAAAGTTCTCTCTTCCCCATGGCCTTTTTCCATATGGGGAATCGACATGATTGGTATGATCGAACCCAGGGCTTCGAACGGACATCGGTTCATCCTGGTAGCTATTGATTACTTCACCAAGTGGGTCGAAGCAGCGTCATACACCAATGTAACCCGACAAGTGGTGGTCCGATTTATCAAAAACAATATCATCTGCCGTTATGGTGTTCCAAGCCAGATCATTACAGATAACGGATCTAACTTGAACAATAAGATGATGAAAGAGTTGTGCGCTGAATTCAAGATCGAACACCATAACTCATCTCAGTACCGACCTAAGATGAACGGAGCGGTAGAAGCGGCTAACAAGAACATCAAGAAGATTATTCAGAAGATGGTTGTAACCTACAAAGATTGGCACGAGATGCTACCCTTTACTCTTCACGGTTATCGAACATCTTTCCGCACTTCAACAGGGGCAACCCCTTTCTCTCTAGTGTATGGCATGGAAGCAGTGCTCCCCATAGAAGTAGAGATCCCATTAATCCGGGTATTGATGGAAGCTAAGCTTATAGAGGCTGAATGGTGTCAAAGTCGATATGATGAATTAAACCTGATCGAAGAGAAGCGAGTCACGACACTATGCCAAGGTCAGTTGTATCAACAGAGAATAAAGAAGGCATTTGAGAAAAAGGTTCGACCTTGCGTCTTCAGGAAAGGAGACCTCGTGATCAAGAAGATACAATCATTTCTCACTGATTCCTGGGGCAAATGGACTCCGAATTATGACGGCCCCTATGTGGTCAAGAAAGCTTTCTCAGGCGGCGCCTTGAGATTTGCAACCATGGACGGAGAGGAATTTGCCTACCCCACAAATGTTGATGTAGTCAAGAAATACTTTGCCTAAATAAAAAGAAAAAAAAAACGTCTCGGTGGATTGAAAACCCGAAAGGGCGGTCCAGGCAAAAATTAGAGACAAAATAAAAAAAATCATCCCGGTGGATTGGAAACAACACATTACAATCCAGGCAAAAATTAGGGATAATGGCAAGTAACTATGTCCAACAGAGGCGAGTCCCTCAACAACAGTTACGTCATCCATCAAAAAACTCCAGTCAAGGTCATCTTCGACGGAAGCTCAGGATGCCCGGAATTCAAAGTTGGTAGAAGGATAGTGGTCGTTATGTTTCAATGTGGCCCTTTTCCCTTAAATTACCATTTTCTAACTTTGTAAATACTCTATGGAATCACGCGTTTGGCTGATTTCCATCCTATCAATAAAATTTGAGCCCTTGTGCATTTGTTTGCAATTCTTATTTGTTTTACCTTTATAAAACGACGTTTTTAACATGATCAACATTTCTTGAAATAAAACAAAAATGAATTTACTTGATAAAATTTTTCTGCTTTTAAAATAAAAATGGCAATTTCTTTTGACTGTTGAACATCGAAAGAACATCAATTGCGTCTCCAAAGGTGTTCGAGCCTCAAAGTGCAGAATCAAATTGCTCCTTCTAAACCAGTGCGCCTGAACGAAGGATCAGTTATGTCAGATGCGAATACTCCATCTGACATCTCCGGCAGAGTTCGTGCCTCCTAAGCCCGACCAACGGTTGTTCCCCGCAGGGACTATTTCTCCTAAGCAAGGCAGAATTGCTATCTTGAACCAGCGGTACTTCTTCATCCCTCGCAGTGGCCGAGTATCCCGTCGTGTTCATCCATCAGTCTGTATGTCGTGTCAGTTTTGTCGGCATAAACATACATACATCATGCATTATTGATTTATATTCGCATTCATATTGCATCACTATCACTATAGTCAGTCTTATCCCCTAGTGATAAAAGTATTCACAATCGAGTTGTCAGTTCTTTCCTCGTCAAGAAATGGTGCGCCTGCCCTACATCTCTCCTCCAGTTTATTTCTGGGATGAATTCGGCCCTTGACCACTTTAATAACTTGAACCTCTGAAAGACCAGAGAAAACGTTCGACAAATGTCACTCTTCGCCATTGAAGATGATATCGTCGCTTTCCCGGATTAATGAAAATCCCCAGAGAAAGCCACGCGACTAAAGACTCTCAGCAACACATTGGTTTTTCTCTCTAGAAAGTCAATGTTAATGAAGTCATCGGCACCTCAATGTTGGATCACATCACATGGCATTTCTCCGAGAAGATCCCGAGAAAAATATGATGTAATATCCCCAAGCGACCTCAGTCTCTTAAGAGACCTGCTTTCCCCAGTAGAGTCAATAAATGGCATCTCTAACAGAGAAGTTTGTACCCCTCTACAATTCAGACAGATGGGTTCCCCTCGGAAACTGAGACCAGTTCCTTGGTAGGAAACCAGGATCGAGAGGAAGTTTATTTCAGAAACTGAGACCACTTCCTTGGTAGGAGACCTGGATCGAGGGGAAGTTTATTTAAGAAACTAAGACCAGTTCCTCGGTAGGAAACCAGGATCGAGGGGAAGTTTACCTTTTCTAAGTATCATTGCTTAGCAAAAGAAGATGGACGAGCAAGCTGCCATGCATAAACCCCATCAAAATTTTGGGTATTCCGATATTTAATCCTCTTGCACCCCGAATGCCCGAATACCTTCGTCATTCACACTTTCGGGTCCAAGAAGATTAAATAGGGGCATCTGTCATACCCCAAATTTTGACCACTAAGATTTCCCATCATTGTGCAAATTATCATCACAATATGGATGGATCTTTAGTCTCCCCAAAGATGGGTGAGCATCCACTGCGATCAAACTTAGGGTTTCAAGCCCTCTCAGAGCTCTTAGACAAAGGATCAATCAAGGAATTACATGATCTTTAACTTGTCTAACCTCTCAAACATCTACAATGGATCAAAAGGACTCCCACAACAAGAAACAAGCACAATGTTGCAGCATTCTAGGTGGATCAAGCCTCACGATCGCTAGTGTCACCAAATTAGGGCTTTGGTCGACTAGGGCCTCCAGATGGGAATTTTCCTCTGGGCATGAACCAATTCTTCAAAGCATAACCTATGATGCTCCAAGGGACATCATAAAACCAATCACCAAGTCAATTTAACCTCAGGGGATGCATTCACAAAAAATCAGGAATTAGGGTTTCTTGGCCTAATTCACCCCTAAGTTGACTTTTGGGGCAAAACAGGAGCCAAGACCTCAAGACATGATTTGAGGGTCTCTAATACACCACTTTGATCCATTTGTAACAATGGATTGATCCAAGAAGCTTGAGCAACAAGTTTCAATTTCATCTGAACCACAATTAGGGTTTTGCAGGAAAAGTCAACTGTAACTTTGACTTTTGACCAGGACATGCTCCCTAACCATAGGACATGATTCAATACACCCTATAACACCTATGAAATCAAACCATCAAGTTTTATTTAGGCCAGGGACTTGATTTCATAGAGGATTGCACAGTTTGGAATTCATCTGATAAAAAGTCAACTGTGCACAAAAGTCAACTTTGACTTTTTGAGATTTTTCATAATTATAGTTTTTTAACCCTAAAATGATGTTAATGTGTGATTGGAATCACCATTCATCAAGAAAAATAAGAAAAGTGGGATAACTTGTAAAAGGGGTAACCATAAAAAACTTAGAAATTTTCTAAGTTATGGAACAAAGTGGTTAGGGTACCAACTTTGAAGGATCATAACTCCTAAACCACAAGGCCATTTTTCCCATACAAAGCTGGATTTGTAGCCCTCATGGCCCTCTACAAAAGCTTCAACTACACCTCATTCCAATTCATCATGGATTTTGAGTTATGGAATGATCAAAATGGCTGAAAACATGAAATGTTACTTTTTCTAACACTTAGTGAAATTTTCACTAAGTCAGAATCTGCCTTACTTTTTTCCAAATGTAGGGACATTTTTCACTTGGATCCAAAAAGTGTCAAAACCAATAATGATGAAATAGTTGTTATATCATATGAGGGCTTTCCAAAATGGCCAAGAACATCACCAAACTCAACTTGAGTCATGAGATATGACAATGGCAATATGTCTTGCTGAAAACTGCCAAGGCTAGGCAGAATTTTGCACTTTTGCTCGATTTGGCAAAATCAGATAATTCCAAGCCATGTCATCACTTTGGACACATCTGAGGATCAAATCTAAAGGGAATAAACACTGATCCAAGCCTCCAAAGTCTTTGGAACAAGAAGTAGCATGCCAAACCTAGAAATCCCTAAAAGAGGGACAAGACTCCAATTTTGGATAGGAGCATTTAATGGATGCTTAGAGGTGGCATGGACTGACACATTTGCAATTAAATTCAGTCAAGAATGATCCAACAACTAGGGAACCAAAGACCTGTGTTGTAACCTCTAGTTAATGGTTAGAGGAGACTTGGCTTCCCATTGATCAACATTGGCCAAACCTCTGCTGTGGTTGCCATTCACTATTGATCCCAAAACAAACTTGCTCTACTATAAATAGAGCTCATTTGTGCTCAGTTTGAGTACACCAAAGCCATCAAACATATGCTTTCCTCAAAATCCCTCTCTTTAGGCCAAAATGCCTTCTTTAGCAAGGTAACTATGAGTTTTTGAGTTAGAGAGCATTTCCATCATAGCTCATGATCCTAACACCTCCAATATATCATATCTAAGTTATCCAAACTCTCACAAGTGACCTGTAATCCTTAAATCACAAAGTCACCTCTCAAAACCTCAAAATAGTACTTTTGTGCATTTTTTAAGCCATGCCTTGATTCAGTCACTTTCCAAACCAGATAAAACCTCAAACACACTCCAAATATCATCCTTGAACTGTCCCAAATGGTTCCCCCATCTGGAACACCATTTGAGGGAGTTGTTATTTTGGCCATTTTAACCCCTTTTGTAAGAAAGGGCCAGTTTGTGTTTTTGCAGGTTCCAGCTGATTCCACTCATCCTAAAAGCTTCTAAGGGATCATTTGAGAGTGTCCAAAGCATCAAACCATTTCTGGAACAAGAAACTTGGTAGATTGCACAAAAAACTCCAAAAGCTCAAAAGAGAGGTAAGCATCATGACTTGAACTTTCCAAAATATGCATTGCTTTGAAATCCAATGATCATGCACATCTCATACATGTTATATATATTGTGTTTGAACCAATTCATCATGTAATTCATGTCTGTACCAAAGTGTAGCATAGAAAATGTAATTATAGGCATATTTCAAAACCACCATCGGATTTTGAGGAGGGAGCATGATATGAAAAAAATACCACCACCATTGGATTCCTTGTGAAATTCTAGGCCATATGCATATAAATTTTGTCCACAACCATGGAGAAATGAGAAAGTTATGGACATTCCCGTTTCTTGCCAAAACTTGCCTTGCCTTGCCTTGACCAGGCCTAGAAAACAAGGCAAGCCTTGTGTATTTGTTGGTTTGTTTCAATCAACAGATGTATCACCACTCTAGTGGTAAGCCGCGCGCCCTATAACCTTGAGGTCGTGGGTTCAAACCCCACCCAGACCATTTTGTGTTTTCTCATTTTTTTTTGCTATTTTTCCAATATTTTCATGTTTTATTAATTAATTGGAAAATTAATAACTCCTTCAATTTTAATTATTTTGGATTGGTTCTTTTTGCAAAAAATCACAAAAATGTTGAAATATTTTATTCCACAAAAAAAATCAAGTTTATATTATTTATTTAATATAATTATTATTTTTCTGAATAAAGTCCTTTTTAATTGTTTTTTAACATTTTAAAAGTGAATATATACCTTGAAAGTCAAAACCAAATGAGTTTTAATTCATCTTGTAATTAAAACCTCATTTTTCAAACCTTAAACAAAAATCACAAGTGGTTTATTCAAACTTATTTGGTATTTTTTATTGATTTTCTTTAAATATTTACTTTTAAAGGGAAAAATTAGGGTTTTCTTTGATTTCAAACCTCATCAATCATTTTCATATATTTTTTGGCCTCTAATAGAGTGTAAGACCCAACCCTTTGTAAATACAAACAATTTTGGGCCTCACTTATTGTATAAGTCCCGTAGTATTTCAAAAGTTCGGCGCGATCATCCCCCTTTTAAAACAAACCATCTGGGCCTCTCCTCGAGCTATAAGACCCATTGAAAATCATTTTGGGCCTCTAATAGAGTGTAAGACCCAATCCCCTTTTGAAACCCAAAACTTTTGGGCCTCAGTCGTTGTATAAGACCCACTGTGTTTTCAAAACTTCGGCGCGATCGTCGCCCTTTTCAAAATCATATGGGCTTCTCTTGAGCTATAAGACCCATCTTTGTTCACTTTCAATCATTTTTGGGCCTCTTGAGAGAGTGTAAGACCCATACCCTTGTACAGAAAACCTTTCTTGGGCCTCAGTCACTTGTATAAGTCCCTGTACAAAACGACAGTGCGATCACTGATTAAACCTTGGGCCTCTCCTTGAGCTGTAAGCCCCAATTTTCCTTTCAAAAGGCACTTTCTCCTTTGATTTTGTAACATACTGTTATTTTCAATTTCTTTGTTGAACAACTAACCAAATAGCATGGAAGCTCTACAACCGAGTGACGCTCCCGAAAGATTCGCATCCAACAGTACAAACGCGAGAGTGGCACAGAAAATACAGAGTCGCCAGCAATGTGTATTTATCCCGAGAGAGGGAAAGGAAACACTACATAAACCAGAAGGTAGGGAAAGAACATGGTCTCATGACCAAGAGAAACGGGTACGGGAGTCGGTTACACGAAGGGAAGGTATTAGCACCCAACACGTCCATCGTACTCGATGGGATCCACGCTTGTTGTCTGCACCAAAGGGTGTCGTCGTCTGGAACTCCACTGCTACTGGACCGGAGAAGAAACGAGAACGAAAATAACAGAGAAACGAAGAAGAAAAAGAAAAAAAGAAGTGACTCGATAGGACGTTATCGTTGTCCTAGGCCTACGTACTCCCTTGGTGCAATGGGAAAGTCAGAGTCAACGTAGTTCAGACGGGAACTGTGGGGGAAGGTTTCTCGCCAAGATAATCGCTGTCTTGTGCCTACATATCCTCAATCGGACGAGAGAGAGGAATCAGAGCTAATGTAGTTTGTGGGTACGACCACGAATGGGTAAATGTTTTTTACGTGAACGACGAGCTCTTTTCTGAAAATGAAATTTGAAACCCAACAATCCCGAAGGATAAAAAGATTTGAATTTGTTTGGTGTTTTTTAGACAGAAGTATCTTTTAAGTTGTTTCGTAACTTGCATTGAACCCAAGTCTTAAATATAGGAACGAATACTTCGCGCATCGTCCCCAATAGGATGTACACTAGGTATCCTAGAAGAATGAGGGGAAGCCCCTCATTCCCCACTTCCCACATAGAAGGCTCAAGCGCAATACACGTTAACTTTTATTACGTGTTTTGAAGAAGCTTTGAGATGAGAAGAGAGAAGACACAAAAGGAAACTCTAAAGGGGAAACTAAGAGTCCTAATGTTATCATGCATGGGTGACCTAGGGTTAGTGAGGCTTAGGAGAGACGACTACCTAAAACCTAAGGCTAATCCTACTCCAAGCTTAATAAAAAATTAAGTTGGACTAGGTAGCCCTAAAGGGAGAGAATCCAAGACTTAATCAAGTCTTGAGATTCATGGGATGAGAAAGAGTGAGAGAAGAAAGAAGCATCTTAAATGCTAAAGCAAACACAAGTATGAAAGCTTAAAAGAGAAAGGAGAAGTTAGAATGTGGATAACTATCCACATCCCATTCACTTACCATTAGCCCCTACATGGTTAGCAAAAACAAACATAAGCAACAATAAGACAAATGAAACCCAAACAAGTCACAACCCAAAGAGAAATGGTTACAAACCAAATGAAACTCATCGAAGTCAGAATGTACACCTTAGAGGTGACCCATAATGTTTACCAAACAAACTCAAGCAAAGAGAATGCAAACAAATGGCCAAACATCCAAGAAGACCATCAAAGAAGGAGTAGAAGAAGAATGAGTGGATATGCAAGGTGATCATGCAACAATGCTTCAAATAAAATCAAAGTCAGAATGTGGATGACCTAAACATGTGCCTAAACATGATACACAAATGTCACATAAGGCATACAAGCAAGTATCCAAGCATTAAGAATCATTAGAAGAAGGAGAAGGAAGCATGTAAGTGAAACATGAATAGCATATGACATGAATGAAAAGCTCCAAGGTCAGAAGCATACATCATATGAGATGCAAAGAAAAGATATGACATGGTATACACAAACCAAATACAAACCAAGAAGAGGCATAAATGAGAAGAAGTGAGAAGATAAGTAAAAAAAGAGGCATGTGAAACAAGCATGGAACATGTACACAAAATAAGTAACAACCTCACACCAATGACTTAAATTTGCATTCAAGATACCTATAATGATCTAAACATGTCTCAAGAAATCAAAGAAAACAACCTCATACAATGGCACAAGTGCCTTCTCAAGCAAGTAATTCAACATGATCAAAGATGTTCACAAAAGAATACCTCAAACATGAATGATCAAAAAAATAGTAAACATGATTCAAAAATCATCAAATTAAATCTAAAAACACCTCAACCAGGGGCAAACATCATATTAAAAACTCATACAAAAATTCACAAGATAGGTCCATCAAACAATTAGACAAAGAGCACAAAGGATTATGGATCAATATGCAAAAGAGAGGGGCTAAAATGCAATATGAAAAGAGTTTAAAAATATGAGAAAACTTTTTTTATGCACTTAAATATGTTTATAAAATAATGCAAAAATAATGGACTCAAAATGTTTTATGTGCTATGAGAAATAAATTCTCAAAGTTGAAGTGTGCAAATAAGAACAATTTTCAAAGAAAATAAAAGAAAATGACAAAAATATGATGAAAAATGACCAAAGTCAGAAATAAAAAATGTCCAAAATTAATTAAATGCAAAAATATGCTTCATGATTTTTTTTGTGATTTTTGGATGTATAAAACTATTTTTAAAAAAATTAAAAATGAAAATTATGCAAAAAAGAAAATGAAAATGAAAGAATGAATCTAGGGGTGTATTCAACAAGCAATTCATGTTTAAAATAAACAAATGGGCTCAAGGGGGAGGTGTGGATATCAATCCCAAGTCAAAAGACCCATCAGCAAAGTCAACACACCCCACATGGAATTCAGTCAACACATAGGATTCACACAAGCCATTAGATCAATCAGACGTCCCACATGCAGTCAACAAAACCAAGGTAATTAAGATGGAAGGCTCAGATCACAAGGCACACCATAATAAACGCAAGCATGCACACACCAAATCATCAACAATTAAAATACAAGCACGTGAAGGGCACATGAATTTTTAATGTGTTGGCATAAATCAAACCATCAGATGAATCCAACGCATGAGATCAAATCAAACAATCACACAATCATACGTGATCAAGGGCGCAGATCAGAGGTACATGATAAGCAACATGGATTATAAACACACAAACCACAAAATGAAAACAGATTTTAAATGACGTGGCACACTTATGACCACCAGATCAAAAGATCCAACGATCCAGACATCATCACCTTCATTGAATCTTCAGTTCACCTGAAAGTGAACCAGACGCCGGAGCCCTAGCTCCGGTCGTCTTCTCCGGTGCCTCCCACGGTGGAGTTTCACAAAATTTCCCAGAAATCAAACATGAGCACATCATTTTTACCAGAATTCAACAAGGATTTCAAATATGCAATTTGTTTCACCAAATGATCAACACACAAGCCAAATCGAAGGAAAACAAGTTAGATCTAAAAACTTCAATCATCAAATACTCCCATGATACACGTCCAAAACTCACACAAATCACCTCAGAATGATCAGTGAACATCATAGATCATAATGCACACAACAAAATCAAGTTCTATGATGGTGAAAAGTAAGCTAACCTGAAAGTTGCAGAGCTTGAAATACACCAAGAAACCCTTCCAAAAGCTGCAGATCTTCCTCTTTTGAGCTCTATTTGCAAAATAAATGCAAATAGAGGCTTGAATCTGGCTAGATCTAGAAGTTTGAAGATGAACCCTCTTGAAGTGCACTTGATGAAAATCTCACTCTAAGCTTAAATCAATGGATGATTCTTGTTCTATGGAGTGTGTAGATCAAGAATATGGAAAGAAATCTTCAAAAACCCTTGTGGAAAGAGAGATTCGAAGAGGAAAAAGTGTGAGTGAAATTTCAAAATCTGAGCAAATGAGAGTGCATGATCTAGTAGTGGACGTGTGAGTTAGCTTATATACACCTCATTAGACCTCTGATCATGATTAGAGTTTGGTTAAACCCTTGATTAATGACTTTTGAATGGTTTTACAAAAATGAAAAATATGATTAACCCACTAATCCACACGTGCATGGGCCATATGATAAGCATGAATCAAATTCATTTTACTTGTTGATCACATTTGAATTGGATTTGGGCTTTGTAGTGGTTTAATTTGTGAGATTCAATCCATCTTGCAAAATTGTATTATGTGAAGAAAGTGAGGTACATGACATGAAATGACTTGATTCAAGGGCCAAACTTGTGCCAAATGAAGTGTACTTGGATATTAGAATGTGACTTGAAGCAATAGAACCAATTACAAGTCAATTTGTACTAAAATGCAAAAGGTGGAAAAAGTGGTACATGTGAAAAACCTTAAAAAGCACCTTGCATTGTCTTGACCATAACTTGAGTTCTACAAATGATATGGAAACCATCTAGTACTTTCTGGAAATGGGAGAGAAAGATATTCAACTTTCATGTTGGAGGAAAATTAATTTGATGCTTCCTTGATGATGAAAAGTCAAGTTGAATGTGGTGGAAAAACTGCCAAAAATGGAAAGTTCTCATTATAGGTCATTTTCCAAATTTAGTAACTTTTGTACAAACCCTTGATTCTTGATAAATGGTGTGAAATTTGACCCTTGAGGACTATATGAGGATGTGTGACCTTGAAAACCATGAAGAGACCCTCCAAATTCCACAGTTGACTTCCCCCTTCATTGGTGACTTTTCTTGGTTCACAAACAATTGAATCCTTGAACCTTCTCCACTATGAATCCCTAGCCAAGTCTTCCTCCATGAGTGATTGTGAGCATATAGAACCCATAAAAACATGCTTGAATCCACAAGGTTCTTCAAGAAGTCCTTTGGGTCAATACCCTAATTTGGACCATTTGATTAGGAGAGAAAGATTCACTTGAGATCTCTTGCCATTCTTGATCTTGTGAAGATATGATGAACTCCTCAAACCACCTTGAGGCTTGAGACTCCTTTGAGATGAACCAAGTACCTTGATCCCATGTTAAGAACCAATGCTATGCACAAATGCTAATGCAAGAAATGCAAAGAAACATAAACCAGTTAGCTAAAAACAAGAAGGCAAATTTTGGGGTGTTACTCCGAGTAAGTGTTTACCCGCTTTCATTTACTGCTTTCATATGTATATAACTGTACTGTGGGGTTGTTTCATTGTAAGTCTTCTTTCATAAACTCATATCGACTGTGTAATAATAATATAGATATTTAGAGTTTCCCCGGAAACTACGTCTAGAACTAGACAGAACCTCGTCTCCCGACGTTCTCCCGGATATTTCAACATAACCTAAACCACGAGAATTTTCTTTTACAACAATTTTAGATAACTAGATCTAAGAAATTTCCCCCCTTGAACAGTTCATATACAGAAGGCCAATGTTCCAAGTGAAACCCCTTCTGGAACTGTTCATAAGCCTCCTCTTGGGCTTAGTGCCAGAACCCACAGGCTTCCTAAAAGCATCCCCGCCTCCTCTTGGGCGTTGTACAAGGACCCGTCGGCTTCTTAGAAGTTTTCACAGCCTCCTCTTAGGCTTTGTATAATGATTCTTTCTCCAGGAAGATAGCCTCCTCTTGGGCTTAGTACAAATTGTCCCTCGGCTTCTTAAAAGTTTTTCTCGCCTCCTCTTGGGCTTCGTACAAATTGTCCCGACGACCTCCTAGAGGTATAGGAACATAAATTAGTCATCTTAATAGAACAGTCTTTCAAAGAGTCTAGATCTCACTACTAATGTTTCTTAAACATAGTATAAAAGATAAAACCCGTAGACTCGGACAGTCTAAAGCTCCTTTGGATTCCCCGTTTCCTTAGAGAACAGGAAATAATCCCGACCCTCAGATCAAATACATGAGTACAACATTACCTATATAAGAACTGATTTTCTCTTTTAATCAACATGTTGTACCTGTCACTCAACTGAAACAGTTACCCTAGCCTTCTCTTGGGCTTTGTACAATGATTCTCCCCAGCAGAGCAAACCATTTAGCCTCCATCTCGGGCTTCATACGAGATACAAAACACTCTCTTGTTGAGTCAATCTCCTTTTAGCCTTAATCTCGGGCTTCGTACGAGATACAAAACACTCTCTTGTTGAGTATAAAAGACTCTCTTGTTGAGTCAACCAACTTTTCAGCCTCCATCTCGGGCTTCGTACAAGATACAAAAGTACTCTCTTGTTGCATATAAAAAACTCTCTTGTTGAGTCAAACAACCTTTAGCTTCCGTCTTGGACTTCGTACAAGACACATACAAAAGCACTCTCTTGTTGAGTAAACCCTTTTAGCCTCTCTCTCGGGCTTCATACGAGACACATAAAAACACCCTCTTGTTGGGTCAATAGCCTCCTCTTAGGCTTTGTATAAGGAAACCCAGGTTGAGACAATCAACCTTTTAGCATCAAAATCTGTGCCTTGCTCACAGTATACAAACATCAACAACTCCTTTTCCTCCATCTAATTGCAGTAAGCGGCAAGCCTCTGGATTATTTACATCCACGCCACTGTCCCTCTTTTAACATGAGAAATTCCTAAGGAAAGATGGAATTGCTCTACACTGAGTTAAAGTCTTCTCCTTCAGGTTGAAAATCCCCTATAAAGGAAATTATGGCATGCTGGATTCACATGTCCAGTTAAAGTAATTCTCCTTTATAATCAGTCACCCAACAGTTGTGACGAACAAACCAAACATCCCCTCTTTAGAGATGATGAATTCTCTCTAAAGTCAAAACCTTTTAGCTTCACATCTTGGGCTTCAAACAAGATACAAATAGACCCTTCAACTTTACATCTTGGGCTTTGAACAAGATACAAACTATTTAGCTTCACGTCTTGGGCTTTGAACAAGACACCAAAACACCATTTCCTCTCATAGAATAGGAGGAACTATGATCGCTCTGATTTCCCTGTTTCGGTAAACGGGAATACGTAGGCATAAGATTGAAAGAAAAATATTAGCGAGCACACTAATCAAAAACCCAAAATTCCGTACCTTCATACATCAATCGAAAAGCATCAGTCCTAACATCCTACCAATAGCATAGTCCCGTCATTTCAGTCTTAACAAAATAAGCAGAAAGAGGCCCCACTTCCATATAGCATCCGTAACCTAACAGACCGCTGTTTAAACTCAGTATGCAAGCAGGGTTAGTTGGAGACATCTATTTCCATTCCTTCATCAGCTTCAATAGGATAAAAAATGAATCGACCTGTAGTCCCCCAAGAGCGACAGTGCTTAAGAACCACGTCCAAAATCGCTCGCTACACAAAGAGCCGTTGGAAACAGTCAACTTGTGCTTAGAGGAAGAGAGAAAAGAAGTCAAGATTGGGGCACTACTCAGTCCGACTGTCAAAGAAAGCTTGACGAAGCTTCTTAAAGAGTTTCCCGATGTATTCGCTTGGTCCTATCAGGATATGCCAGGGTTGGATACCAGCATCGTGGAACATCTTCTATCGTTAAGATCAGAATGTCCGCCAGTAAAACAGAGGTTGAGAAGAACTCACCCAGACATGGCCATCAAAATCAAAGAGGAAGTACAGAAACAGATTGACGCAGGTTTCCTCGCCACATCAGAATATCCTCAATGGCTAGCTAACATAGTGCCAGTCCCGAAAAAGGACGGAAAGGTTAGAATGTGTGTAGATTACAGAGATCTGAACAAAGCCAGTCCAAAGGATGACTTTCCTCTGCCACACATTGACATGCTGGTAGACAGTACAACAAAGTTCAAAGTTTTCTCCTTCATGGATGGATTCTCGGGCTATAATCAGATCAAAATGGCGCCGGAAGACATGGAGAAAACCTCCTTCATCACCCCATGGGGGACTTTTTGTTATAAGGTAATGTCGTTCGGTTTGAAGAACGCCGGGGCAACCTATCAAAGGGCCACGACTACTCTATTTCATGACATGATACACAAGGAAATCGAGGTATATGTCGATGATATGATTTCCAAATCTAGAATAGAGGAGGAGCATGTGACCTACCTGTCAAAACTATTCGGGCGTTTGAGAAAGTACAAACTCCGCTTGAATCCTAACAAATACACCTTCGGTGTCCGTTCAGGGAAACTTTTAGGGTTCATCGTCAGCCAGAAAGGAATTGAGGTTGATCCTGACAAGGTCAAGGCCATTTGAGAGATGCCTTCTCCAAAGACTGAAAAACAAGTCAGGGGATTCCTGGGACGTCTGAATTACATCTCCAGATTTATATTCCTCATGATCGCGACATGTGCGCCAATTTTCAAATTACTCAAAAAAGATCAGGACTGCGTTTGGACAGAAGATTGCCAAACTGCCTTCGACAGTATCAAGGAATAGCTGTCGAACCCACCGATTCTATCACCTCCAGTGGAAGGAAGACCATTAATCATATACTTAATAGTCTTGGAAGACTCCATGGGTTGCGTGCTTGGTCAACAAGACGTAACAAAAAGGAAAGAGTCTGCCATTTACTATTTAAGCAAGAAGTTCACCGACTGCGAGACTCGGTACACTGTGCTCGAGAAAACTTGTTGTGCTCTGGCTTGGGCAGCCAAACGTCTTCGCCAGTACATGATTCATCACACTACTTGGTTAATCTCCGAAATGGATCCAATCAAGCATGTCTTTGAAAAGCCTGCTCTCACGGGAAGGATTGCCCATTGGCAGATGTTGTTATCAGAATATGAGATCGAGTACCACGCTCAGAAAGCCGTTAAGGGAAGTGTTTTAGCCAATCATTTGGCTCATCAACCGATTGACAATCAGGAGTTAGTCGGATTTGACTTCCCAGATGAAGATGTCATGTATCTAAAAATGAAAGATTGCGATGAACCACTACCCAGTGAAGGGATGGAACCAGGTTCCCAATGGGGACTAGTCTTTGACGGAGCTGTCAATCATTATGGAAACGGAATTGGGGCAATCATCATAACACCTCAAGGTACCCACATTCCTTTCACCGCCCGACTGACATTCAAGTGTACAAATAACGAGGCCGAATACGAAGCTTGTATCATGGGTCTCGAGGAAGCGATCGATTTAAGGATTAAAAACTTGGATGTACATGGCGACTCAGCCCTGGTTATCAATCAGATCAAAGGAGATTGGAACACATACCAATCAAGATTGATTCCTTACAAAGACTACGCGAGAAGGTTGTTACCTTTCTTCAATAGAATTGAGTTTCATCATATCCTCGTGAAGAGAATCATATGGCTGACGCTTTAGCCACTCTCTTTTCCATGATTAGTGTAGGTCAATGGAACGACTTACCTAAGATCGATATAATGCGCCTAGAAAGGCCCGCTTACATCTTCGCGATCGAAGCAGTCATAGACAACAAACCTTGGTATCACGATATCAAATACTTCCTTCAGAAACAAGAGTACCCGCCTGGGACATCCAGAAAGGACAGAAGGACCCTCAGAAGGCTAACAGGAAGCTTCTTTATGAGCAGTGATATGCTTTATAAGCGGAATTTTGACATGGTCTTGCTCCGATGTGTAGACAGACCAGAAGCAGACATGCTGATGAAGGAAATTCACGAAGGCTCCTTTGGCACTCATGCCAACAGACACACGATGGCGAGAAAAATTCTAAGAGCAGGGTACTACTGGCTGACCATGGAATTCGACTGCTACAAGTACATGAGGAAGTGTCACAAGTGTCAGATATACTCAGACATAATCTATGTACCGCCAACACATCTCAAAGTTCTCTCTTCCCCATGGCCTTTTTCCATATGGGGAATCGACGTGATTGGTATGATTGAACCTAAGGCTTCGAACGGACATCGGTTCATCCTAGTAACCATTGACTACTTCACCAAGTGGGTCGAAGCAGAGTTATACGCTAATGTAACCCGACAAGTCGTGGTCTGCTTTATCAAAAACAATATCATCTGCCGTTATGGTGTTCTGAACCAGATCATTACTGACAATGGATCTAACTTGAACAACAAGATGATGGAAGAGTTGTGCGCTAAATTCAAGATCGAACATCATAACTCATCTCCCTACCGACCCAAGATGAACGGAGCGGTAGAAGCGGCTAACAATAACATCAAAAAGATCGTTCAAAAGATGGTTGTAACCTACAAAGACTGGCACAAGATGTTACCCTTTACTCTTCACGGTTATCGTACATCTGTCCGCAGTTCAATAGGGGAAACCCCTTTCTCTCTAGTATATGGCATGGAGGCAGTGCTCCCCATAGAAGTAGAGATCCCATCAATCCGGGTATTGAGGGAAGCTAAGCTAACAGAGGCTGAATGGTGTCAAAGTCGACACGACGAACTGAATCTGATCGAGGAGAAGCGAATAACGGCACTATACCATGGTCAGTTGTATCAGCAAAGAATGAAAAGGGCGTTTGACAAAAAGGTCTGACCTCGTGTCTTCAAGAAAGGAGACCTTGTGCTTAAGAAGATACAATCATTCCTCACTGATTCGCGGGACAAATGGACTCTGAATTACGACGACCCCTATGTGGTCAAGAAAGCTTTCTCAGGCTGCGGCTTGAGACTTGGAACCATGGATGGAGAGGAATTTGCCTACCCCACGAATGTTGACGTAGTCAAGAAATACTTCGCCTAAATAAAATAAAAAGAAGAAAGAAAAAAAATTGTTTCGGTGGATTGAAAACCCGAAAGGGCAGTCCAAACAAAAATTAGAGACATGATCAAAAATCATCCCGGTGGATTGGAAATCTCGAAGTACAATCCAGGCAAAAATTAGGGATAATGGCAAGTAACTATGTTCAACCAAGGGGCAAGTCCCTCAGCAGCAGTTACACCATCCATCAGGAAAAACTCCTGTCAAGGTCATCTTCGACAGAAGCTCAGGATGTCCAGAATTCAAAGTTGGTAGAAGGATATCGGTCGTTATGTTTTAATGTAGCCATTTTCCCGTAAATTACCATTTTCTAACTTTGTAAATACTCCATGGAATCATGCGTTTGGCTGATCTCTATCCTATCAATAAAATTTGAGCCCTAGTGCTTTTGTTTGTAATTCTCATTTGTTTTAGCTTTATAGAACGACATTTTAACATGAGTAACGATTCTTGAAATAAAACAAAAATGAATTTACTTATTAAAACTTTTTCTGCTTTTAAAATAAAGATGGCAATTCTTTTGACTGTTGAACATCGAAAAAACATCGACCGCCTCTCCAGAAGTGGTCGAGCTTCAAAGTGCAGAATCAAAGTATTCCTTCTAAACCAGTGCGCCTGAATGAAGGATCAATCTATGTCAGATGCGAATATTCCGCCTGACATCCCCGATAGAGTTCTTACCTCTTAAGCCCGACCAGCATTGTCCCCGCAGGGACTATCTCTCCTAAGCAAGGCAGAATTGCTATCGTGGACCCGTGATACTTTTCATCTCCCGTTGTGGCCGAGTATCTAGTCGTGTTCATCCATCAGTCTGTATGTCGCGTCAGTTTTGTCAGCATATACATACATACATACATCATGCATTATTGATTCATACATATTCATATTGCATCACTATCACACTAGTCGGTCTTACCCCCTAGTAATAAAAGTCCTCTTGTCAATCGAGTTGTCAGTTCTTTCCTCGTCAGGAAGTGAATCATCTAAGTAATCTCTCTCCAGTTTATTTCTGGATTAGAGACGGTCTTCGACCACTTTGATAACTTGAATCTCTAAAAAGGCAAGAAAACCCTCAGCCGATGTCACTCTTCACCATTGAAGATGATATCTTCGATTTCCCAGATTAAGGAAAATCCCTAGAGAAAGCCTCTCAACTAAAGACTTTCAGCAGCACATTGGTTCTTCTCTCCAGAAAGTCAATGTTAACAAAGTCATTGGCACCTCAAAATTAGGGTACATCATATGGCATTTCTCTGAGGTGACCTCGAGAAAAGTATGATGTAATATCCCCAAGCAGACAGCAGTCTCTCAAGAGACTCGCTTTCCCCAGTAGAGTCAACAAATGGCGTCTCCAATAGAGAAGTTTGTGCCTCTCTACAATCAAAACTTTTTTCGTCAAATGGCATCTCCCCAGGAAAATTCGGCAAGAAGTTTGAGGAAAACCGCTACAAATTGCGTCCCTTGTCAAGAAAGTTTATTGACAAAAGAAACCGAGACCAGTTCCTTGGCTGAAGACCAGGATCGAGGGGAAGTTAATTTCAAAAACTAAGACCAGTTCCTTGGTAGGAAACTAGGATCGAGGGGAAGTTTATTTCAGAAACTAAGACCAGTTCCTTGGTAGGAAACCAGAATCGAGGGGAAGTTTATTTCAGAAACTAAGACCAGCTCCTTGGTAGGAAACCAGGATCGAAGGGAAGTTTACCTTTTCTAAGCATCATCGCTTAGCAAAAGAAGATGAATGCGTAAACTACCATTCATAACCACCTTCAAAATTTTGGGTATTCTGATATTTAATCATCTTGCACCCCGAATGCCCGAATACCTTCGCCATTCACACCTTCGGGTCCAAGAAGATTAAATAGGGGCATCTGTCATACCCAAAATTTTGACCACCTAGATTCCCATCATTGTGCAAATCATCATCACAATATGTATGAACCATCATACCTCATTAGTCTCCCCAAAGATGGGTGAGCATCCACTACAATCAAATTTAGGGTTTCAAGCCCTCTCAGAGCTCTTGGACAAAGGATCAATCAAGAAATGACATGATCTTCAACTTGTCTAAACCTCTCAAATATCTACAATGGATCAAGAGGACTCCCACATCAAGAATCAAGCACAAGGTTGCAGCATTCCAAGTGGATCAAGCCTCAAGATCGCCAGTGTCACCAAATTAGGGTTTTGGTCGACCAGGGCCTCCAGATGGAAATTCTCCTCTGGGCATGAGCCAATGTTTCAAAACATAACCTAATATGCTCCAAGGGACATCATAAACCCAATCAACAAGTCAATTTAGCCTCAGGGGATGCATTCATAAAAAATCAGGAATTATGGTTTCTTGACCTAATTCACCCCTAAGTTGACTTTTGGGACAAAACATGAGCCAAGACCTCAAGAAAGGATTTGAGGATCTCTAACACACTACATTGATCCATTTGCAACAATGGATTAATCTAAGAAGCTTGATCAACAAGTTTCAATTTCATCTGCACCACTGTTAGGGTTTCGCGGGAAAAGTGAACTGTAACTTTGACTTTTGACCCAGGCATGCTCCCAAATCTTGGGACATGATTCAATACACACTATGACACCCATGGAACAGGTCCATCAAGTTTGATTTAGGTCAAGGACTTGATTTCATAAAGGATCGCACAGTTTGGAATTCATCTGACAAAAAGTCAACTGTGCACAAAAGTCAACTTTGACTTTTTGAGATTTTTCACAAATATGGTTCTTTGACCCTAAAATGATGTTAATGTGTGATTGGAATCATCATTCATCAAGAATAATCAAGAAAAGTAGGATAACTTGTAAAAGGGGTAACCATGAAAAACTTAGAAATTTTTCTAAGTTATGGAAGAAAGTGGCTAGGGTACCAACTTTGAAGGATCATAACTCCTAAACCACAAAGCCATTTTTTCCCATCCAAAGCTGGATTTGTAGCTCTCATGGCCCTTTACAAAAGCTTCAAACACAACTCATTCCAATTCCTCATGGATTTTAAGTTATGGAATGATCAAAATCACAAAAAGTGAAAATGTCACTTTTTTCCAACACTTAGTGAAATTTTCACTAAGTCAGAATCTGCCTTCACTTTTTCCAAATGTAGGGGCATTTTTCACTTGGATACAAAAAGTATCAAAACCAATTATGATCAAACAATTATTGTATCATATGAGGGCTTTCCAAAATGGCCAAGAACTCCATCAAATTCCACTTGGGCCATGAGATATGACAATGGCAATATGCCTTGCTGAAAACTGCCAAAGCATGGCAGATTTGTGCATTTTGCTCGATTTGCCCAATTTGTGCAAATGACAAGCAACTCTATCCATCTGAACACCTCAAGGGGAGAACAAGGAGAAACCAACTCTGATCCCAAGCCTCCCAAGTCTTTGGAACCAAAAGTAGCATGCCAAACCTAGAATTCCCTAAAAGAGGGACAAGACTCCAATTTTGGATTGGAGCATTTAATGGATGCACCAAGGTGGCATGGACTGACACATTTGCAACTGAATTCAGTCAAGACTCATCCAAGACCAAGGGAACCAACAGCCTGTGCCCTAACCTCTAGTCAATGGCTAGAGGAGACTTGGATTCTCATTGCTCAACATTGGCCAAACCTATGCTGTAGTCGCCATTCACTATTACAGCCAAAACAAACTTGCTCTACTATAAATAGAGCTCATTTGTGCTCAGTTTAAGTACACCAAAGCACTACAACACTTGTTTTCCTCAAAATCTCTTTCTCTAGGCAAAAATGCCTTCTTTAGCAAGGTAACTCTGAGTTTTTGAGTTTGGGAGCAATTTCACCACAACTCATGATCCAAAAACATCCAATATGTCATATCTAAGCTGTTCAAACCCTCACAAGTGACATGTAACACCAATTTCACAAAGTTACCTCTCAAAACCTCAAAATAGGCCTTTTTGTGCATTTTTCAAGCCATGTCTTGAATCAGTCACTTTCCAAACCAGATAAAACCTCAAATACACTCCAAATATCATCCTTGAACTGTCCCAAATAGATACACACATCTAGAACACCATTTGAGAGAGTTGCTATTTTGGCCACTTTTGCCCCTTTTGCAAGAAAGGGCCAGTTTCCACTCCTGAGGTTTCCAGCTGATTCCAACCATCCTAAAAGCTTCCAAGGGATCGTTTGAGGTTGTTCAAAGCATCAAAACATTTCTGGAACAAGGCACTTGGCAGATTGCTCAAAAGCTCAAAAAAGAGGTAAGCATCACAACTTGGATTCGTTGAATCATGCTTTATTTTGATGTCTATTGAGCATGCATCTCTTAAACATGTTATATGTGTTGTGTTTGAACCAATTTACCATGAAATCCACACCTGTATCGAGAGATGGCACAGAAAATGCAAATCATGGCCTATTTCAAAACCACTATCGGGTTTTTCAATAGGAGCATGATCTGGAAAAAACACCACCACCATTGGATTCCTTGTGAAATTCTAGGCAGGATAGACCTAAATTTTGTCTCAATCCATGTAGAAATGAGAAAGTTATGACCTTTACATTTCTGACCAAAATCTTGCCTTGCCTTGCCTTGGGCCAGGCCAAAAACAAGGCAAGCCTTGTATATTTATGGTTGTGTTTCAATCAACGGATGTATCACCACCCAAGTGGTAAGGCGCGCGCCCTATACACAAGAGGTATGGGGTTCGAATCCCCCTCGCCCCAGATCCTCTTTTTATCACTTTTTCACTATTTTTATTATTTTTCATATTATTTTTAATGATTTGAAAAATTAATAACTCTCCCAATTTTAATCATTTTTTATTGGTTGTTTTTTGCAAAAAGTCACAAAAATATTGAAATATTTTATTCCACAAAAAAATTAAGTTTATATTATTTATTTAATATAATTAGTATTTTTGTGAATAAATTCCTTTTTAATTTTTTTCAACATTTTAAAAGTGAATGTTCATCTTGAAAATCAAAACCAAATGAGTTTTAATTCATCTTGTGATTAAAACCTCATTTTTCGAACCTTAACCAAAAATCACAAGTTGTTCATTCAACCTTATTTGGTATTTTATCATTTTTTTTTATTTTCTTTAAGGAATTTACTTTTAAAATGATGAAATTAGGGTTTTGATTGATTCCACCTTCGACAAATCATTTTCAAACACTTTGGGCCTCTAATAGAGTGTAAGACCCAATCCTTTTGAAACCAAAACCTTTTTGGGCCTCAGACATTGTATAAGACCCACCGTGTTTTCAAAAACCTCGGCGCGATCGCCGTTGCCAAACAAATAAACCCTGGGTTTCTCCTCGAGCTATAAGACCCATTCAAAAACATTTTGGGCCTCTAATAGAGTGTAAGACCCAAGCCTTTTTGTAAATAAACCCATTGTGGACCTCAGACATTGTATAAGACCCATCGTGTTTTCAAAAACTTCGGCGTGGTCGCCGCTTTCAAGCAAAAACCCTGGGACTACCCTCGAGTAGTAAGACACATTTCCTTTCTTTAAACTCACTTGGGCCTTTAATAGAGTGTAAGACCCAATCCCCTTTTAACCTAAACAATTCTTGGGCCTCAGATATTGTATAAGTCCCTCTGTGTTAAAAGGAAAATCTCGGCATGATCGCCAGTTCAAAATCAACCCTGGGCCTACCGTCGAGTAGTAAGACCCATTTCTTTTCTCTTCCTACTTTGGGCCTCTAAGAGAGTGTAAGACCCACCCCTTTGTACAGAAAACCTTTTTGGGCCTCAGTCACTTGTATAAGTCCCTGTACAAATTCAAAACAACAGTGCAATCACTGGTAAAACCTTGGGCCTCTCCTCGAGCTGTAAGCCCCAACTTTCTCTTCAAAGCACTTTCTCTTTTGATTTTAAATTCGAATATACTGTTGTTTTCAATCTTTCTTTGTTGAACAACTAACCCAACAACATGGAAGCTCTACAACCGAGTAAGTGTTTAACAGCTTTCATTTACCGCTTTCATACATATATAATTGTATTGTGGGGCTGCTTCACTGTAAGTCTTCTTTCACATACTTTATATACCGTGTAATACTAGTATAGCTATTTAGAGTTTTCTCCGGCAACTACGTCTAGCACTAGGTAAAGCCCTGTTGATCACTCTTAAATGTAGTCAAAACTAGATCCCCCATAGGAGCACCAGATACAGTATTCTCTTCGGCTGTCACCCTTAGACATTGTCAAAGAAACTCTAACTCCCCAGAGATGATCTTTTCTCCGTGAATGGCATCTCTTGAGTTTCTTCCAAATTCTTGAACTTTCCTGGCTTGATCTATTCTCGGTGAATAGCCTGTCTTGAATTTCTCGGGGTTTGGGGACCCACAGGCTTCCTAAAAGCATCCCCGCCTCCACTTGGGCGTTGTACAAGGACCCGTCGGCTTCTTAGAAGTTTTCGCAACCTCCTCTTAGGCTTTGTATAATGATTCTTCCTTAGCGAAGATAGCCTCCTCTTGGGCTTTGTACAAATTGTCCCTTCGGTTTCTTAAAAGTTTCCTGCCTCCTCTTGGGCTTTGTACAAATTGTCCCGACGACCTCTTAAAGGTATAGGAACATAAACTAGTCATCTTAATAGAGCAGTCTTTCAAAAGAGTATAGACCTTCATCCCTTAACATTCCAGCCATCTCTCAGGCATCATACAACATGCCTTCGCTATCTGAAAATCTATTTCTCAAACACCAGTAGACTTGAACAGTCTCAACACCCTGGGATTTCCCATTTCCTTAAAGAACAGGAAATAACCCTGATCCTCCGATCACAACCTTACTCATAATATTTCTCTTCATAAGAACTGATTTTCTCTTTTATCCCACACACTGGACCTGTCACTCAACTGAAACAATCACAAGCTCAGTAGCCTCCTCTTGGGCTTTGTACAAATGACTCTCCCCAGCGGATCTAACCTTTTAGCCTCCATCTCGGGCTTCATACGAGATACAAAACACTCTCTTGTTGAGTATAAAAGACTCTCTTGTTGAGTAAACTCCCTTCAACCTCCATCTCGGGCTTCGTACGAGATACAAAACACTCTCTTGTTGAGTATAAAAGACTCTCTTGTTGAGTCATTAATCCTTTAGCCTCCATCTCGGGCTTCGTACGAGATACAAATCACTCTCTTGTTGAGTATAAAAGACTCTCTTGTTGAGTCACCAATCTTTTAGCCTCCATCTCGGGCTTCGTACGAGATACAAATCACTCTCTTATTGAGTATAAAAGAATATCTTATTGAGTCACCAACCTTTTAGCCTCCGTCTTGGGCTTCGTACAAGACACAAAAACACTCTCTTGTTGAGTATAAAAGACTCTCTTGTTGAGTCAGTCCCGTTTTAGCCTCCGTCTTGGGCTTCGTACAAGACACATAATCACTCTCTTGTTGAGTATAAAAGACCCCGATTTAGTCAATCAACCTTTTAACATCAAAGTTGTGCCTTGCTCACAACATACAAACATCAACAGCTCCTCTTTAGAGATGACAAATTCTCTCTCAGCCAGGACCCTTTAGCTTCACATCTTGGGCTTTGAACAAGATACAAATAGACCCTTCAGCTTCACATCTTGGGCGTTGAACAAGATACAAATCACCTTTCGCTTCACGTCTTGGGCTTTGAACAAGACACCAAAAACAACCTTTTCCTCCCATAGAATAAGAGGAACTACGATCGCTCTGATTTCCTTGTTTCGGGAATACGTAGGCATAAGATTGTAAAATCTTAGCGAGCATACTAATCAAAAACCCAAAATCCCATACATCAATCGAAAAGCATCAATCCTAACATCCTACCCATAGCCCTAAACACTATTTTTTTTAACAAAATAACCTAAGAGAGACCCACAATCTCAGTAGCATCTGTAAACCAACAGTTTTGACTGTTTGACCTCAGTTTGCAAGCAGGGTTAATTAGAGACATCTATTTCCCTTCCTTCATCAGCTTCAATAGGATAAAACATGAATCGAACTGTAGTACCCCAAAGCGAAAGTGCTTCACAACCACGCAAAAATTCGCGCTACAGGCAGCTGTAGCACCCCAAAATTTGCCCTCGTGTTTTATTCCAACTGGCTTATGTTTCATCTCATTTTTGCATTTTCATTTCTGCATTTTGCATGGTTCTTTTGGGGCATGGGATCAAGGTATTTTCTCGCGCTTCAACAACTCATCTAGTTCAGAAGGAATTCCAACAGTGTTTAGGGCCAAGCAGATAGCTGTCAAAGTCTTTTTGAGCATTTATTTTGCTCATTAGATGATTTGATGATCAGAAACTCCGGCAGTCAATTTTTGATCAGTTATTCAGCACCAGACATTTGTTTTCAGCAGTTTATTCTGAGTGCGAAACACATTTCACAGCATATTTCAAGAGTGTTTCGGTGGTGATATCCAATGGCAAGTTTTAGAGGTCTATTGTGGCTCAGAACAGGTGGAATCAGGCAGTTCTCCAAGTTTCCCTTCTTTTGGCGCAAAAATTTGAAAATTTGAATGTGTTAATCGATTAACCTAAGCCAGTTCACTTATGTTAATCGATTAACCATTGTGAATTTTGCCCAAATACTTCATTTTTCAGCGCTGCATCTTTTTATTCAATTTTTAATCACCATTTTGATTCTACACATCAGTAGAAGGATCTAGAGAGTATGATTTTCCATTCAAAAATTTAAATTCTTTCCACTCCAATTCCTCATTTCCTTTCCAAATTCACCTTTCACTCCAATTTCCACTCACTTAACCTCACTCCAAACCCAAACTTAACTCCTAACCTAGGGGTTATTTAATCTAATCAACTCCAAACCTCTCAGGAACCTAGATCATTTTTCACTCTCATTTTTCAGAATTTGCTCTCAATTCTCCCTCACTTTTTCATTCTCCATCTTCATCTTCAACCACACTCAAAGCTCCATATTCATAGATTCACAAATTCTTCACTGGAATTTGTGAATTCTTGAGCTAAACCTCCATCACATCCCCATTCTTGGTTCAATTCTACAGTAGCTACTGATTTGGATCTTGGAGTAAGCTTTTGGAATCACTTTTGGAGGAGCTTTTGCTTATTTGAAGTGTTCTTGCTTGGATCTTCAAGTTTTCTTGGTAAAGCTTCATAGATCTCTGGTTTTCTTGTTTGGATCCACCAATTTTCGTTCACAAATCTTACCAAAGCAATTCTCAGCTTTGTAGGTTGGTTAATTTCAGATCCATACTTGATTTAGCTTAATTCCAACTTATACAATGTAGATCCATGACTTTTGATGTGTTTTGATCCATTTGCTTGAATTTGATTCTTGATGTTGATGATTATTGGATCTAAATCATGTTTGAATACTGTATTTGAACTTAATTTTCGTGCATTGTTGATTACATGATCATTGGAGATGATTGCATAAGTGATTTTGCTGCTGGAAGTGCTTTTTCAAACTAATTTTTTTGCTGCTGAAACAGGGTTAATCGATTAACCAATTGCTGTTCAATTAGGTTAATCGATTAACCAGTGTAAAATGTGCGTAATGAGAGCTGTTAATCGATTAACCTAATTGCACTGCAATTGGTTAATCGATTAACACTGATGCAGAATGTGTTTTTTGCGTATTTTTGAGCATGTTTCGATCCCGTTTCATTTCTAATCTTCATGGATTGATATGATACTTGTCTAAGGACTGTTTTAATGTTTTTGCACCTCACACCATTGTATACACACAATTTTCCGACACGCGACTCTTGGATTTTTATCGTTTATGATCATGTTTGCGTTGTTGCGTTCCCGATGCGATGAACACGTTGCACACACTTCTTGAGCATGTTGATTATGAATTATTGTTGGTGTTGCTGGAGTTTTTGTTTTGAACATGATTGCTTGCACTTAACTTCATGAGATGCATGTTTTAACTTGACTTGTTCATATGCTTAATGATGTGCATCCTTTCATGATGTGCATTCTTCCATGATGATTTCAAGAGTTGTTTACCATGATTTATAGTGGGATTGTGATCATGTTTGATTGAAGAATATGTAATGCTTGATGCATGTTTGCTTTTCCATGAATGAATCATTTTTGAATGCATGCTGCCCTGATTTTCTACAGCTGTCTATG